>OY796886.1:33931117-34480256 GCA_963680785.1 Diplosoma virens | reverse complement strand
GAAATTCCGCATGGATTATCCTTTGATTTGAGAGCTGTAGAAGCATTTCGTTTATTCTTCAAACTTCACTCATCGACGAACTAGTGGAATCAGTCATCTTCATCAACGTAATGGAGAAAACAAATGAAAACCGCAACAATTCGAATGAAGAAACATTTAAATTGTTTAGCATTGATGCTATACAGTATAATCTGATAAAAGTAACTCAAATTGAACTTATAAATGTCGGACTCAATTTCTTCGACATTTGATACAGATTAGAATCTATAAAATATTGAATAAAAAAACAAAAAAATCAGGTTTGGCAATTAAAACTGTACAAAATGAATAAATCAGTTTTTACTTTTTAAAGAAATAAATCCAAATGCAAAAGTTGGACTAATAAAAACACATAAAAACCATGTTTGATTGTGCAATATAAAATACACAATGAAATTGTGATATTACAGTATAATGAAAAAACTTTGATGAATTAAACTAATGCTTTTTTAAAACTATTTATCATCACAATTGAGTCTGGGTCGTATCCCTTGAACTTGTTGCGGACCACAGGGCTCAAGTTCGGTAACTGCATTTCGGCCATGGGACTCTGGTTGCACATCGCTGCTGCAGATTATGATGTTTAGATATATTATCGCGCAAACGGCAAACAAGAAAAATAAAATATGAACATTGAATTGTGATACCTAACTGCGATAAGATGAATGCGAAAGTGGCGACACCTAGTGAAGCAGTCAAAATGGTTTTAACCGACAGTGAACTGAAATCAAAATAAAATCGGTCAAACTAATAAAAGTAATAGGACTTGTAATTAATAAATTTAATGACAACCGAACAAAAGCAATAGTAAAATCCTAATATTTAAAAGGTATTTGGCTTTTAATAAATAAATAATAATACTTATTAAAAATATGAAAATATTACGATTTTTAATATTTTCTACGGTTAAGTATTTTAAACTGTTCGACTAATGCATTTTTCTTTTCGCCTTGATTTTAGAGATGAGGTAGGAAACCAAAACACTTAGGATAAAACAAAAAACATTTGCGCTTAAATATTGTGCAAAAATATTTGTGTATTAAAAAAAGATTTGGGCATGATATTTAAGTAAGCTTACAATACGTGCCGATTTATCCGGGACAGTCCCGGATTTTAAGAGTTGTCCCGACGTTCCGTTCGGTTAACCAGATGTCCCGGTTTTCCAATCTTTAGTGAAGAGCTTTTTTTGAAAACACTGCTTTTCAGCAACGAATATCAAGAAATCGTAGATAGATCCAAATTGAAGATTTTTTTTTATTTAGAAAACTCTGCATTTTTTAGGGACAAATTTTTTTCTTTTAACGAACGTCCCGGTTTACCACTTCAAAAATATGGTTTGGTTATATCTAAGATCAATTTTTACTTTCTATGTGATCAGTTTTAGTCAATAATATAAATTACTTCAAAACAACAAATTTAAGATGGCATTCCCTGGTAAATAGAATGTTGTTGAATACAAAATAGCATAAACGCCTTTGTTTAAGAAAAAGTAAAACATGGCATTTCTTTATACAGTATAACCAAATAACCAAAATACTTGTCTTCGTATCAAATCATATTAAATTTAACATCATATTCTGTTGCTAGTGTTAAGTATTTTTTTCTATTCATGGCCAAAAACTTGTGTTCAATGCAGCCAATTAAATTTTCCAATTTGCCAATTTTCTTTTGTTTCTTTGTTTACAAAACCTAATTGCAATAAAATCAAACAAATTATTTTGATCCAAATCCACGAAGTTTGAAATCAAAGAATCCATCTGCACGATGATGATGAAAGTCAAATGCCGCCTGGACTTTTTTTGATCTGAGAGCTATATAAGCATTTCGTTTTCTCTCCAAACTTCAGTCTTCAACAAAGTAACGAAGTCGCTTTTCTTGACGAGATGGAAAAATCTAATGAAAATCGTTCCACGGAAGAAAAATCAAAATCCTTCAGCATCGAAGCTTTATTGTCTGATACAAGAAATTCAGGTTCAGCTTATCAATCTCTAACTCAAGTTCTTCGTCGATATTCCCAAATAACTTGTTCGAATTATTGAGATTTAAATTATTTTTCAGATCGCTTACCTCCCGTCCCAAACGTTAATTACAACTTTGCTTCTCATTCGATTCATCCAGTCGTTCCTATGTTCCCGCTTCCGGCATTTGTTCTCGGATATCCGGTTTCCCCGTTCACTTACATGGGTAATAGATTTATAAAACATAGAAAAAGTTTAAATATTTACTTTACCGTAATTGAACGTTAACGTATTTGCTAAACTCTGTTTTTACAGTTATACCAGATCAACAATCATCGAACGTTGTTCCAACTGATTCTAAGAAAAAACAGCAAAGGACCACGTTTTCGTCCGATCAAATCGCCCGTCTTCAATTGGAATTTTCGTCTAATCCGTACCCCACTCAACTTGATCGCATCAAGTTATCGCAAGAACTGAACGTTGATCCCGTTACAGTAAGTTGATAAGTAAATACTAATAAAATAATTAAGTTGTAAAAAGAAAGGCAATTCTAAAAATTACTTAATTCCCGTTTGAATGGCAAAGTTTTAAAAACAAATCCAAAACTTTTGTTCACCGAAAAATATTTTCAAATTTTCAAATTTTTAAAATTAAATTTTCAAGTTCAAAGGTTTTATTTTCAAAAATCTTATCTTCAATTTGCTCGAATTTTTACTTTCTCCATCTTTATCGAGTTTGCATCGGAGTATATTTTGTAATATGATTTATTTAGAATTGAAATTGTTTCAAACTATTGTAAGTTGAATATTTTTGTTTGCAGGTGAGAACTTGGTTCCAAAATAGAAGAACGCGATCAAAAATTCAACAAAATAAAAACAATTAATGTCTGCGTACTTTAACATTGATACTATCATAGAAATCTCTTTTTCTCATTTTTTGAATAAACTTTTATAAATTGTTTCTTATTTTTGTGAAGAATGTTTTTATTGACTGTAAAAATTTTCAGTCAAAATCTGTAAAAATTTTCTCTTGTCAAATTTAACACATAAAAATTAATTTTTTGTCATTTTTGCAATTTATCAAGCAGTTCATTTTATAATAGGTCTAGGTATACAAAAACCTTCGAGACTGCAACTCCTCAACGTCAAATCATTTTTCTTTATAATTTCTGTAACAGCAATCTAAGTTTAACATGTTTTACAATATTACACACTTCATATATCTCCTAATAAACGTTTAGCACAACCCATCCTATATTGCGCAATTAAAAAAAAAAAAATTGATTTATATAGTAAAAATATTTACCAATTTAAAGTTTAGTAAAAATACATGAGGGGAACAATTATTCTCACGCAGGAGAACAAAATATGTGTCTCTAATGGGTTTATTTTAACTCATTGTAAATTTCATTGTAAAAACAATTTTCTTTGTCATTTACTGTTGTGATTTTGTTATTGATGAAAAAAGATTCTAAAAAACGACGACCTATAATGTCATTTATTAATTCTCCTTTATACAATTTATTTAAATTTTTTGTTAAAATTCTATCACCGCTAGCTGGCAGAACCGGACACACTGTTAAAAACTCTTATGAATTTGTCGATACGATAACAGGGTTAAAACTTGATGATGATGAATTTTAACGTCGTTTCACTTTTTACCAAAATTCCAGTTGATGTGGCAAAATCAGTTATATTTGTACTTTTAAGCAAAGATGGCTGTTTACAAGATCGCACTACAGTAAATTATGTTTGAATGAATTAATGCTTGGAATAAACATATGTCTGGACAATACCTATATTCAGTTTAAAAATCAACTTTATAAACAAATTTTCGGTGTCCTTTTGGGCTCCCCCATTTCAGTAACTATTGCTAACCTGGTTATGGAGATCGTAGAAACCAAAGCTCTTCAAACATTTCAAAATTCCCCAATTATGTGGAAACGATACGTCGACGATACTTTTGTGGTTATAAAAAAGAATAATTTGGAAACCTTTTATGAACATTTGGCAAGTATCAAGTTTACTCTAGAAATAGAATCCAACAATTCCCTGACATTTTTAGATGTCTTGGTAGTAAAAGAAAAATCTGGAAATTTGACAACCAAATTATATCAAAAACCAACGCACCCCAATCGGTTTCTCAATTTCAACTCACAACATTCATTAAGCCAAAAGCGTGGGATAATATCCACTTTATCCCACAGAATCAATTCGAAACTAATTGCGAAAAATCAGATAAATCAATAGAAATTAAGAAGTTGATAGAAACACTAAAAAAGAATGATTATCCGGAATGGTTCGTTAGACAAACATTACTTCGTACCAACAAGAATTGAAATGATCATATCAAAGAAGCAAGCTTTTCTAGTAATGAAAGAAAAGAATTGGTTATGCTTTCATACTTGGCAAGTTTTACAGAAAAATTACAAGAATTTTTAAAGCTTTTAACATAAAAGTTTGCACCAAACCAATAAAGACAATCAAAAATATTTTACCGACTACGAAAGATTTCGTTGATTTTAACCAACGAACAGGTTCAATTTACCAAATTCCTTGTAAAAATTGTTCTGGTATATACATTGGAGAAACCAGCCGCAGTTTTAAAACTAGATGAGCGAGATTTTAACCCGAGAAACTTAGCAAAAATCGATGACAATAATATTAACAAAAAAACTGCTCTAGTCAAACATGTGGTAAATTTTCAGCATGACATTGATTTTAACAACTGTTCTATTCTTGCTTTTGAATCGGATTTTTTTAAATGTCTTTTTTTAGAATCTTTTTTCATCAATAACAAAATCACAACAGTAAATGACAAAGAAAATTGTTTTTACAATGAAATTTACAATGAGTTAAAATAAACCCGTTGCTTTTTTGATCGATCGTTGGCTTTTGTTTATATCCTTGACCGCCTATGTATCACATGACTTGCCTTTTTCTTTTTCCATTTTCAAATTTAAAACAGTTGTATGTATTTTCGTTCATTGCTTTTATCAGTATTATTTTAAACTAAGTCCTGACGAAGAGCGTCTGCAATAACGCTTGAAACGTTGACTGTTTTTAAAGTTTTTAGTTTAATAAACTGAAATTTTAAGTTAAGTCTATTTACCAGAAGAGCATAGAAAATATGAATAACTTACCTGGTAACAGAACCAATAGAACACCTTATACGGTGTCGAGGCATTTTGATTGCCATGCATAAAGATCAGGGTTGCGGAGTCGAAGTCGCATGGAGTCGGAGGTTTTAAGAAGGAGTCGGAGTCTTAAGGGTACAAAGATGGAGTCGGAGTCACAGAATATTTTATCCGACTTTTTTGCATATTACATATTTCCAGTTTGTCACAAATACAAAAATGATTCGCAAGCTTTTATTGATAATAGTTTTAACCATAATTTGAGAAACCGGCCGAAATGTACTAATCAGCAGAGGCCAGTGGCGTACGCAGAAATTTGTAAAGGGGGGTTTTGTGCCAAAAACACGATTGCTCTAAATGGTCCTGGTAAAGGGCAAAATCTTCCAAAATTAGGCCGACATTCAAAAATAAAGTGTTTTGGTTTTAAAAACATCTTACAGTAGCATGAATTTTTTTTATTAAACCGCAAAACTAACTATTGAAAAGGTATGTGCGTGTAATTCAATCATGACAAGAAACTTTCCAAATTAAAAGCAACTCCTGTAAATGATAAGAACAATAGGTGGAAAATCAAACGAACAAAAAAATAATTTTACTTAACAAATATTTAAAGTTTTTTTACAGGTTTATATCCAAACGCCTGTTTTTTTCACTTAATCTGTTAATTACGTCACCAGGACAAGGCGTGTGGCTCCTATAAATGTTTAGTAATTCAAGTCCATTCACTCGAATGGTACCAGTTATGTTTTGTAAGCACGTTTTTAGTTTGCGTATTGTGAAAAACGATTGTTCACTAGTGTATGTTGTCACTGAAAGAGTTAACAAAATGGTCATCAATGTAAATATGTTCGGAAAAGCATCGGAACTGCATTCCTTGATGCTGCTTAACGCATCAGTTGGTCTTTCTGCTGCGTTCAATAGAAAAAGTTTTCTGGAAAGTTTTTGAAATTTTTGTAGCAAATTTATTTGGTAACTTAGTACGTTATTTAATCGTCTACCTTTTTTGGCGCCTGTAAAGAAGGCCTCGCCAATAACACAATCTCGGTGTCTACTAAACGATAAAATTCTTAATCTTCTTGCTGGATCTGACCTTCGAACCAGCGACAGCAAAAATATAGTCTAGCTAAATCACAGCTCAGACTACCACAATATCTTCGTTATTAAGAAATATGCTCCAATCCACTTAGGAGCCCGAATAGTATAAATCCACAGCAAATAAATTCAGTAACTTAATTCTTCACAATCACGTAGACCACCAAAGACTTGCGTAACTATGACTTCACACAGTTAACAATTTTCCAATTTTTAGTTACCACAACGAAACATCGAATTAATAGTACTGCTTTTCAGCGAACCTTATTTATACCAGTCAGTAAGGTTACTCGAATGTTCTGACATTATCTCAATGAAGCCAATCACATATAAGCATTATTGCGTCACATGCAAAAACAAGTCAAGCGGAAATCCAGAATGTTCTCAATAAAGCGAAATTATGCAGTGTTGGCATTTTTTCTTGTAAATAAATATAAATATTTAAATTACTTATAAAACTGTTATTTCTTCGGCTATTTGAGCCGGACCAACGCGAAATCAAAGAGATTTTTTATGAGATTGTGAATCTACATAATTTGGGCAATTTTTAGGAACGGAACAACTACTTTTACAGGTTTAATCAAACTTTTATTTTGATTCTGTTTCACTGTATTTTAAATATTTTCCTCGTCGCTCTATTCGTACGGTTAAAAAATCTTTAACTACTAAAGGCGCGTTTACACCCGCTTACAGTACTTTTTTACGATTTTTTCATGAAAATGAGTGGATTTGAGCGTCAATAAAACAAACAAAGATCACGCTGAAAAAAAAAGTACTGTAAACGCGCCTTAAGTGCCACAATTTTCTGAATCACCTTTCGGATTTATTTTTTTGTTTTTTTTATTCCAAATTTGCCCAGAAATAAATTCAAACATAATATGCAGCCGGGGTTCGTAATCAGCGGTTGAGGAATGAAGTGCAGCCCAAGAACCAAAACTTTGTTGCCCCGGGAAAGCTCTCCGGGAAACCCGGGAAATCTCCAGAAATTCGAAGTTTGAAATCAAAGAATCCATCTGCACGACGATGATGAAAGTCAAATGCCGCCTGGACTTTTTTTGATCTGAGAGCTATATAAGCATTTCGTTTTCTCTCCAAACTTCAGTCTTCAACCAAGCAACGAAGTCGCTTTTCTTGACGAGATGGAAAAATCTAATGAAAATCGTTCCACGGAAGAAAAATCAAAATCCTTCAGCATCGAAGCTTTATTGTCTGATACAAGAAATTCAGGTTCAACTTATCAATCTTTAACTCAAGTTCTTCGTCGATATCCCCAAATAACTTGTTCGAATTATTGAGGTTTAATTTATTTTTCAGATCGCTTACTTGCTGTCCCAAACGTTGATTACAACTTTGCTTCTCATCCGATTCATCCAGTCGTTCCTATGTTCCCGCTTCCGGCATTTGTTCTCGGATATCCGGTTTCCCCCTTCAGTTATATAGGTAATAGATTTATAAAACATAGAAAAAGTTTAAATATTTACTTTAATTGAACGTTAACGTATTTGCTAAACTCTGTTTTTACAGTTGTACCAGATCAACAATCATCGAACGTTGTTCCAACTGATTCTAAGAAAAAACAGAAAAGGACCACATTTTCGTCCGATCAAATCGCCCGTCTTCAATTGGAATTTTTGTCTAATCCGTACCCCACTCAACTTGATCGCATCAAGTTATCGCAAGAACTGAACGTTGATCCCGTTACAGTAAGTTGATAAGTAAATACTAATAAAATAATTAAGTTGTAAAAAGAAAGGCAATTCTAAAAATTACTTAATTCCCGTATACCAGATTCAATCATACAATTGTCTCTTTTATGGTAAAATTACGTATTTTAACGCAAGCTCTTCTAAATTGATTTTCCAACGCCAAATAGATTTCGGGAACATAACAAAGCTTTTTGGTATAAACCTATTTGTTACGTTTGGTATTTTTGGTAAAATCGTGCCAAACCACCATTAAAATTATTTTGCCGCTTTCCCAAACCCTTTGATCTGGTTTGTCTATGGCCGAGATATATAAGGCATGTTCTTAGTTTATACGCTTGCAAAATTGGACATAAAAACTTTTATAAAAATATAAACATTAAAGCACAGATTTATCGAAAATCTTTTTAACCGTTAATTGCTTTCTTTGAACCCGAACCGGAGCTGAATCGTAACTGAACCTTTAAAAATAAAATTTTCCGAACCTGAACCGAACCCAAAAAACTAAAATTTGCTGAACCTCAAGCGGAACTGAACTATTAAAAAATAAAATTTGCCGAGCCTGAACCTAAACCGGAACGTTATTTTACACAGTTTGATTCCCTGCTGTGAACAGAGAAATGAAACGTCCGACTAAACTCAATTATGACTAGTTTTATGGCTTTCTTTAATTATTCTATGCAATTGTTTTCTTAATTTTTTAAAAAAAACCAGAGTGCTCTTTGTTAAAATTTCTTTTTAATGCTGCAACATTTTATTTGGTTTTTGAAAGTTTTGAAAGTTTAAATTGAAGGTTTTTAAAAGCTTTGGCAAGCTTAAATCTGTACCCAGGACATGTTCCACTTTGTTGATTCGCCAATGTCCACATGCACCTTCGATGATTTCACGATGTGAGGAAAAAAAGTCAAATTGAGAGTAAAATTTTAAAAAAATATATATGATCTGTTCAATAGCTGCCGGGCGGCCATTCTTGAAAGTGCTCCTGCATGCGGGCACAAGCATGCGATATCGTGATGCAATTTCATGGAGCAAAAAGATCCGGTGCGGATGGAATTTAAAATAAGGAAAATTTACTTTGTAAACCTCTATTATACAGTATAAGTTCCTTCTTAAATTTAAAAAATAATTTGAGAGTTATTTCGGCTGAATAGATTATAGAAGTTTGAGGTAATTTATTATTTAAATCTTTCTTTGGTGAACATAATTTCCTACAGATCAGTGAAATTAGCAATAAACTCAAAGCAAAAATGTTTTTTCTCTTTATATACGCTTCTCGGTGCGTATTGCCATATTTGTTTTTTGATGTCACATTCAATACAACAAAAATTAAGAAAAAAATATCAAATTATATTTATTAACAATATTAATAAAACAGTGTCTAAAAAGTACTTGTTTTGTTTTTTACAATTATTTTTCAACTTTTGCACTGTGGTCAATTTAAAATTCATTTTCAAAATCAAATTATGTGATGATCTTGTTCTGATGTTTATTATCACCTTTTTATTTAAGACATGGCGGTAATTACTTACTCTATGTTAAGTTTGTTCAGTAAAGGAACGAGACGAAAATTTCTTTTTTAAAAACACAACAACACGTCAAAAAAAGTAGCCGAACTAAAACTTCGTCAATCAGAGCTTTTCTGAAAAAATGATTTTCAAATATGATACTGCTTTAAAAAAGTTGCTTCGTCTTTGCCTGGTTTCGAACCAGTATATAAAACTTTATTCAACACGCATTAATCACGTGTACGCATCTGCGTTTGCTCTTTACTGGTTACTCTTTGACCTAAAGCATTAAATATTTGTTTTAAGTCCTGATTTTTTAAGCGTTCACTGCTAATTTATCGTTTTGATTTCTGAGCAGATGTGTAATTTAAACACTTATCAATGTATTTTAGATTAGTTCAGTTTAATTAGTTGGGAAGTAGCAGATTTACGTATTACGAGATTTGTATTTTGTTTTAAGAATCGGTTATGTCTCTAGTTTAATTGAATCCCTTTACCTGGACTTGGTTCGGAAATAATGTGGTAAACATTATATTGTAAGTTGTTAATATGGTGCTCTAATCATTTCACTGTTTATAGAAATGTACTGCTCTCGCAAGCTTGTATTTGGTTAGTTTGCCCCAAACACTATAAAGATCACTGTTTTGATTGGCATGAGAACTAGGAGAATTCCAATGAAAATGCGCCTGGTAGCCAAGAATGCGTTTCTTTTTTCTATCGGCGAGATATACATATAATGATATTCTCCTTCACGTAATAGGTTCTCCATATAATGATATCTTGCTTATGTTATTCACCAACATTGCCAACTTGAAAATATACGAACTGTTTTTTAACCAAAAAACATTACTCAATTTGGTTTGTCCGGAAGCGCATAAATAAGGATTTTATTTTACTTTGTGCCATTATCTTTATGCAGAGTAAGTTACGTTGTTTGATTTGAGTAATGTCAGAAAAGCTTCCCCGTCCTAACTCCTGACAGCACGCATGTCGGATTTAGTAATAAAACTTTTTAAAAAAATTACTCGAAATTAACCAAAATTATAGATCCAGTTTTTATAAGTGAAATTGATAACTGTGGGTTAGGCTATTCGTTCTGATTTGACTTGATGACTCCAAGCAATTAAGTTAAACGAAAACAGTCATTCTATTTTTAAAAAGTTTATCTGTTAGAAAAAATATATAAGTTAATCAGTAAAAGATTGTTTTCTTGTATCAACTTGTTACTAAGGGCTAACCCTATTGCATTTTGTTTCGTTATTGAAATAAATGTGATGTCATATTTTTTTTTAAATCTTTTCCATCTAAAGTTTTAGTTTCGCCTTGCCACTGGTTGGTTTCACTTCCGCTGCAAACGTAACCTGGATGCATATGATTTCTCCTCGATCTTTGTGTTTTGCTGTTTCGTGCACATCCTCGGATGAATACTTCTTCAACTGATTTGTCATGAATTGCACGATTATGTAACAGCTCTTGTAATAATTATGAATTACATGACTTAATCCAGTTAAAAGAAACTCGTATTTACAATAGCAATTTAATTGTGCTGTTTTTGTTAAAAAGTCGGCAATTTTGGCAGCTTGATGTTGGTTATACTCAGTAATGGGTTTAATAGAGTGCGAATGGAGCGGCCGCACCGAGCCTTCCTTCCGAGCACCAAACATGGTCCTCTTTACACATGATATTGCTCTATTTCTTCATAGTAGCACCAGGACGTTAGCATGTCTAAAATATTTTTTTTAGACATCACTTTGTTTCGATACATTAAACAATGGCCCCTTCAAATAAAACGATAATTTTTCTTAGAAATCACACTGTTTTGGAACACAAAGCAGTGGCCACCCTAAAATAAAAATTTCTTTTTTTAGAGGTAACTTTGTTTTGATGGACTAAAAAGTGGCTCTCCCTGTAACAATCATTTTTTTTAGAAATCGCTTTGCCTTGGAACACCAAATAGTGGTCCCCTTACTTTTCTTGCGCAGGGCCCCCTTTTTGTAAGGACATCACAGGTTACACTAGTGCTGTTGAGGTGACTCCGGAATCTCGGAGTCTGGTTATAAAACAGTTTGTTGACTCAGAAAGCAAATTTAAACTTTCCCATTTTGCAAAATCAGAAATCGTTCTCGACCTTGCTCCCACTCTTGGTCACAATAAAATGGTCAGTATTATCGTCATATATTTATCCTTCTCGATTGCAGGACAAATTCGAAAGCTTTCTGTAAATGCTTTCTGAAATAAAATGTTCAAATAGATTTCTTTATTCATTGAATGAATTTTTATTTTGATATCTGATATGAATATCAGTCGGAGCTGTTTGCCATGTATTGATGTTGATTCAGAAAAACAAAAGCAATCAACGGTTCAACCCAATCAAATAACAAAAATGTTTACATCATCGTTTTTGTAAGCTTCTGGGCTGGAATAAATTTGCTGTTTAATAAAGTTGCTTGAATAGTTAACTTTCTAACACTGCTTATCTCCAGTTGTAGTAAAGAAATCATTCGGTATTCAAGACAAATTAAAACTTGACTGTGGAGAGGAAGTGCCCGAAGCAACAGCTCCTAAGGAACTTCACCCTCTTTGTCATATTCACAAAAACCTTTGACCCTGGGCTGGTTGAACGCTCGAGTAAGGAGTTTAATTTTGTAATAGTCAAACTATCTTATATTTTTTGGAATTTAAATTGTTTTTCTAGCTTTCGAGAGTATTTTTTGTGTTTGCTCTATTGCTGTAACTTGTAATAATGTAAACAGTTAAATTTTTTCTTGCACCAGATAAGAGTATGTCTATTGGTCAAAAAACTATTAAATTTTGAATTTTGATCCATGTACTTTTATACATTTGTAAATATTGATATACGTAATAACAACTAACAACACTCCAATTCATAATTATATTTATAGGTTCCTGAAGTTGAAACGTTGGTTCAGCTTATTTTTGTATTTATTTGGTAAAGTTTGATTTACTGAGTAACAAATTAGAAAAAAATCTAAATTGTGGTTCAAAAAACTTCAATCAACTTTACATTTAGAACCTAGTCTAAATGTCCAGAGCGCCCGAAAGCCACTTTGGCGGTTGGACGGGCAAAAATTTTAAAAAGGCACTTTTTACAAAACTTGCCACTTCGTACCGCAGCCGTTTTCAGCGCAAAAACGCAGTGAAGATTAAAAAAAGTCATCACCTTCAATCACTGTCTAAGATTAATGTTTTTGTCCAAAATTGAAGGTGAAGACTTAAAAGAACGTCATCACTATCAATTTAGTCCATAATCCCTACTGTCGTCTTAAATTTAAGGTGCAGACAAAAATTAGAATAAAAAAGGCTTTATCTTCAATCGATCTAATATTTTGGTTGAGTTCCTTTGTTTCTGGGGACAAATCTACGCAAATGTTTTTGTATCTGCTTATCTGTGTACTTCCTTTTTAAAAGGGCAAGGAGACAATTGTCTTCCCTGTCCTCCGCTTCCGCCGTCCCTGTTCATGACATAAATCAATCTATCCAACTTTGCGCTGAAGATTTTTGCTCTCGCAATGTAATTAAAAGTAGTTCTAAAAATAGTTTTGCAATTTCGTACATATTTTGTTCTCTATTACGAGAGTCTTTCGATTTCTGCTAATTTTTTTGATCTCAAACACTAAATGCTATTTTATGCAACTTTTCACTGATTTATTCTGCTTAATTTATTGAAAAATTAACATTTAACTGCGGATGTATAAAATCAAAATAAGTTAAACTTAAAAATTTGTCGTTGTATATTTACTGTATTAAATAGTTATAAAAGTTAAAATCGATTTCGATCAAAAGATCATTATCAGTTAACAATTTCGTGGAAAATAAAAAACAAAATTTGAATAAAAATGAATCTAATAATTGCACTGTAGTAAAAAAACTATTTTGAAAATATTTTTTACAAATTTAACTTAATACACTAGTATACACTAGTAACTGCAACAAAAATGCAACTGGCGTCACAATGCAATACAAGCCAAAAACAAATGACGTCATCTATTTTTTCAACCAGTTTACGCATGACGTCAGTAACTGAAAGACACTACTTACAATAGCTTGAAAAAGATATTTATTTGTCTTGAGTTCAAATTTCGCAACCGGTAGAATATCAAATTATTTAATTTAATTGGTAAAATTATTTTATATTAATTTTGTCATTCAATTTACAAATCCAGCGGTCTTCACACCGGTCCAGATTTCTTTTGTTTGGTTGTTCAACGAAAATAACCCTAACACAATCAGAAATGCATAGTTTTTTGAGAGCAGCTGGATCATTGTTCAAATTTGAATTTGCTCCAATTCGTTCTGTGTGCACTCCACTTTACAGAAAATATATTTTCAGTTTGTCTAACATATTGCATATTACAGCTTTTGCATTCTGTCACATAAATTCCATAATTTTCGCAATTCAATTTTAGTTTCAAATTTAAACATTTAGTTTTACATGTTATACCTTCGGTGTGTTGTATCATCCGATTATGTTGCTCATAGTTTCCACAAAGTGCACGGTTTCCAAGGAAAAGAACCCGGTCTGTCGTCATTAATCTGAAAAGCTAGTTGTTTATAATTTTAATTTTTCGGCAAGAGTTGGCGGGTTTCTATACTAGCTTCAGGTTTCAATGATTTTTGTTTGCATGTGAGTTTTAAAAGTTTGGGAAAAGCTGTGGTCCACACTTTTCTACTACTTGCTTTCTATCGGTCCATCTTGAAACCAATTTAATTATCTTGTTGATTAATTTTTTACTAAAATCAGACCGGTAGCGTTTTACCTTCAGACCTTCCAAACTTTCCAAGTAATGTTCTTGTTTTTCATTCGACCTTCTCAATCGAATTGCCTCTCCAAATACGATTGCTTTGTAAACACTTATGGGGTGGTGTGAAAAACCATATATAAAAAGCATCGATTATGGGCCGTTTTCTAGGAAAAAATTTTTGTAATAAATCCCCTTTTAGCGCTTTGGTCCGTCACATTGCAAAATATCCAGAAATTTTGATTGTCTATCTGGTTCTTAAGTCATAAGTCATAAGTCATGTTTTGCAAATTTAACTGTACCTAAGAGCTTTTACTATCGAGTGTTTATTGGGATTACTTGCTATTTAAACAATATTATTAATAAAGCTTTTGAAGATGGAAACCTTATTTAAAGTTTCCGATATAGGTAACAAAACAAAATGCATAGTAATATTAGCCAAGGACACTGAATGATTGTCCCCGTAATTATTCCATTTGTTTGTCTATAGAAATTTTCTTTGTACTGTAAGATTACATTATTTAAACAAAATACAGTCAAATCAACCAAGATTGCGTGTGCTTTATAGTTCAACTCAGAGTGATGTTTCAACGCATACCGTAATGATTTTTTGTTCAAATCTCTGTTTATACTCGGGTATAACGCCTGTACGTCAGCCGTGTTGTAATCCAATTTTCTGTATAATCAATTTCTAGAAATTTCCAGGATTATTCTTCCAAAACGTAGCTTTTGCTATCTCGGCAATGTTTATTTATGAAATTTTGACAAAAAACCTGACTAATCGAATTTAATAGTAATTCCGAAAAAGCGGTAATGCGGTATGTAGTTACTTTATAAAATAATAATTTGGTTATTACAGTAATTAGTACGACGTTTGTCTAAGGTCAAAAATAGATTATTCGTATTGGTGTCTTTGATTCTGGTAAAAGCTTTGAGTTGTTGTAACATTATTGTATCATAGTCGTCATAATCAATACCGTAATGATAATTATACCGTCTTTGTCGGCTCTACAAATGACAATCTGTTTGGATTTTACCAATTCTTTGATTTTGGTTAGGCTTTTCTGCATATCTGTGGTCAAATTGTTACGCTAGCGAAAATTTCGTTTTACTTTAAGGTTTTAAGTTCCTTAGTTTAGCAATAATTACATCGCAATATGTCTTTGTTTTGTCATCCAATAGTTCTGGTTCCGATCTGGATGATTTAGGGATATTTGATTTTTTTGGTGTAGAGGTCTCTAAACTTTAATCTTGATCTTTCACATCTTCATGAAAAATATGTGCCCATTCGATTCTCCTTATGTGTGTATGTAAGTTTATTCATTTGCAATTTTATATGGATTCAAACTAATTCGGTGTAGGCGCGAAATTTAGTCCTTTTAACAATAGCAGTTTGTCATTAATCTGAATGTCTACAGAGGAACGATTTAATATCATATCTTCAGCTGGCTTAATCTCTTTTTTCATATTTTTGTATTTTTTTCTGCGGTAGCGTCGAGCATCTTTTATTTTTATTTTTCTTATTATTAATTTGCCAGTATTGAATCCATCCTGAGCCAAAATCTACGCGTAAAGTTCCGTTGTCGTACATACAGCGAGTTATATTAACAATTTTCTTCTCATCTTAGAAACCAAATCTAGTGTTGCAGCTAAAATAACAATTTTTTCTGGAGGGTATTAATGTTGAGTTTTAAATCTACCAGTAATTTTATATGCTCTTGTATAAGCAGTAAATCGTAATCAAGATTTTTTTTATAATTTGAAGGCAACAACAGCGGCAATTTTAAAATACGTTCTAAAAACTTACGAATATGTCTTTCCACTAAAATAGCACTAAAACAGTCAACTTTTCTTTGTTCTTGCGTTCTCAACTTTTCTTTGTTTTTGGGTTTTTAAGAATCTATCTCTTTGTACTAAAGATAAACGACGATTAATTATTATCAGTCACTGTCTATCACTGAATAAAATCAAGATAGTTTGAAACTTAAAAATTTGTCCTTGTATATTGACTGTATTAAAAAGTTAAAACAATTAAAAACCAAGTTTAAAAATTTACTGTGGAGTTTATATCTTGTTTATCAAATTTTTGATTGAATATCGAACATTAAAATTCAAAATAGTCGAAACGGCACGACAACATCAAGATCAAATAGGAGGATTTTTGACGACGAACCGACATTAAAAGTTTAAAAGGACAAATTTTCTATTTGCTTAGCTGTTGTTTGGGATCTCCTTTGTTTATATTTTATGGAATCTATGTTAGTACTCAATTACGAAAAGGAAATCTTGAATTCCTTACCTGCAGCAACTTGAGGACCAGTGTTTGATTCTTTCAGAACATTTAACGTAACTGCTTCAGTAGGATATGGGTCTGTATTTAATTCCCACTCGAGGGAAAATGCCATTGTTTTTTTTTGCCGTTACTATTTCCTTTTGTCTTTGTTGCTAATCGATCGTAGTGTTAATAGGTGTACGTGATTAAATGTTAAGTGATTTAATGTCCGTGATTAACAGTCGCGTGATAAAGTGTGGGTAATCCGCTGCAAATATCATCAAAATTGAATTTAGTGAATATGCTACTGATCAATTAAATAACAATATTCAAACTTTTTTGTTTTAAAAATCTATCAATGAACCAGATAGAATCTATCAACGAAGAGATTGGAAGTGGAAGCAACTTGTGCGCGGATGCTAAATCATGGGATAGATCAGATGAGAAGCAAACTTGATTATTGACGAATTTATCAACGCTTGAGACAGGGGTGAGCAATTTAATAAATAATTCGAAACTTGGATGATTTGAAGTTGTATGATGTGACATAGAAAAAGACTGGAGATTGATAAGCTAAACCTGGTTTATTTGTATCAAGTAATATAGCATCGAGACCAAATGATGTAGATTATTCTTTGTTCAATTGTCGCAGTTACTTTTATTTTTATTTGCGGGAAAAAAGTAATACAATAAAAAAAAGGGATACTAAAATATAAAAGAAAATTTAGCCGCAGGGAGGCTGCGATAAGTGTTGCAGAGAAGAAGGTTTTTCATTTTTAATAAGGTTTTTTCATTTTAAAGATAAGGTTTCAATAAATACTTTTTAAATTCATATTTAAAAACATTGTATGAAGTATTTTGAATTTGAATGGGAATTTCGTTCTATATCTTAATTCCTTGGTACTTTATGCATCTTTGTAATCGTGAAGTTTTATATAAAGAATAGAAAATTTTTTTTTGGATTCGTTAGTTAACCTAGTGCTTTTTCGAGATTTGGCTGGTTAAATTAGAATAATTAAGACAAATTTTTGAGAAGCATTTTTAAAAATTGGCTTGAAAAAATTTATCAATTTCTAGTTTATAAAGATCTAAGTTTTAAACTATCACAAAAGTTGGCTGCACATATAAATTTAACGGCTTTATTATCAATTTTATTTAGCTTTATTACCAAGAGTTATCAATTTTGTAAGATACGTCGGGAAGGTAGATCCCCAGATAATAAGGCCGTATAATAAATGGGAATGTATCTGAGCGTAATAGATTTTTAACGGTGTTTTTTCTGGTAAATAGTGTCTAATTTTAGAGATAATTTCAACAGTTCTTGATATTTAAACCTAAGTATTTAATACTTGTGCATTGTGCGATAGAAATGTTATTTAAAAAAACATTAGTTGTGGAAAAGGTTTATTTAGTTTGGGAGGTATAATTAGAAAGTTGGATTTATAGGGATTAACCGTGAGTTTATTAGAATCAAATCAAATTGATAGAATTTAAATTTCTTTATTCATAATTGTAGGAAGGAATGTCATAATTCACTGAATCAAAAGCTTTTGTAAGGTCAAGAAAAACTAAACCAGTGAATTGATTAGAATTTATATTGTCATAGGAGTTTGTGATAACATCAACAAAAGCATGATTGGTTGAGACCTTATTTTGAAAACCATATTGAGAATTTATGATTACACGCTTGTATAAAAGTCATTCAAAGATTTTAGAGAAACAAGAAAGAATAGAAATAGGGCGATAGTTTGTAGGTTTATCACGTTATCCTTAAAAATTGGAACTACCCTTGCAATTGTACAATTTTCGGGAAAAGCGCCTTCTGTGAAACAAAACTTAATAAAAACTTGAATAATAACTGAAGAGGTGATTCGAAAAAAAGCTGCAATGTCGTCATGGCCAACTGCTTTATTTTTTAGAGAATAAATAGCGTTAATTTTTTCTGTGGGGTTGGGTATGTTGAGAAAGATAGAAGAAACTCGTTTGTTTAGGTAGGTAGAAAAAGACTTAAAGGGCGTATTTAAAAAATTGTTTGCTAAATTTGAGACAATTAAGCAAAAAGTTTTTAGTTCAGTTAATTTATTAGAGTAAACATTATAAAATGATTTTTTTCCTCACCACTTAAAAAATGAGATTTAAACATCCGTCTCTTTTAATTGAAGTTAGTTGAAAAAGTTTTCTCATTCTTGAAATTGGCCTCAAAGGCGCATAAGGGGGTCAATAGAATGTAATATAATGTGCAGTGGTGGATATTCAAATTCAGGGGCCCGAGGCAAGGATTATTAAAAATTGATGTTCTCTAGAAAAAAAGGGCTTTGATTTCATGTTATACATTTTGCTCCGAAAATCATGCTGATCTCAAAAAAAAAAGTCTTCACTTTGATTTCATCTCCAATTTTGCTATTTTTCTCGCAAAATTATGGTGACCTCTAAAAAAAAAAAAGAAAAAAGGCCTTCACCTCGAATCGATCTTGTATTTCCCACTTTTCAAGAAAAAAGGCCTTCACCTTGAATCGATCTTGTATTTCCCACTTTTCGTCCCAACTTCATGATGATCTCTAAAAAACATCCGTAGCAAATTGAAACTATATGTGCTATTTTCAAGGAGGGGCCTCCAAAGAAAAGGCGGCCCGAGGCAACTAACTCATTCGCCTCACCCAATATCCACCACTGATAATGTGGACAAAATTATTAAATAGTTCATTAAAATTTTAATTATACAGGGTAGGTCGATGACTAGAATAATTGTCTAAATCAGTTTGAAGGTCTTTACAAAACAGTTCTGAACAAAACTTTTGTTTTTTCACAGTAAAACAATTTCTCTATTTTTTTTTATTAGTGAAATTTTTAGTGGTCAGTCAAGTCAGATTCAACTATAAAACATTGCAATTTATGCTTTGACTCATTAGTTATAATATGATAGATTATGGTTGAATTGTTAGATATTCTTGTTGGGCTTAGTAATTAAGGGTATAGCACCGTGAGTTAAAAGTGAATTGATAGTTAGCACTATTTATACGGTTATCTCTATGTAAATTAATATTAAAAGCTCCTAGGATATAATATACTTTTTTTTGTGAGAGAGGACTGATAAGCAATTTGAAAGTTCTTTAATAAATTCAATTATCTTAGTTTGATCTGGAAGACGATAAACTGCACCCACTGTAAAGTCAGTCTTTGAAGTTGTTTTCAGAAATATCTAACCATAAACACTCAAGATTTTGAAAAGTTATAATGCGTGATAAATTTTTTACGTCAAACTTATTCAAAACGTTAATTCTCACACAGCCAGCGTTAGTTGTAGAATTAGTAGGAAAAAAGGTATAATTAGGAAGTGAGATGTTTAATAGAGAGTGTAGTTTAATTCATGTTTCAGTTAAGCATATCTTTTATATTGAAAAAGTTGAAAAAGTAGTCATATACTTCTTCAGGAGAATGATCACTTATTCGCAGGGTGGCTGCTTTATTCGGCTCAAGAAATTCATTTAACTCCTTGTTATTTCCCAAAAGCGCCGTATCTGCTTTTAAATGAGCCATTTTTGCTGTTGAAAGATAGGACTAAGCAGTACGATTAGCAAAATAGGTTATTAACACTTTGAAAACAAATAAAAAGAAGATTTAAAAAGTATTTAGCTTTACAACACTAAACTGTGTAGTTAAAAAAAGGTCATACAAGCATCATCTTGACATAACGTTTGTTTAATCGACAAACATAAAATGTTTTAATTAAAATATAACACAATAACAACTTTGATAAAATAATAGCTATCTCAATTTTGCGAAACTTAACATAGAAAAAATTAGATGGCTACTCCGATCAGGATCGAAGCTTTTTCTATTTTGAATTGTTTAATTAAGACATTTTTACTGTAAAAAACGAGGCTAAACTGCAAAAGGCAATTTCGGAAATTACGAATTACCATTGCAAATTTAAACAAGGAAACAATTAGTAACTCATTTCCTAACAAAATCATATCTGTTTCAAAAAAACAACACAATTAAAAATAAATAAATAAATATAAAAGCAGCAAAGCAAATTGGCAATGTAGGCAATAAGCAATTAAATAAATAAATATCAAGAAAGAATTTACATTCATTTATGATATCAAATCAACTTTTTTATTATCTATGAAAAGTGTGTAATTACTCTCAAGTGCTTTCCAAACAGTCTTCTTTTTATTCTTCTTAGCTTCTTTATAATACGGTAATGGAAGTTTTCGCTGTTCTTGAAACTTAACGGGCAAATGATCAGTAATGTAAGTATTTAGATTGGTGCTTTCACTTTCTTTACGCATAGCGTTATATTTTCTAAGATTTTCTGCTGATTTAAAAATTACATTTTTATCATAAATTGTAAGTAACTTAACAATTATCGGTCGATGAACGGAACTGGTCCACCACCATTTTTTGTAATGGGTTGTTGAGGAAGTTTTAGTTATTCTTTAAAAGTTTTAGTTGTTCATTTTATTACGTTAAGATACGCGACTTCAAATCAGTACTTTTTTGAAGAATAATCGATTTCTGGGTTGCTCATTACGAATCCCTGCTGCCGATTATGATGTCTGAATTTATTGCCAAAAAAAGTGAATCCTGAAAGGTAATAAACACGATTGGGTAATTGAGAAAATTGCGACACCTAGTAATTAAGCATTTCTTAACCAAAATAATAAAGCTGATAAAAGTATTAAACTGTTCGCTTTGCATTTAGATTAGAGATAATTAAACAATTGAAGCGTGATGATTAGTAAAAGCTTTTCAATAAAAAAATTCGGTATAAAAAAAAATAATAAATTCATAAAAATCAATATGAGGTTTAGACCGGCACGCAGGGATTAATTGTATTTATTTTGTGGAATTTTGATCTTGTTCGTTTATTTTGGAACTAAGTTCTCACCTGCGAACAAAAAAATTCAACTTACAATAGTTTAAAGCAATTACAATTCCAAATAAATCATATTACAAAATACACTTCGATGTAAGGTGGATAAAGAAGTAGACGTTAAAAATCCGAACGAATTGAAGGCAGAATTTTAGAAAATAAGTCTTCTGAACTTAATATAATTTTGAAAATTTAAAAATGTTTTTTTGGTGAACAAAAGTGTTCGATTTATAATTGAAATTTCAGCCATTCAAAACTTAAAAATCTGATTCGTCTTTTTTACAACATATTTTATTAGTATTTTCTTATCAACTTACTGTAACGGGGCAAGTTCTTGGAATAACTTAATTCGGTGATCTTTAGTCGGGAGAGGTTTGATGAAAATTCTTGCAATTCTTCCAATCATTTCGAACGGCAGAGGTTTGATGAAAATTCTGACTGGGGCCAGGCAATTTGTTCGGACGAAAATGTTGCCCTTTGTTTTTTCTTGCAGTCATTTTGAACGGCAGTGGTTGATGCTTGTTGATCCGGCATAACCATAAAAGGGTTCACTGTAATTTCATCGCTGTAAATTCATCGCGGTAATTCCATTACGGTAATTTCATCGTTTGGTAATTACATCTCATACATTTTTACCGCAATGTAACTACATCGCAACATATTACATCGTCAGTAATATCATCGCCAGGGTTCTATTTTATTCATTTAACTAGTTATTTTTTTTAACTCAATCAATGCCAAAAACAAAGCAAAATAAAATAAACACAATTTTAAAAACAAAAAACCTGAGAGACGGTATTAATTTTTTTTAAAACGACAAGTTATGAGCGATTGCTCTGAGATAATTGGATTTATAATTTAAAGTTTTGCCATTCAAAACTTGAAAATTTCTGATTTGTCTTTTTTACAACATATTTTATTAGTATTTACATATCATCAACTTACTGTAACGGGGCATAGTTGAGTTCCTGGAATAACTTATTTCGGTGATCTTGAGTCGGGTAAGGCTTTGTGATGACATTCTGACTGGAAGCGGCCGGCGATAGACGAAAATGTTGTCTTTTTTTGTTTTTTCTTTCAATTATTTCAAACGGCATGGTTGATGCTTGTTGATCCGACATAACTGTAAAATTACTTAAATTAAATCAAGTCATTTACTGATTTGTTTTTATTAAATTATATTTTTACTGTAACGGGGTCAATGTTGATTTCTTGGAATAACTTGATTCAATAATGTTGAGTCGGGTAGGGTTTGATGAGAATCTGATGGGAGACGGTGAATTTCCTCTGAAGTAAATGTGGTCCTGTTTTGTTTTTATTTTACAATCATTTTTAAGCATCGTTCGTTGGTGTTTGTTGATCCGGCATTGCTGTAAAAACAAAGTTTAGCAAATATGTTAACGTTTAATTAAACTAGATATAATTTAAATGACATTTTGAGATATTTTTTCACTAAACTGTGACGGTATTTGTCTTTTCTATCACGTTGATATAAATAAACTTAATATATTTTAAGTTTATAAAAAAATCGAGATGGTATTTCACATTTATCATCATTGTGTAGATATACTCGTATTCTTGATTAAAGCTTTGTATAAATGTATCAAAACAATTTGTCTGATTAAATTTCCATCAACGTCTCATAAATACAAAAATTAAATTTAATTCCAAAAATTTACAAATTCATTTGTCTGCATTGTCTGCACTCAACCTGTGACTTTGTATTTTTCTTTTAATGTGCTATTTTCCCGGTCCACTTTAACGAGCTGTTTCTTTATGGCTACCAATTGATGGTTATTCCGTTCCAATCGACGTCGCAGAGACTCCAGCAGTTGTTTGTGTGCTTTGTTGGTCTGCTTCATTTCCTTTACAGCCATGGAGACCGCCTTAAAGTAATCTGCTTGCTGCTCTGCTTCTCCAGCAGCATCTCAAGGAGAGCGATTTTACTGATGAACAAAAGTGTTGGATTTATAATTTAAATTTTTGCCATTCACAACTTAAAAAGTCTGATTCGTCTATTTTACAAAATATTTTATTAGTATTTACTTATCAACTTACTGTAACGCGGCAATGTTGAGTTCTTTGGATAACTTAATTTGGTGATCTTGAGTCGGGTAAGGATTTGATGAAAATTCTGACTGGAGGCGGCCGGCGATTTGTTCGGACGAAAATGTTATCCTTATTTGTTTTTTTCTTGCAATCATTTTGATCATTTTGAACGGTAGTGGTTGATGCTTGTTGATCTGGCTTTTACTGTAACGAGGTCAATGTTGATTTCTTGGAATAACTTGATTTCAATAATGTTGAGTCGGGCAAGGGTTTGATGAGAATTCTGATTGGAAACGGTGAATTTGCTCATAAGTAAATTTTTATATTACGATCATTTTGAGCATTGTTCGTTGGTGTTTGTTGATTCGGCATTGCTGTAAAAACAAAGTTTAGCAAATATGTTAACGTTCAATTAAAATAGATATAATTTAAATGACATTTTAGATATTTTTTCATTAATCTATTTCGGTTTTTGTCTTATCTATCACGTTAAGATAGGCGTTTTTATTACTCTGTCGGAAGACTGAAATTTGAACAAATAAATAATTTTCATAGCTTTCAGTTTATAAAAAAAATCGAGATGGTATTTTACATTTATCATCATTGTGTAGATATATTCTTGATTAAAGCTTCGTATAAATGTATCAAAACAATTTGTCTGATTAAATTTCCATCAACGTCTCTAAATACAAAAATTAAATTAAATTCCAAAAAATTACAAATTTATTTGTCTACATTTTCTGCGCTCTTGTCTACATTGTCTGTCTGTCTATATTTCTCTACATTGTCTGTGACTTTGTATTTTTTTTTAATGTGCTATGTTTCTCTTCCACTTTAATGAGCAGTTGCTTTATGGCGACCAACTGATGGTTATTCCGTTCCAATCGACGTTGCAGAGACTCCAGCAGTTGTTTGTGTGCTTGGTTCGTCTGCTTTATCTCCTCTACAGGCATTGAGACCGCCTTAAATTAATCAATATCTCATAATAACAGAAATTAAATTTAATTTCAAGAATTTACAAATTTTTTTGTCTACACATGTTTGCACTCACCTGTGACTTTGTATTTTTCTTTCTTTAATGTGTTGTTTTCCTCCTCCACTTTAATGAGCTGTTGTTTTATGGCTACCAACTGATGGTTATTCGTTCCAATCGAGGTTGCACTGACTCCAGCTATTCTTTGTGTGATTCGTTGGTCTTTATCTCCACTACATTCGTTGATCTGATTCGTTGATCTGCTTTATTTCCTCTACAGCCATGGAGACCGTCTTAAGGTAATCTGCTTGCTGCTTTGCTTCTCCAGCAGCATCTCACGGAGAGCGCTCTTACTGGTGAACAAAAGTGTTTGATTTATAATTGAAAATGATTTAAAGCTTCGTATAAATAAACTGCAGATCGCTGCTGCAGATTATAATGTTTAGATAAATCATCGCTCAAAAGAAAAAATAAAATATGAACATTGAGTTGTAATGCATAATCACGATAAGATGAATGCGAAATTGGCAACACCTGGTGGAACAGTCAAAATAATTTTAACCGATGGTGAACTGAAATCGAAATATAAGTCGGTCAAACTAATAAAAGTAATAGAACTTGTAATTAGTAAAACTCAATAACAACGTAACAAAAGCGAAATTGAAACCTTAGTATTTAGAGGGTATTTGGATTTTAATAAATAACAATACTTGTTAAAAGTATCACATAAAACGGTTCTTAATGTTTTTTGGTCCTAAAACTTTTAAAATAATGTAGTTTTCTTGTCGCTCTGAATTTCGAAATGGAAGAAGGCCAATATACTTTGGAAAAAAGAAATTTAACTCTTGTATTGTGGGAAAATATTTGTGTATAAAAAAAGATTAAGAGAAATTTTTACTTTCTATTACAGTAAATCAATACAATTGAATAATCTGAAATTGTTACTATCAAACATGGTTTTTCTTCATATGATTAAATAGCAAAATACTTGCCTTCATAACAAATCATAATAAATCTAACACCATACTTTGTATCTGGTGCTAACAACTTTTTCTTATCCCGGTTGAAAACTTGTGTTCAAACTTAATGCAGTCAATTAAATTTTCCAATTTGCCAATTTTCTTTTGTTTCTTTGTTTACAAAACCTAATTGCAATAAAATCAAACAAATTATTTTGATCCAAATCCACAAAGTTTGAAATCAAAGAATCCATCTGCACACCGTCTGGACTTTTTTTGGTCTGAGAGCTATATAAGCATTTCGTTTTCTCTCCAAACTTCAGTCTTCAACAAAGTAACGAAGTCGCTTTTCTTAACGAGATGGAAAAATCAAATAAAATTGTTCCACGGAAGAAAAATCAAAATCTTTCAGCATCGAAGCTTTATTGTCTGATACAAAAAATTCAGGTTCAGCTTATCAATTTCTAAACTCAAGTTCTTCGTCGATATTCCCAAATAACTTGTTCAAATTATTGAGATTTAATTTATTTTTCAGATCGCTTACCTCCTGTCCCAAACGTTAATTACAACTTTGCTTTTCATCCGATTCATCCAGTCGTTCCTATGTTCCCGCTTCCGGCATTTGTTCTCGGATATCCGGTTTCCCCCTTCAGTTATATAGGTAATAGATTTATAAAACATAGAAAAAGTTTAAATATTTACTTTAATTGAACGTTAACGTATTTGCTAAACTCTGTTTTTACAGTTGTACCAGATCAACAATCATCGAACGTTGTTCCAACTGATTCTAAGAAAAAACAGAAAAGGACCACATTTTCGTCGGAACAAATCGCTCGTCTTCAGTCGGAATTTTTGTCAAATCTCTACCCCACTCAACTTGATCGCATCAAGTTATCGCAAGAACTGAACGTTGATCCCGTTACAGTAAGTTGATAAGTAAATACTAATAAAATAATTAAGTTGTAAAAAGAAAGGCAATTTAAAAATTACTTAATTCCTGTTTGAATGGCAAAGTTTAAAAAAAACAAATCCAAAACTTTTGTTCACCGAAAAATATTTTCAAATTTTTAAAATTAAATTTTCAAGTTCAAAGGTTTTATTTTCAAAAATCTCATCTTCAATTTGCTCGAATTTTTACTTTCTCCATCTTTATCGAGTTTGCATCGGCGTTTATTTTGTAATATAATTTATTTAGAATTAAAATTGTTTCAAACTATTGTAAGTTGAATATTTTTGTTTGCAGGTGAGAACTTGGTTCTAAAATAGAAGAACGCGATCAAAAATTCAACAAAATAAAAACAATTAATGTCTGCGTACTGGTCTAAAACTTCAAAATTGATACTATCATAAAAATCTTTTTTTCTTATTTGTTGAATAAACTTTTATAAATTGTTTTTTTTTTGTGAAGAATGTTTTTATTGAAGAGCTTTTAGCAATCATCATGCTCCGACTGTTTAAATTTTTTATTGTTTAAATATTTTTTTGTAAAATCTCGTTTTTATGCTGCATCATTTCATTTGGTTTTTAAAACGTTTTTGGCGAGCTTGTTTTGGCAAGCTTGTAATTATATTTAGGGGCTAAAGACCCCCCCATAAAAAAACTCCCTATAAAATTTTTTTCCTCCCTTTAGCCCCTCTTTATAATTACTTGCTACGATCTATTTAAATTTTTTATATTTTCCAGGAGAAAGTTTTCTAAAGTGCCATTCCGAATACGCAATTACATCAGGCATCGCTTTATCAGTGAGCACCAATCCCACAATCACAATCTTGTCTAAATTAGCGGATGCTCACGAGGCATTTTGTCAGTTGCTAAGATATCGACACGTTGACAGTAGAGTGAGGCAAGAGAACGGAAGGTCTTGGGGGCTTTGCCCTGAACAACGTTGTACAAAACTGGTGTGTGTATGAATTTATTAGAATCCTGCCTGACAAATAATGTGTAACAATAGCAACCATGAAAGCTTTTTACTATTTACTTCATTTCTACTTTGTTTGCATGCTAACGTTATAATTTGGATCCGCTAAAGTAAATAAAATCAATTTTTTTTTAAGGCTTTACTACCTCACGAAACTTACACAATCTTGTAGTTTCGGTTGTTCAGGAGTCTTTTTACTAAGTTTTATATAGATAAAAATAAAGTCAGAATCTGTAAAAATTTTCTCTTGTCAAATTTAACACAAATTAATTTTTTGTCATTTTTGCAATTTATCAAGCAGCTCATTTTATAGTAGGTCTAGGTAGTCAAAAACCTTTGAGACTGCAACCCCTCAACGTCAAATCATTTTTCTTCATAATTTCTGTAACAGCAATCTAAGTTTAACATGTTTTACAATATTATACAACTTCATACCTCTCCTAATAACGTTTAACACTCCCCATCCTATATTGAGCAATTAAAAAAAAATTGATTTATATGGTAAAAATGTTTACCAATTTAAAGTTTAGCAAAAATACATGAGGGGAACAATTATTCTCACGCAGGAGAACAAAATATGTGTCTCCAATGGATTTTAACTCATTGTAAATTTCATTGTAAAAACAATTTTCTTTGTCATTTACTGTTGTGATTTTGTTATTGATGAAAAAAGATTCTAAAAAACGACGACCTATAATGTCATTTATTAATTCTCCTTTATACAATTTATTTAAATTTTTTGTTAAAATTCTATCACCGCTAGCTGGCAGAACCGGACACACTGTTAAAAACTCTTATGAATTTGTCGATACGATAACAGGGTTAAAACTTGATGATGATGAATTTTAACGTCGTTTCACTTTTTACCAAAATTCCAGTTGATGTGGCAAAATCAGTTATATTTGTACTTTTAAGCAAAGATGGCTGTTTACAAGACCGCACTACAGTAAATTATGTTTGAAAGAATTAATGCTTGGAATAAACATATGTCTGGACAATACCTATATTCAGTTTAAAAATCAACTTTATAAACAAATTTTCGGTGTCCTTTTGGGCTCCCCCATTTCAGTAACTATTGCTAACCTGGTAATGGAGGTCGTAAAAACCAAAGCTCTTCAAACATTTCAAAATTCCCCAACTATGTGGAAACGATACGTCGACGATACTTTTGTGGTTATAAAAAAGAATAATTTGGAAACCTTTGAACATTTGGCAAGTATCAAGTTTACTCTAGAAATAGAATCCAACAATTCTCTGCCATTTTTAGATGTCTTGGTAGTAAAAGAAAAATCTGGAAATTTGACAACCAAATTATATCAAAAACCAACGCATCCCAATCGGTTCCTCAATTTCAACTCACAACATTCATTAAGACAAAAGCGTGGGATAATATCCACTTTATCCCACAGAATCAATTCGAAACTAATTACGAAAAAAACAGATAAATCAATAGAAATTAAGAAGTTGATAGAAACACTAAAAAAGAATGATCATCCGGAATGGTTCGTTAGACAAACACTACGTCGTACCAACAAGAATTGAAATGATCATATCAAAGAAGCAAGCTTTTCTAGTAATGAAAGAAAAGAATTGGTTATGCTTCCATACTTGGCAGGTTTTACAGAAAAAGTTACAAGAATTTTTAAAGCTTTTAACATAAAAGTTTGCACCAAACCAATAAAGACAATCAAAAATATTTTACCGACTACGAAAGATTTCGTTGATTTTAACCAACGAACAGGTTCAATTTACCAAATTCCTTGTAAAAATTGTTCTGGTATATACATTGGAGAAATCAGCCGCAGTTTTAAAGCTATAAGCGAGATTTTAACCCGAGAAACTTAGCAAAAATCGATGACAATAATATTAACAAAAAAACTGCTCTTGTCAAACATGTGGTAAATTTTCAGCATTGATTTTAACAACTGTTCCATTCTTGCTTTTGAATCGGATTTTTTTAAACGTCTTTTTTAAATCTTTTTTCATTAACAACAAAATCACAACAGTAAATGACAAAGAAAATTGTTTTTACAATGAAATTTACAATGAGTTAATATAAACCCGTTGCTTTTTTGATTGATCGTTGGCTTTTGTTTATATCCTTGACCGCCTATATATCACATGACTTGCCTTTTTCTTTTTCCATTTTCAAATTTAAAACAGTTGTATGTATTTTCGTTCATCGCTTTTATCAGTATTATTTTAAGCTAAGTCCTGACGAAGAGCGTCTGCAATAACGCTTGAAACGTTGACTGTTTTTAAAGTTTTTAGTTAATAATTTGCCAGAAGAGCATAGAAAATATGAATAACTTACCTGGTAACAGAACCAATAGAACACCTTATACGGTGTCGAGGCATTTTGATTGCCATGCATAAAGATCAGGGTTGCGGAGTGAAAGTCGCCTGGAGTCGAAGGTTTTAAGAAGGAGTCGGAGTCTTAAGGGTACAAAGATGGAGTCGGACTCTCGGAATATTTTATCAGACTTTTTTGCATATTAGATATTTCCAGTTTGTCACAAATACAAAAATGATTCGCAAGTTTTTATTGATGATAGTTTTAACCATAATTTGAGAAGCCGGCCGAAATGTACTAATCAGCAGAGGCCAGTGGTGTACGCAGAAATTTGTAAAGGGGAGTTTTGTGCCGAAAACACGATTGCTCTAAATGGTCCTGGTAATGGGCAAAATCTTCCAAAATTAGGCCTACATTCAAAAAAAATTGTTTTGGTTTTAAGAACATCTTACAGTAGCATGAATTTTTTTTACCAAACCGTGAAACTAACTATTGAAAAGGTATGTGCGTGTAATTCAATCATGACAAGAAACTTCAAATTAAAAGCAACTCCTGTAAATGATGAGAACAATAGGTGAAAAATCAAACGAACAAAAAAATAACCTTTCTTAACAAATATTTAAAGTTTTTTTACAGGCTTGTATTCAAACGCCTGTTTTTTTCACTTAATCTGTTTATTACGTCACCAGGACAAGGCGTGTGGCTCCTATAAATGTTTAGTAATTCAAGTCCATTCATTCGAGTGGTAGCAGTTGTGTTTTGTAAGCACGTTTTTAGTCTGCGTAATATGGAAAACGATTGTTCACTAGTGCATGTTGTCACTGGAAGAGTTAACAAAATGGTTATCAATGTAAATATGTTCGGAAAAGCATCGGAACTGCATTCCTTGATGCTGCTTAACGCATCAGTTCGTCTTTCTGTTGCGTTCAATCGAAAAAGTTTTCTGTACCATAATATTAGTTCAGACGCTTGTTCTCCAAAGGATTTCGTTAAATCATTTTCGTAAAATTTTCCGAAAACTTGAATACTTTTAATTTGTTGAGGAGTTGGTCTACTAGTTGGATCAGAGGAAATTAAACATTGAAATTCACCGAGAATCGATTTGTGGGCTGTAAATCTTGCTTCGAGAGTGACAATAAAGTTAATCAAGAAATAGAATAAAAACCCCTACTTTAAAGTGTTCTTCATCTGTTGCAGCAGCAATGTTGGATCGATTGGTCAGTTTTGAAGTAAGGTGTGGTGTTTTCAAAATAAAATCTTAGGTTTTGGCCGTTTCTTGCGCAAAAATATAGAGTTAGTAAAATTTATATTCGGCTTTTTCTCTAAGACACTTCAGTTCATTTGCAATATCATGTGCAATGTTGACGGCCTCAAGAAGTTTATCGACATTTTTTGCTTAACTTTGCACAAAACAACACTGTATCCAAAAATGTTTTTTTAAAACTAAGAGAGCAATGCAAAATTCACTTTGCCTAATTGTCCATAGCAACTGCAGAGCTTGTGATAAAATTTCTCTGTCTGGCCATGCTGAAATTTCTGCCAAAGCTTCTACAACGGTAAATTGTAAATTTGAAAAAGTACTAACACTCTCGTGTCGATCGACCCATCTGGTGGCACAAATTTGAACAAGTTTTTGAGCTTTTGCTGTTGACGAAATCGTGTTGATGGACTTGCGTAAAATGTTTTGACGTTTTGAAGCATTAAAAATATTCTAAACTGAAGCTATTGTTCCCATGCAGTTTATTCCTATTCCCATGCTTAACTTTCAATATTTTACAAGTTTGAAAGTATTCTTCACAGCCGCAGCTGTACATTAGCTAACTTTGACGCAATTTAGACGATAGCAAAAATTGATGCGCAAGCAGTAATTAAGTTTAAAAAGCGCGGTACTAAATTTATATTATTGAAGCTAAAATTATACAATAGAATACTAAAATTATAGAAATAAAAAACAATAGAAACTAAAATTATATTATTGAAGCCTACTATTACCATGTATATATGGCTGAACACCATTCTTCAAGGGGGCTTTTGGCCCCTGAAAGCCCCCTTGCGTACGCCTATGGCAGAGGCTTTATGTTTCTGATATTCCTAATCGTGGTTCTGTTGTATTTAATCGTAAACTTCTAAAACCGTATGTTAAAAATAGTGTCGAACACCATGTTAATACTTTAACCGAACAAAATAGTTATGCGAAAAATAATTGTCGAAATGTCGAATTGTCACTATATGTTCTGGCGGTATCTCAAAACCATCGCAGCGTTTCAATCAGTTACAACAATTTGATGTACGTACTCGTACGCGCATGTTGCATTTCGAATATCTTTCAACGCTTGCTGCAAAAGAGATGGAGCAGAATCTGTAAATTGTGTCTTGATATAATTATCGCTGTAATTGCAATCGTGTCAATTTTATCAATGCCTTAAGATTGACTGTGTGCTGTGTGCTTTTGCAGTGCTGCAATTAACTCAATATACGCAAGCGCACAGAGAATAAACTGACGTAGCTGATACTAGATAGTTCTTGTTGTTTGTACTCGATTGCAATGTTGCTTAGTTCCTTATTGAGCAGAGTTGAAGTGGCGAGAGGAAATGAAGCAATGCATGAAAAAGTATTATTTTGGAATGAAGAGCGAAATACATGAAGAAATTCTGCAAAATCTATTATGTAATGAAGTTCAGTAAAATTTTAAAATATTTAAGTTGTTTTTTTCCACTAACCACGTTATCGATTCAAGTAAATTAAGTAAAAAGATCAAACCAAAAGAACTGCTTGAATATTGCATTTTTAGATTAAAGAACTTTTGTGGTAATGTGCATCACATTCTAGCAGTTTATATTTACAGACAATTAGACACGAAATATATTTATTACTTTATTTTATACGTACTGCTTTGTTAGTTTGAACCCTCGGTTAAAAAGTTATTGTCAAAGTTAATGCAGGCCATTAAATTTCCCTAGTTTTGCGAATTCAGTTTAATTTCTCTGTGTACGAGACCTTGATTGCTATGTAACCCGACAAATTGCTTTGATCCATATATACGAAGCTTTTAATCAAGAATATATTTACATAATTATGATAAAGGTGAAATGCCATCTCGATTTTTTTTATGATCTGAAAGCTATAAGAATTCCTTTTTCTAGTCAAACATTTGAACGTGATGGAAAAAACAAAAAACCGTCACAGTATAAAGGGAAAATTTGCTAAATTTTTATTTCAAATATTTTAACTTTAATAACATATTTGTTAAACTTTTTTTTAGAACTTTGATCAAACCTTACATGACTCAAGATCACCGAATCAAGTTTTGGCGAGAACTCAATATTGGTCCCGTAGTAAAGACTAACAAAATAAGTAAGTTATAAAAAAAAGGACGAATCAGACTTAATTTTGGTGTGATTGATAGAATTTCAAAAATTAATTAAACTTTTGTTTACCGAAAAATATTTATAAATTTTCAAATTTTTATTTTCAAAAATTCTGGCTTCAGTTTTCTCGGATTTTTACTTTCTTCATGTTCATCTATTTTGCATCGGAGTCTATTTTATAACATGATTTATTTAGAATTTAAATTGTTACAAACTATTGTAAGTTGAATATTTTTGTTTGCAGGTTAGAACTTGGTTCCAAAACAAACGAACAAGATAGAACATTCCACAGAATTAAAACAATTAATGTCTGCGTACCTGTGGAATACTTTAAAGTTGATGCTAATACAAAACTAAATTTTTCTTATTTATTCAATAAACTTTTATAAATTTATTGTTTTGTTTTTTTTATAAACAATCTTTTTATTAGAAGAGCTTTTACTGATCATCTCGGTTCAATTGCTTAACTTTTTATTGTTTAATTATCTCTAATCTAAACGCAAGTAAAATATTTGATGACCATGGTACATCCATCTAAATTTATTAATAAATTGAGTAATTTAAATTGATTTTTCGTTATTTTTGATACAGTATGTTGACTAAATATTTTTAAGAACCAAATACACCAATATATTAAAATATAATTTAGTTTTTTGTGCTTTTAATGCAGATAATTGTTAGCAGTTTACTACTTTTACAGGTTTAATCAAACTTTTATTTTGATTCTGGTTCACTGTAGTTTAAATATTGTTCTCGTCGCTCTATTCCAGTGGTTTTCAACCTGGGGGTCGCAAGCCTTTTTTCTAGGGGTCGCGAGAGCTTTTGATGTTCAGTAGAAAACATTTAAGAAATATTCATATACAGATCGAGCTATGTATGTCATGTCGGAATCACTTTTAGTCACGGCAAAAATACCAGGACACTGTGGCAAAAATCAATGTTTAAATTCATTATAGGAATGATCATGACCGTTTAAACTGTTTTAAGTGTTGATCAGTTGATCAGTTTAGTTAACAGATAAACTGTCTAACAGATAAGTAAACTGTTATCATTTTTGGTTACCTGTAAAAAAATTTAGCAATTGGTGTTAAAGTTTACGATATGATGGCAAAAAAGCGCAGCTATTCAGATTCATTTCTCAAGTATGGATTCGTCAGTATCGTCTCTGACGGCATTGAAAAACCACAGTGTGTATTGTGCATGAAAGTTCTTTCGCCTGAATCCATGAAACCATCAAAACTCAAAAGGCATTTAGAAACGAAACACCCTGACTGCAAAGACAAAGACTTATTATTTTTTGAGCGAAAGGCAAATTGTGTGAAGCGGTCTCGAATGGATAGCTCCGGAGTTTTTCAGCAACGAAATCGAGCTTCTGTTGAAGCAACCTTTGTAATATCATTGCGAATTGCTAAAGCTAAGAAGCCACACACAATTGCTGAACAACTGATACTGCCATGCGCGAAAGATATTAATCGTATATTAATTGGAAAAGAAGCAGAGAGCAAGTTGAATGTACTATCTCTCTCGGATAACTCAGTGCAACGTAGAATTTCTTTGATGTCTGAGGACATCAAGAATCAAGTCCATGATCAAATGAAGTCAGCTGGCTCGTTTGCTCTGCAGCTGGACGAGTCGACAGATGTTTCATCCTGTGCACAACTTATTGCATTCGTACGTTACGTTCACAAAGGTGCGTTCAAAGATGAGTTTCTGTGCATCGTAGATCTGCCGTCCACAACACGTGGAGAAGATATTTTTAAGACTATTGATGCTTTTTTCAAGGCGAATGATATTAAATGGGAACAGCTGTGTGGACTTTGTACAGATGATGCTCCGGCCATGTTAGGCCATAGCTCAGGATTTCATGCATATGTTAAGAAAGTATTCCCAGACTGTACTTTCATGCATTGTATGATACACCGTGAGGCTCTGGCTTCAAAGACATTGGGACCAGATTTAACAGAAGTGCTTAGGCAAGTAATAAAACTCGTTAACACAGTAAAATCCAGCGCACTCAATACTCGCTTATTCCGACGCTTTTGTGAACAGATGGATGCAGATCAATATAATCTCCTCTATTACACGAAGGTGAGATGGCTGTCTAAAGGCAACGTGCTCAAATGGGTCTTTACTCTGCGGTTCGAATTGCGGGATTTTTTTGTGCAAAAAAAAAAGAAGACCTGGTCAAATTTTTGCATGAAGATGTGGTATCACTGGCCTACCTTGTTGATATTTTTGGCAGACTAAACGAATTATATCTTTTCTTGCAAGGTCAAGCCAAAACAATCATTAATTTATCGACGCACTTTCAGCATTTCAGGCGAAACTTGAACTCTGGGAAAGAAAGATGACAAAGGGCCAATTGGGAATGTTTCCTACCTTGAATGAATTCATTGAAGACACTGAGGACATGCGGCTTGATGGCGATGTCAAATTAAAGATTATCAACAACCTTCAATCCCTTCGCTCTGAATTTACAAAATATTTCCCCGAGACAACTAGAGATGATTTGGTATTTGTTAGAAATCCATACCTGGTCCAAAACTCGGAAGTTGTCAACATGTTCAACGGAGACGTTTCAACTCAAGAGGAATTTATTGCCCTAAAAAATGACTCAACTGGGGAGGATGCCTTCAAAGAGAAGAGTTTGCCTGCATATTGGTCAGCCATGGTAGATTCGTATCCCAGAGCGGCAAGCGCAGCGATTCGACTTTTGATGCCTTTTCCATCAACCTGGCTGTGTGAGGCAGGCTTCTCAGCTTTACTGGGTATAAAGAACAAGGCCAGGAATAAACTAATAATAGAGCCAGATCTAAGGTGTGCTCTTGCAACAACAGAGCCCCGCATCGACGAGCTTGTTACCAAAATGCAACACCAGCCATCTCATTAATGCACCTGCCATGTGTATAAATTTGATTAGTCATTCTTTAACATGGTGATATCATACAATACTTATCGTTTAGTTTTAGTCTTTTTATTGATCTGCATGGAAGGGGGTCGTTTGGTTATGTCGGATTGCAAAATGGGTCGATGAATAAAAAAGGTTGAAAACCACTGCTCTATTCGTACGGTTAAGAAATCTTTAACTACTAAAGGCGCGTTTACAGCCGCTTACAGTACTTTTTTACGATTTTTTCATAAAAATGAATGGATTTGAGCGTCAATAAAACAAACAAAGATCACGCTGAAAAAAAAAGTACTGTAAACGCGTTTTAAGTGTCGCAATTTTTTGAATCACCTTTCGGATTTATTTTTTTGGTTTTTTTATTCCAAATTTGCCCAGAAATAAATTCAAACATAATATGCAGCCGGGGTTCGTAATCAGCGGTTCAGGAATAAAGTGCAGCCCAAGAACCAAAACTTTGTTGCCCTGGGAAAGCTGTCCAGACTTTGAATCAGGGCGTCAAACTGAACTTAACAGGAGCCGTAAACCAATATTAATCGTTGTTATTCTTTGAACCTCAACCGGAATTGAACCAGAAAAAATAGAATTTGCAGAATCTGAACAGTAACTTAATCTTAAACGGATCCGGTTCGACGTTCTAATTTTAATTCTACTGTACACGTATAAGCCTAACCCTAGATGAATCACAATTTTGCTATTAAGGTTGCCACAATTAACTTGCTGTGTGCCAAAACGAAGACGTCGTAAACAGCTTTGCAGACGCTGTTAAAAAAACTCTGCAAATTCTTTGCTCATTGCAGTCGGCGTTTTGATGATTGCGTAATTTTGCAAAATATTTTTCATCTTGCTGCACAGTGTAGGCAGTAGATAAAAGCAAAACAGTGGTCACGTAACCTAAATGAATAAATAAATCGCCGTTTCAAATAGATAGTATGCTAAAGCAATAAAATAAAAAGATTTGTTGAAAAGGTAAATCACATCTTAAGACTATGTTGACTATTTTAACTTTGTTAATTATCTTTGTACAATATGCCCAACATTTATGTTGTTGCCGGCCGCATTACTGAGTTAGTTTGAACTGATGCCTAGTGAATTATGGTAAGTAGATGAAATTATGCGTTAGGTGTATAAGTTCATTGATAATATGTCTTTTATTAATATTACTCCTACCGATTGTAATGGAACAAAATGTCTCCACTTTTAACAATCGAATTTATTCAAACACAAATCGTGACACATTTTAGGGCTATTGATAATTTTTTTAATCTTTCTTCCATGCAAGTAAACTTGCAAAATCAATCAGCTTAGAGCTATTGTCACACTACAGCTGCTAACAAAATTGCATAGTCGACAATTTGTGCTATAAGTGAACCAAAGCAGATTGGTTACAATTGCTTTAAAAAAGATAAATTTTTTAAAAAATTGCGCAATATAGGATGTGAAGTGCTAAACGTTATTAGGAGAGGTATGAAGTTGTGTAATATTGTAAAACATGTGAACCTAGATTGCTGTTACAGAAATTATAAAGAAAAAAGATTTGACATTGAGGGGTTGCAGTCTCAAATACCTAGCCCTACTATAAAATAAGCTGCTTGATAAATCGCAAAAATTACAAAAAATGAATTTTTGTGTGTTAAATTTGACAAGAGAAAATTTTACAGATTTTGACTTTATTTTTATCTATATAAAACTTAGTAATCAGACTCCTGAACAACCGAATCTACAAGATTGTGTAAGCTTCGTGAGGTAGTAAAGCCTTGAAAAAAAATTGATTTTATTTACTTTAGTGGACCCAAGTTATAACTTATAACGTTAGCATGCAAACAAAGTAGAAATGAGAAAAATAATAAAAAGCTTTTACAGTTGCTATTGTTACACATTATTTGTCAGGCAGGATTCTAATAAATTCATACACATACCAGTATAAAAAACTGACTTTAATACACTTGTACAAGGTTATTCAGGGCAAAGACCCCAAGATCTCCCGTTCTCTAGCCTCACTCTACTATCAACGTGTCGATAGAGATATAGACGCGCACTAAAAATGCCCAAGCAGTTACAAGACTCTAATTATGCTTCTTAGCAACTGACTAATGCCTCGTGAGCATCCGCTAATTTAGACAAGATTGTGGTTGTGGGAATGGTGCTCACTGATAAAGCGATGCCTGATGTAATTGCGTATTTGGAATAGCACTTTAGGAAACTTTCTCCTGGCAAATATAAAAAATTTAAATTGATCGTAGCAAATTCATTTTAAAGAGGGCTAAAGGGAGGCAAAAAATTTTCTAGGAAGGGTCTTTAGCCCCTAAATATAATTACAAAACTTTTCGATTGCACATTTAGGGCTTGAAAAATTATTGTTATACATTCATTTAATTATGTTGAATTATACAAAGTTGATCTTGTAATTCACATCGAAATAGCTTTCTGGTGAATAGATTTAGTGTTTAGCTTTTTAAAACCTATATGCCCACAGAAATACCTCCACGTTAAAATTTTAGGCAAGTAATTGTAAACCATAATCCTTGAAAAAACATGCCAGTTGATTAATGAGATATTATTTAATTACAAACATAACCTTATTAATTGGAAGAAAATAGGGGCATTGTCGCCAACTCAACCTGTTCACAAACAAAAAATTCGAGAACAATCTGATTTTCCGGGCAATAAATATGTTTTTTAAAGAATAAAATACACCTGAAAAATGTCTTTTGAAAGAGTGGAAGTTATTTTATATTTCAATAATAGTTTATTTCCATAGACTGTATTCCAGATTCAATCATACAATTGTCTCTTTTATGGTAAAATTACTTATTTTAACGCAAAGCTCTTCTAAATTGATTTTCCAACGCCAAAAAGATTTCGGGAACATAACAAAGCTTTTTGGTATAAATCTATTTGTTACGTTTGGTATTTTTGGTAAAATCGTGCCAAACCACGACTAAAATTATTTTGCCGCTTTTCCAAACCCTTTGATCTGGTTTGTCTATGGCCGATATATAAGGCATGTTCTTAGTTTATACGCTTATAAAAATGGACATAAAAACTTTTATAAAAATATAAACATTAAATCACACATTTATTAACCACACATTTATCGAAAATCTTGTTAACCGTTAATTGCTTTCTTTGAACCCGAACCGGAGCTGAATCGTAACTGAACCTTTAAAAATAAAATTTTCCGAACCTGAACCGAACCCAAAAAACTAAAATTTGCTGAACCTCAAGCGGAACTGAACTATTAAAAAATAAAATTTGCCGAGCCTGAACCTAAACCGGAACGTTATTTTACACAGTTTGACCCCCTGCTGTGAACAGAGAAATGAAACGTCCGACTAAACTCAATTATGACTAGTTTTATGGCTTTCTTTAATTATTCTATGCAATTGTTTTCTTAATTTTTTGAAAGAAAACCAGAGTGCTCTTTGTTAAAATCTCTTTTTAATGCTGCAACATTTTATTTGGTTTTTGAAAGTTTTGAAAGTTTAAATTGAAGGTTTTTAAAAGCTTTGGCAAGCTTAAATCTGTACCCAGGACATGTTCCACTTTGTTGATTCGCCAATGTCCACATGCACCTTCGATGATTTCACGATGTGAGGAAAAAAAGTCAAATTGAGAGTAAAATTTTAAAAAAATATATATGATCTGTTCAATAGCTGCCGGGCGGCCATTCTTGAAAGTGCTCCTGCATGCGGGCACAAGCATGCGATATCGTGATGCAATTTCATGGAGCAAAAAGATCCGGTGCGGATGGAATTTAAAATAAGGAAAATTTACTTTGTAAACCTCTATTATATAGTATAAGTTCCTTCTTAAATTTAAAAATTAATTTGAGAGTTATTTCGGCTGAATAGATTATAGAAGTTTGAGGTAATTTATTATTTAAATCTTTCTTTGGTGAACATAATTTCCTACAGATCAGTGAAATTAGCAATAAACTCAAAGCAAAAATGTTTTTTCTCTTTATATACGCTTTTCGGTGCGTATTGCCATATTTGTTTTTTAATGTCACATTCAATACAACAAAAATTAAGAAAAAATTATCAAATTATATTTATTAACAATATTAATAAAACAGTGTCTAAAAAGTACTTGTTTTGTTTTTTACAATTATTTTTCAACTTTTGCACTGTGGTCAATTTAAAATTCATTTTCAAAATCAAATTATGTGATGATCTTGTTCTGATGTTTATTATCACCTTTTTATTTAAGACATGGCGGTAATTACTTACTCTAATGTTAAGTTTGTTCAGTAGAGGAACGAGACGAAAATTTCTTTTTTAAAAACACAACAACACGTCAAAGAAAGTAGCCGAACTAAAACTTCGTCAATCAGAGCTTTTCTGAAAAAATGATTTTCGAATATGATACTGCTTTAAAAAAGTTGCTTCGTCTTTGCCTGGTTTCGAACCAGTATATAAAACTTTATTCAACACGCATTAATCACGTGTACGCATCTGCGTTTGCTCTTTACTGGTTACTCTTTGACCTAAAGCATTAAGTATTTGTTTCAAGTCCTGATTTTTTAAGCGTTTTCTGCTAATTTATCGTTTTGATTTCTGAATTTAAACACTTATCAATGTATTTTAGATTAGTTCAGTTTAATTAATTGAGAAGTAGCAGATTTACGTATTACGAGATTTGTATTTTGTTTTAAGAATTAGTTATGTCTCTAGTTTAATTGAATCCCTTTACCTGGACTTTATTCCGAAATAATGTGGTAAACATTATATTGTAAGTTGTTAATATGGTGCTCTAATCATTTCACTGTTTATAGAAATGTACTGCTCTCGCAAGCTTGTATTTGGTTAGTTTGCCCCAAACACTATAAAGATCACTGTTTTGATTGGCATGAGAACTAGGAGAATTCCAATGAAAATGCGCCTGGTAGCCAAGAACGCGTTTCTTTTTTCTATCGGCGAGATATGCATATAATGATATTCTCCTTCGCGTAATAGGTTCTCCATATAATGATATCTTGCTTATATTATTCACCAACATTGCCAACTTGAGATAAAATATACGAACTGTTTTTTAACCAAAAATATTACTCAATATTGGTTTGTCCGGAAGAGCATAAATAAGCATTTTATTTTACTTTGTGCCATTATCTTTATGCAGAGTAAGTTAAGTTGTTTGATTTAAGTAGTGTCAGAAAAGCTTCCCCGTCCTAACTCCTGACAATGATAACTGTGGGTTAGGCTATTCGTTCTGATTTGACTTGATGACTCCAAGCAATTAAGTTAAACGAAAACAGTCATACTATTTTTAAAAAGTTTATCTCTTAGAAAAAATATATAAGTTAATCAGTAAAAGATTGTTTTCTTGTACCAACTTGTTAGATTAAGTGTATTTACTTAACAGGATATCGCTTGTTTGAAATTTAGTTTAGGGTTAGATTTAAACTAAGGGCTAACCCTATTGCATTTTGTTTCGTTATTGAAATAAATTTGATGTCATATTTTTTTTGTAATCTTTTCCATCTACAAGTTTTAGTTTCGCCTCGCCACTGGTTGGTTTCACTTCCGCTGCAAACGTAACCTGGATGCATATGATTTCTCCTCGATCTTTGTGTTTTACTGTTTCGTGCACATCCTCGGTTAAACTTCTTCAACTGATTTGTCATGAATTGCACGATTTATGTAACAGCTCTTGTAATAATTATGAACTACATGACTTAATCCAGTTAAAAGAAACTCGTATTTACAATAGCAATTTAATTGTGCTGTTTTTGTTAAAAAGTCGCCAATTTTGGCACCTTGATGTTGGTTATACTCAGTAATGGGTTTAATAGAGTGCGAATGGAGCGGCCGCACCGAGCCTTCCTTCCGAGCACCAAACATGGTTTTCCCTACACATAATATTGCTCTATTTCTTCATAGTAGCACCAGGACGTTAGCATGTCTAAAATATTTTTTTTTAGACATCAATTTGTTTTGATACATTAAACAATGGCCCCTTCAAATAAAACGATGATTTTTCTTAGAAATTACACTGTTTTGGAACACAAAGCAGTGGCCACCCTAAAATAAAAATTTCTTTTAGAGGTAACTTTGTTTTGATGGACTAAAAAATGGGCTCTCCCTGTAAAAATCATTTTTTTTAGAAATCGCTTTGCCTTGGAACACCAAATAGTGGTCCCCTTACTTTTCTTGCGCAGGGCCCCCTTTTTGTAAGGACATCACAGGTTACACTAGTGCTGTTGAGGTGACTCCGGAATCTCGGAGTCTGGTTATAAAACAGTTTGTTGACTCAGAAAGCAAATTTAAACTTTCCCATTTTGCAAAATCAAAAATCGTTCTCGACCTTGCTCCCACTCTTGGTTACAATAAAATGGTCAGTATTATCATCATATATTTATCATTCTCGATTGCAGGACAAATTCGAAAGCTTTCTGTAAATGCATTCGAAATAAAATGTTTAAATAGATTTCTTTATTTATTGTATAGTTTTTTATTTTGATATCTGATATGAATATCAGTCAGAGTTGTTTGCCATGTATTGATGTTGATTCAGAAAAACAAAAGCAATCAACGGTTTAACCCAATCAAATAACAAATGTTTACATCATCGTTTTTGTAAGCTTCTGGGCTGGAATAAATTTGCTGTTTAATAAAGTTGCTTGAATAGTTAATTTTTAACACTGCTTATCCCCAGTTGTAGCAAAGAAATCATTCGGTATTCAAAACAAATTAAAACTTGACTGTGGAGAGGAAGTGCCCGAAGCAACAGCTCCTAAGGAACTTCACCCTCTCTGTCATATTCGGAAAAACCTTTGACCCTGGGCTGGTTGAATGCTCGAGTAAGGAGTTTAATTTTGTAATAGTCAAACTATCTTATATTTTTTGGAATTTAAATTGTTTTTCTAGCTTTCGAGAGTATTTTTTGTGTTTGCTCTATTGCTGTAACTTGTAATAATGTAAACAGTTATAAGAGTATGTCTATTGGTCAAGAAACTATTAAATTTTGAATTTTGATCCATGTACTTTTATACATTTGTAAATATTGATATACGTAATAACAACCAACAACACTCCAATTCATAATTATATTTATAGGTTCCTGAAGTTGAAACGTTGGTTCAGAAAGTTTGATTTACTGAGTAACAAATTAGAAAAAAATCTAAATTGTGATTAAAAAAAATTCGATCAATTTTAACATTTAGAACCTATTCTGAATGTCCAGAGGCGCCCGAAAGCCACTTTGCCGTTGGAAGAGCAAAAATTTTAAAATGGCACTTTTTATAAAACTTACCGCTTCGTACCGTAGCCGTTTTCAGCGCAAAAACGCAGTGAAGATTAAAAAAACGTCATCACGTTCAATCTCTTTCTAAGATTAATGTTTTTGTCCAAAATTGAAGGTGAAGACTTAAAAGAACGTCATCACTATCAATTTAGTCCATAATCCCTACTGTCGTCTTTTAAGGTGCAGACAAAAATTAGAATAAAAAAGGCTTTATCTTTAATCGATCTAATATTTTGGTTGAGTTCCTTATGTTTCTGGGGACAAATCTACGCAAATGCTTTTGTATCTGCTTATCTGTGTACTTCCTTTTTAAAAGGGCAGGGAGACAATTGTCTTCCCTGTCCTCCGCTTCCGCCGTCCCTGTTCATGACATAAATCAATCTATCCAACTTTGCGCTGAAGATTTTTGCTCTCGCAATGTAATTAACAGTAGTTCTAAAAATAGTTTTGCAATTACGTACATATTTTGTTCCCTATTACGAGAGTCTTTCGATTTCTGCTAATTTTTTTGATGTCAAACACTAAATGCTATTTTATGCAACTTTTCATTGATTTATTCTGCTTAATTTATTGAAAAATTATTAACATTTAACTGCGGATGTATAAAATCAAATAAGTTTAAAACTTAAAAATTTGTCGTTGTATACTTTGTATACTTACTGCTTTAAATAGTTATAAAAGTTAAAATCGATTTCGATCAAAAGATCATCATTAGTTAACAATTTCGTGGAAAATAAAAAACAAAATTTGAATAAAAATGAATCTAATAATTGCACTTTAGTAAAAAAACTGTTTTAAATACAAGCCAAAAACAAATGACGTCATCTATTTTTTCAACCAGTTTACGCATGACGTCAGTAACTGAAAGACACTACTTACAATAGCTTGAAAAAGATATTTATTTGTCTGAGTTCAAATTTTGCAACCGGTAGATTATCAAATTGTTTAATTTAATTGGTAAAATTACTTATTAATTTTGTCATTCAATTTACAAATCCAGCGGTCTTCACACCAGTCCAGATTTCTTTTGTTCTGGTTGTTCAACAAAAATAACCCTAACACAATCGGAAATGCATAGTTTTTTGACAAAGGTTTCCTCGATAATTAGCATAATGTTGGAATAGAGCAGCTGGATCATTGTTCAAATTTGAATTTGCTCCAATTCGTTCTATGTGCACTCCACTTTACAGAAAATATATTCAGTTTGTCTAATATATTGCATATTACAGCTTTTGCATTCTGCCATAAAAATTCCATAATTTTCGCAATTCAATTTTAGTTTCAAATTTAAACATTTAGTTTTACATGTTATACCTTCGGTGTGTTGTATCATGCGATTATGTTGCCCATAGTTTCCACAAAGTGCACGGTTTCCAAGGAAAAGAACCCGGTCTGTCGTCATTAATCTGAAAAGCTAGTTGTTTATAATTTTAATTTTTTCGTAAGAGTTGGCGGGTTTCTATACTAGCTTCAGGTTTCCAGTGATTTTTGTTTGTTTGTGAGTTTTAAAAGTTTGGGAAAAGCTGTGGTCCACACTGTTCTACTACTTGCAGTTGAAACTATCGGTCCATCTTAAAACCAATTTAATTATCTTGTTGATTAATTTTTTACTAAAATCAGACCGGTAGCGTTTTACCTTTAGACCTTCCAAACTTTCCAAGTAATGTTCTTGTTTTGCATTCGACCTCAATCGGACTGCCTCTCCAAATACGATTGATTTGTAAACACTTAAGGGGTGGTGTGAAAAACCATATATAAAAAGCATCAATTGTGGGCCGTTTTCTAGGTAAAATTTTTTGTAATAAATCCCCTTTTAGCGCTTTGGTCCGTCACATTGCAAAACATCCAGAAATTTTGATTGTCTATCTGGTTCTTAAGTCATAAGTCATGTTTTGCAAATTTTACTGTACGTAAGAGCTTTTGGGATTATTTGCTATTTAAACAATATTATTAAAAGCTTTTGAAGATGGAAGCCTTGTTTAAAGTTTCCGATATAGGTAACAAAACAAAATGCATAGTAATATTAGCCAAGGACACTGAATGATTGTTCCCAGTAATTATTCCACTTGTTTATAGAAATTTCCTGGTACTGTAAGATCACATTATTTAAACAAAATACAGTCAAATCAACCAAGATTGCGTGTGCTTTATAGTTGAACTCAAGAGTGATGTTTCAACGCATACCGTAATGATTTTTTGTTCAAATCTCTGTTTATACTCGGGTATAACGCCTGTACGTCAGCCGTGTTGTAATCCAATTTTCTGTATAATCAATTTCTAGAAATTTCCAGGATTATTGTTCCAAAACGTAGCTTTTCCTATCTCGGCAATGTTTATTTATAGAATTTTGACAAAAAACCTGACTAATCGAATTTAATAGTAATTCCGAAAAAAAGCTGTAATGCGGTATGTAGTTACGTTATAAAATAAAAATTTGTTGTTAATATAATGTAGTTTGTGCTGTTCAGTAATTTGGTTATTACAGTAATGAGTAAGTTTGTCTAAGGTCAAAAATAGATTGTTCGTATTGGTGTCTTTAATTCTGGTAAAAGCTGTGAGTTATTGTAAAATTATTATATCATAGTCGTCATAATCAATACCGTAATGATAGTTATACCGTCTTTGTCGGCTCTACAAATGACAATCTGTTTGGATTTTACCAATTCTTTGATTTTGGTTAGGCTTTTCTGCATATCTGTAGTCAAATTGTTACGCTAGCGAAAATTTCGTTTTACTTTAAGGTTTTAAGTTCCTTAGTTTAGCAATAATTACATCGCAATATGTCTTTGTTTTGTCATCCAATAGTTCTGGTTCCGATCTGGATGATTTGGAGATATTTGATTTTTTTGGTGTAGAGGTCTCTAAACTTTGATCTTGATCTTTCACATCTTCATGTAAAATATGTGCCCATTCGATTCTCCTTATGTGTGTATGTAAGTTTATCCATTCGCAATTTTCTATGGATTCAGACGGATTCGGTGTAGGCGCGAAATTTAGTCCTTTTAACAATAGCAGTTTGTCATTAATCTGAATGTCTACAGAGAAACGATTCAATATCATATCTTCAGCTGGCTTAATTTCTTTTTTCATATTTTTGTATTTATTTTCTTCTGCGTTAGCTTGGAGGATCTTTTTTATTTTTATTTTTCTTATTATTAATTTGCAAGTATCGAATCCATCCTGAGCCAAAATCTACGTGTAAAGTTCCTTTGTCGTACATACAGCGAGTTATATTTGTTAACAATTTTCTCATCTTAGAAACCAAATCTAGTGTTGCAGCTAAAATAACAATTTTTTCTGGAGGGTATTAATGTTGTTTTTTAAAGAGTTTTAAATCTACCAGTAATTTTATATGCTCTTGTATAAGCAGTAAATCGTAATCAAGATTTTATAATTTGAAGGTAAAATAGTCAACTTTTCTTTATTCTTGCGTCTATCTTTTGTACTGAAGATAAACGACGATTAATTATTATCAGTCACTGTCTATCACTGAATAAAATCAAGATAAGTTTGAAATTTAAGAATCTGTCCTTGTATATTGACTGTATTAAAAAGTTAAAACAATTAAAGCCAAGTTTAAAAATTTACTGTGGAGTTTATCTTGTTTATCAAATTTTTGATTGAATATTGAACATTAAAATTCAAAATAGTCGAAACGGCACCACTAATAAAAGCTTTTTATAAAAATTTTTCGAAAAACAAATCAATAAATTTACAAACGTTTATTTAGTAAACTACAAAATAATCAAATACGATCATTTAGCATCAACATCAAATAGGAGGATTTTTGACGACGAACCGACATTAAAGTTTAAAAGGACAAATTTTCTATCTGCTTAGCTATTTGGGATCTCTTTTGATTATATTTTATGGAATCTTTTTTTTTTTTTAAACTAAGTACTCAATTACGAAAAGGAAATCTTGAATTCCTTACCTGCAGCAACTTGAGGACCAGTGTTTGGTTCTTTCAGAACGTTTAACGTAACTGCTTCAGTAGGATATGGGTCTGTATTTAATTCCCACTCAAGACCAAAAGTTTGCTCGAGGGAAAATGCCATTGTTTTTTTTGCCGTTACTATTTCCTTTTATCGTTGTTGCTAATCGATCGTAGTGTTAATAGGTCTACGTGACTAAATGTCCAGTAATTTAATGTCCGTGATTAACAGTTACGTGATGAAATATCGCGTGATAAAGTGTGGGTAATCCGCTGCATATATCATCAAAATTGAATTTAGTGAATATACTACTGATCAATTAAATAACAATATTCAAACTTTTCCTTTGTTTCAAAAATCTATCAATCAACCATATAGAATCTATCAACGAAGAGATCGGAAGTGGAAGCAACTTGTGCGCGGATGCTAAATTATGGGATAGATCAGATGAGAATCAAACTTGATTATTGACAAATTATCAACGCTTGAGACAGGGGTGAGCAATTTAATAAATAATTCGAAACTTGGATGATTTGAAGTTGTATGATGTGACGTAGAAGAAGACTGGAGATTGATAAGCTAAACCTGGTTTATTTGTATCAAGTAATATAGCATCGAGACCAAATGATGTAGATTATTCTTTGTTATATTGTCACAGTTACTCTTATTTTTATTTGCGGTAAAAAGTAATACAATAACAAAAAGGGATCCTAAAATAGAAAAAGAAAATTTAGCCGCAGGGAGGCTGCGATAAGTGTTGCAGAGAAGAAGGTTTTTCATTTTTAATAAGGTTTTTTCATTTTAAATATAAGGTTTCAATAAATACTTTTTAAATTCATTTAAAAACATTGTATGAAGTATTTTGAATTTGAATGGGAATTTCGTTCCATATATTAATTCCTTGGTACTTTATGCATCTTTGCAATCGAAGTTTTATAAAAAGAATATAAAAAATTTTTTTTGGATTTGTTAATTAACCTAGTGCTTTTTCGAGATTTGGCTGGTTAAATTAGAATAAAGACAAATTTTTATGAGAAGCATTTTTAAAAATTGGCTTGAAAAAATTTATCAACTTCTAGTTCATAAAGATCTAAGTTTTAAACTATCACAAAAGTTGGCTGCACATATAAATTTAACCACTTTATTATCAATTTTATTTAGCTTTATTACCAAGAGTTATCAATTTTTTAAGATACGTCGGGAAGGTAGATCTCCAGATAAAAAGGCCGTATAATAAATGGGAATGTATCTGAGCGTAATAGATTTTTAACGGTGTTTTTTCTGGTAAATAGTGTCTAATTTTAGAGATAATTTCAACAGTTCTTGATATTTTATATGGTATATTTGAGATGTGGAAATCGAAATTTAGATATTGAATACTTGTGCATTGTGCGATAGAAATGTTATTTAAAAAAACATTAGTTGTGGAAAAGGTTTATTTAGTTTGGGAGGTATAATTAGGAAGTTGGATTTATAGGGATTAACCGTGAGTTTATTAGAATCAAATCAAATTGATAGAATTTAAATTTCTTTATTCATAATTGTAGGAAGGAATGTCATAATTCACTGAATCAAAAGCTTTTGTAAGGTCAAGAAAAACTAAACCAGTGAATTGATTAGAATTTATATTGTCATAGGAGTTTGTGATAACATCAACAAAAGCATGATTGGTTGAGACCTTATTTTGAAAACCATATTGAGAATTTATGATTACACGCTTGTATAAAAGTCATTCAAAGATTTTAGAGAAACAAGAAAGAATAGAAATAGGGCGATAGTTTGTAGGTTTATCACGTTATCCTTAAAAATTGGAACTACCCTTGCAATTGTACAATTTTCGGGAAAAGCGCCTTCTGTGAAACAAAACTTAATAAAAACTTGAAAATAGGGAATAATAACTGAAGAGGCAATTCGAAAAAAAGCTGCAATGTCGTCATGGCCAACTGCTTTATTTTTTAGAGAATAAATAGCGTTAATTTTTTCTGTGGGGTTAAGTACGTTGAGAAAGATAAAAGAAACTCGTTTGTTTAGGTAGGTAGAAAAAGACTTAAAGGACGTATTTAAAAAATTTGTTTGCTAAATTTGAGACAATTAAGCAAAAAGTCTTTAGTTTAATTTATAAGAGTAAACACGTTATAAAATGATTTTTTTTCCTCACCACTTAAAAAATGAGATTTAAACATCCGACTCTTTTTTAATTGAAGTTAGTTGAAAAAGTTATCTCATTCTTGAAATTGGCCTCAAAGGCGCATAAGGGTGTCAATAGAATGTAATATAATGTGCAGTGGTAGATATTCAAATTCAGGGGCCCGAGGCAAGGATTATTAAAAATTGATGTTTTCTAAAGAAAAAAGGGCTTTGATTTCATGTTTCACTTTTTCCTCCGAAAATCATGCTGATCTCAAAAAAAGAAAAAAGTCTTCACTTCGATTTCATCTCCGATTTTGCTATTTTTCTCGCAAAATCATGGTGACCTCTAAAAAAAAAAAAAAAAAGGTCTTCACCTCGAATCGATCTTGTATTTCCCACTTTTCGTCCCAACTTCATGATGATCTCTAAAAAACATCCGTAGCAAATTGAAACTATATATGTGCTATTTTCAAGGAGCGGCCCCAAAAAAAAGTCGGCCCAAGGCAACTGATTCCCTCATTCGCCTCACCCAATATCCACCACTGATAATGTGGACAAAATTATTAAATAGTTCATAAAAATTTTAATCATATAGGGTAGGTCGATGACTAGAATAATTGTCTAAATCAGTTTGAAGGTCTTTACAAAACAGTTCTGAACAATTTAAAAGCAGCGTTTGAATAAACTGCAAAAGGCAATTTAGGAAATTACGAATTACCATTGCAAATTTAAACAAGGAAACAATTAGTAACTCATTTCCTTAACAAAATCATATCTGTTTCAAAAAAAACAACACAATTAAAAATAAATAAATAAATATAAAGCAGCAAAGCAAATTGGCAATGTAGGCAATAAGCAATTAAATAAATATCAAGAAAGATTTTACATTCATTTATGGTATCAAATCAACTTTTTTATTATCTATGAAAAGTGTGTAATTACTGTCAAGTGCTTTCCAAACAGTCTTCTTTTTATTCTTCTTAGCTTCTTTATAATACGGTAATGGAAGTTTTCGCTGTTCTTGAAACTTAACAGGCAAATGATCAGTAATGTAAGTATTTAGATTGGTGCTTCCATTTTCTTTACGCATAGCGTTATATTTTCTAAGATTTTCTGCTGATTTAAAAATTACATTTTTATCATAAATTGTAAGTAACTTAACAATTATCGGTCGATGAACGGAACTGGTCCACTATTTTTTGTAATGGGTTGTTGAGGAAGTTTTAGTTATTCTTTAAAAGTTTTAGTTGTTCATTCTATTACAGTGGACTTTTCTGTACCGTGGCCTATTTTTCAACCCAAGTTAACTTCACAACCCACTTTGGTCAACAAAATTAAATTCCCATCCCAAAATCATAGTGTTCTCTAAAAAAAAAAGAAAAGGTCTTCACTTGGAATTGCTGTCAATTTTCCCTATTTTTGTCCCAAAATCATAGTGTTCTCTAAAAAAAGTCTTCATGTGGTTGACTGCACAGGACGCCAGAAAAATGCCTAAAAAATGGGTTGGACGGCAAGCCTAATTATACATATATATTATACATATTGCTTTCATTTTGATTTATGCTCCATGGCCCACTAAAAAAACCACTGTGGCCCACTACTGGGCCATGGCCCATAGGTTGAAAAGCCCTGTTCTAATTACGTTAAGATACGCGACTTAAATTAGCACTTTTTTGAAGAATAATTGGTTTCTGGGTTGCTCATTACGAATCCCTGCTGCCGATCACAATGTCGGAAAGGTAATAAACACGATTAGGTAATTGAGAAAATTGCGACACCTAGTAATTAAGCATTTCTTAACCGTAATAATAAAGCTGATAAAAGTATTAAACTGTTCGTTTCACAATCGAAGCGTGATGATTAGTAAAAGCTTTTCAATAAAAAGATTATGTATAAAAAAAAATAAATTCATAAAAGTTTATTTAATAAATCAATATGAGGTTTAGAACGGCACGCAGGGATTAATTGTATTTATTTTGTGGAATTTTCGATCTTGTTCGTTTATTTTGGAACCAAGTCCTCACCTGCAAACAAAAAAATTCAACTTACAATAGTTTAAAGCAATTACAATTCCAAATAAATCATATTACAAAATACACTTCGATGTAAGGTGGATGAAGAAGTAGACGTTAAAAATCCGAACGAATTGAAGGCAGAATTTTAGAAAATAAATCTTCTGAACTTGAAGGTGAAAAAAAGTGTTCGATTTATAATTGAAATTTCAGCCATTCAAAACTTAAAAATCTGATTCGTCTTTTTTACAACATATTTTATTAGTATTTTCTTATCAACTTACTGTAACGGGGCAAGTTCTTGGAATAACTTAATTCGGTGATCTTTAGTCGGGAGAGGTTTGATGAAAATTCTTGCAATTCTTCCAATCATTTCGAACGGCAGAGGTTTGATGAAAATTCTGACTGGGGCCAGGCGATTTGTTCGGACGAAAATGTTGCCCTTTGTTTTTTCTTGCAATCATTTTGAACGGCAGTGGTTGATGCTTGTTGATCCGGCATAACTATAAAATGGTTCACTGTAATTTCATCGCTGTAAATTCATCGCGGTAATTCCATCGCGGTAATTTCATCGTTTGGTAATTACATCTCATACATTTTCACCGCAATGTAACTACATCGCAACATATTACATCGTCAGTAATATCATCGCCAGGGTTCTATTTTATTCATTTAACTAGTTATTTTTTTTAACTCAATCAATGCCAAAAACAAAGCAAAATAAAATAAACACAATTTTAAAAACAAAAAACCTGAGAGACGGTATTCATTTTTTTTTAAACGACAAGTTATAAGCGATTCCTCTTAGATAATCATGTAGTTGGCGATTTTCAAAATCGTTGACTATAGTTTGAATTCTTAATGCTGTATCCTTATACTTTTTTTACGTGGAGGTTCTGCACCTGCTGTATATTGCTCCATTATTGCTTCGTTTCTCGCTTGTTCGCAAGATTTCTAAAAATTTCCAGATTATAGGATGTGATGCCCCAATTAATTCGCTGAATGAACGATGCCAACCTTCACAGGCATTGTTTGTCTTACAAGCACAAAATTTGGCAGCACCGAAACAATTCTACAGAACATGATCAAAGCGAGGGGGTCGACGTATTAAGCAGCGGTTTGCCCGTCCAATCCATGTATCCTCAAAGCTCTGGTATAACTGTTGCAGACCATTTGATTGTACAGATCGAAATAAGCATTGTGAGAAATGAAAAAAGCAACCTTGTTTGGAGAGTTTATCTCTCACTGCCTTCTGTCTGTCTGTCCCTTTTGAAAAATCTCGACGATGATATTACTGACAATGTAATATGTTGCGATGTAGTTACATTGCCGTGAAAATGTATGCGATGTAATTACCAAACGATGAAATTACCGCGATGGAATTACCGCGATGAATTTACGGCGATGAAATTACCGGATACCCAATAAAATTAATTAAATTAAATCAAGTCATATACTGATTCGTCTTTATTACATCATATTTTATTAGTTTTTACTTATGAACTTACTGTAACGAGGTCAATGTTGAGTTCTTGGAATAACTTGATTCAATAATGTTGAGTTGGGTAAGGGTTTGATGAGAATTCTGATTGGAGACGGTGAATTTGCTCAGAAGTTAATTTTTAATTTACGATCATTTTGAGCATCGTTCGTTGGTGTTTGTTGATCCGGCATTGCTGTAAAAACCAAAGTTTAGCAAATATGTTAACGTTCAATTAAACTAGATATAATTTAAATGACATTTTGAGATATTTTTTCACTAAACTGTGACGGTTTTTGTCTTTTCTATCACGTTGAGATAGGCGATTTTACTACTCTGTCGAAGACTGAAATTTAAACAAATAAATAATTTTCATAGTTTTCAGTTTATAAAAAAAATCAAGATAGTATATTTCACATTTATCATCATTGTGTAGATATATTCTTGATTAAAGCTTCGTATAAATGTATCAAAACAATTTGTATGATTAAATTTCCATCAACGTCTCATAAATACAAAAATTAAATTAAATTCCAAAAATTTACAAATTTATTTGTCTACATTGTCTGCACTCAACCTGTGACTTTGTATTTTTCTTTCTTTAATGTGCTATTTTCCTGCTCTACTTTAATGAGCTGTTGTTTTATGGCGACCAACTGATGGTTATTCCGTTCCAATCGACGTTGCAGAGACTCCAGCTGTTGTTTGTGTGCTTTGTTGATCTGCTTTATTTTCTCTACAGCCATGGAGACCGCCTTAAAGCATTCTGCTTGCTGCTCTGCTTTTCGAACAGCATCTCATGGAGAGCGATCTTACTGGTGAACAAAAGTGTTGGATTTTTAATTGAAATATCTGCCATTCAAAACTTAAAAAGTCTGATTCTTTTATTTTGCAAAATATTTTATTAGTATTTACTTATCAACTTACTGTAACGGGGCAATGTTGAGAAGGTTTGATGAGAATTCTGATTGGAGACGGTGAATTTCCTCCGAAGTAAATTTTCATTTTACGATCATTTTGAGCATGGTTTGTTGGTGTTTGTTGATCCGGCATTACTGTACAAACAAAGTTTAGCAAATATGTTAACGTTTAATTAAACTAGATATAATTTAAATGACATTTTAGCTATTTTTTCACTAATCTGTGACGGTTTTTGTCTTTTCTATCACGTTGAGATAGGCGATTTTACTACTCTGACCGAAGACTAAAATTTCAACAATAAAATAATTTTCATATCTTTCAGTTTAAAAAAAAAATCGAGATGATTAAATTTCCATCAACGTCTCATAAATACAAAAATTATATTTAAATTTAATTCCAAAAATTAAAAAATTCATTTGTCTACATTGTCTGCACTCAACCTGTGACTTTGTATTTTTCATTCATTAAAATGCTATTTTCCTGCTCCACTTTAATAAGCTGTTGTTTAATGGCTACCAACTGATGGTTATTCCGTTCCAGTTGACGTTGCAGAGACTCCAGCTGTTGTTTGTGTGCTTTATTTCCTCTACAGCCATGAGGACCTCCTTAAAGTAATCTGCTTGCTGCTCTGCTTCTCCAGCAGCATCTCAAAGAAAACGAACTTGTGAACAAAAGTGTTGGGAGTTATAATTGAAATTTAAAATGTCTGATTTGTCTATTTTACAACATGTAACGGGGCAATGTTGAGTTCCTGGAATAACTTAATTTGGTGATCTTGAGTCGGGTAAGGATTTGATAAAAATTCTGACTGGAGGCGGCCGGCGATTTCTTGGGACGAAAATGTTGTCCTTTTTTGGTTTCTTTTTTCTATCATTTTAAACGGCAGTGGTTGATGCTTGTTGATCCGGCATAACTGTAAAATTAATTAAATTAAATCAAGTCATTTACTGATTCGTCTTTATTACATCATATTTTTACTGTAACGAGTTCAATGTTGAATTCTTGCAATAACTTGATTCGGTAATGTCGAGTCGGGTAAGGGTTTGATGAGATATCTGATGGGAGACGGTGAATTTCCTCTCAAATAAATGTGGTTCTTTTTTGTTTTTATTTTACGATCATTTTGAGCATCGTTCGTTGGTGTTTGTTGATCCGGCATTGCTGTAAAAACCAAAGTTTAGCAAATATGTTAACGTTCAATTAACATTTTAGATATTTTTTCACTAATCTGTGACGGTTTTTGTCTTTTCTATCATGTTGAGATAGGCAATTTTACTACTCTGACGAAGACTGAAATTTGAACAAAAATAATTTTCATAGCTTTCAGTTTATAAAAAAAATCAAGATAGTATTTCACATTTATCATCATTGTGCAAAACAATTTGTATGATTAAATTCCCATCAACGTCTCATAAATACAAAACTTAAATTAAATTCCAAAAATTTACAAATTTATTTGTCTACATTGTCTGCACTCAACCTGTGACTTTGTATTTTTTTTTAATGTGCTATTTTCCTGCTCCACTTTAACGAGCTGTTGTTTTATGGCTACCAACTGATGGTTATTCCGTTCCAATCGACGTTGCAGATTCGTTGGTCTGCTTTATTTTACAGCCATGGAGACCTCCTTAAAGTAATCTGCTTGCTGCTCTGCTTCTCAAAGCATCTCACGGAGAGCGATTTTACTGATGAACAAAAGTGTTGGAGTTATGGTTGAAATTTTTTTGCCATTCAAAACTTAACAACATATTTTATTAGTATTTACTTATCAACTTACTGTAACGGGGTCAATGTTGAGTTCTTGGAATAACTTATATCGGTGATCTTGAGTCGGGTAAGGCTTTGCGATGACAATTATGACTAGAGACGGCCGGCGATTTGTTCAGACGAAAATGTTGTCCTTTTTTGTGTTTTCTTTCAATCATTTCGAACGGCAGTGGTTGATGCTTGTTGATCCGGCATAACTGTAAAATTAATTAAATTAAATCAAGTCATTTACTAAGTTGTTTTTATTAAATTATATTTTTACTGTAACGGAGTCAATGTTGAGTTCGGAATAACTTGATTCAATAATGTTGAGTCGGGTAGGGGTTTGAGAGTCTGATGGGAGACGGTGAATTTCCTCTGAAGTAAATCTGGTCCTTTTTTGTTTTTATTTTACAATCATTTTGAACATCGTTCGTTAGTGTTTGTTGATCCGGCATTGCTGTAAGAACAAAGTTTAGCAAATATGATAACGTTCAATTAAACTAGATATAATTTAAATGACATTTTAAATATTTTTTCATTAATCTGTGACGGTTTTTGTCTTTTCTATCACGTTGAGATAGGCGATTTTACTACTCTGTCGAAGACTGAAGTTTGAACAAAAATAATTTTCATAGCTTTAGTATTTCACATTTATCATCATTGTGTAGATATATTCTTGATTAAAGCTTTGTATAAATGGATCAAAACAATTTGTATGATTAAATTTCCATCAACGTCTCATAAATACAAAAATTAAATTAAATTCCAAAAATTTACAAATTTATTTGTCTACACATTGTCTGCACTCAACCTGTGACTTTGTATTTTTCTTTCTTTGATGTGCTATTTTCCTGGTCCACTTTAACAAGCTGTTGTTTTATGGCTACAAACTGATGGTTATTCCGTTCCAATCGACGTTGCAGATTCGTTGGTCTGCTTTATTTTACAGCCATGGAGACCGCCTTAAAGTAATCTGCTTGCTGCTCTGCTTCTCCAAAAGCATCTCACGGAGAGCGATTTTACTGATGAACAAAAGTGTTGGATTTATGATTGAAATTTTTTTGCCATTCAAAACTTAAAGTATGATTCGTCTATTTAACAACATATTTAATATTTACTTATCAACTTACTGTAACGGGGCAATGTTGAGTTCTTGGAATAACATATTTTGGTGATCTTGAGTCGGGTAAGGGTTTGTGATGAAAATTCTGACTGGAGGCGGCCGGCGATTTGTTGGGACGAAAATGTTGTTCTTTGTTTTTCTTTCAAACATTTTGAACGGCAGTGGTTGATGCTTGTTGATCCGGCATAACTGTAAAATTAATTAAATTAAATCAAGTCATTTACTGATTCGTCTTTATTACATCATATTTTTACTGTAACGGGGTTAATGTTGAGTTCTTGGAATAACTTGATTCAGTAATGTTGAGTTGGGTAAGGGTTTGATCAGAATTCTGATTGGAGACGGTGAATTTGCTCAGAAGTTAATTTTTATTTTACGATCATTTTGAGCATCGTTCGTTGGTGTTTGTTGATCCGGTATTGCTGTAAAAACAAAGTTTAGCAAATATGTTGACGTTCAATTAAAGTAGGGGAAGTTGGGGCAATATGGCACCATGAGGCAAAACGAAACATTTAAATAAATTCGTAAAAAAGAAATACAGCCACCTATTGACTATGATCACATAAATCAGCCATTGAACCATGTTATTCCAGCCATTTTGTTTGAACGTCGAGAACGATCAGAAGAATTTTGATCTACTTGATCTAAAAAGCATATTTTAATAAGTGAGTAGTTTGCTTTATGGTTATAAAGTTAAAATATTTTAAGAGTAATACCGTAGGCTATTCTTCGGATGGTTTTGAATTTATCAGTTTTGATAATAATATCTGTCATACGATGACATGTTAAAACTAGGCTATGGGGCAAAATGGTCAGCTATGAGTGGGGCAAAACAGACCAAAGTTTCACTTTGCCCCACACAAACTGCTGTTTAGTATGAAGCCTCATTATCAATACAGTATTTCTCTTCATGAACTGCATCAAAATAGTATAACAACTTTTATTTATAAAAATTAATGTTTTAATGATATAGCTTTTCTATAATCTATCAATAAGGTAGGCTATAAGGTAGGCTAATCCTATAATAGTCTATCAATATTAGCAGGCCTTGTTAAAGGGTAAATTTGTTAATTGCATGTCTAAACTCAAAACTGGTTTTCATTCAGCTATACCAATAAGAATATTGGCTTTCAGCTATACGAATAAGAAACTTCAAATTAGTTAAATTCTGCTATTAGTATCCATATTTGAATTTATTTTATTTAATTCAACCTTTTTACAATTAATAGTTGTATGAAAATTGCTGTTGGCTACCATGGTTCGAAATTACAAGCGCAAAACAAATCGACAGTTATGGAGTAAAGACTCCATGAAAAAAGCATTACATGCATTGAAAAATAGAACCTCTTTAAGAGCAGCATCAAAAGAATTTCAGATACCGAAAACAACTCTTTAAAGACCAAAACAAACATGCCAAAAACCATACAAAAATTCTTGGTAACTACAAGGTAAACTTGATTTAAAATTTTTAATAAACTTTTTAAACTTAAGAAAAATTATAATTTGGTTCATAAATATAGCTTATTAAATAACATTAAAAAGGTATAAAACATTAGTTAGGCTTAAGTATTTTTAACCAGTAGAAACCTGTAAAATGCCCTTATTTATATGCAATTGTTTATGTTTTAGACAGTATTTTCATCAACAATGGAAAAAGAGTTGGTAGAATATTTGTTGTCTTTGGAGAGCATGATGTTTGGTTTGACAACTAATGATGTCAGAAATCTTGCGTTTCAGCTAGCAGAAAAAATAATTTACCAAATTCTTTCAATAAAGCTAAAAGAAAAGCAGGTAAAGATTGGCTGCAAGGGTTTATGCACCGGCACAAAGAACTATCTTTAAGACAACCAGAAGCTACTTCTGCTGCTAGAGCTACGTCTTTCAATTCCCAAACAGTCAATAAATTTTTTGACCTGTTTGAAGCAGTGATGGATAAATATAAGTTTCCTCCAAAGCGAATTTTTAACTGTGATGAAACTGGCATCACTACAGTGCAAGGCAAGCCTTCAAAAGTTTTAGCCAAAACTGGAAGGCGACAAGTTGGGGGGTTAGTTTCAGCAGAACGTGGGCAACTGGTTTCGGTTGAAATATGTATGAACATAACAGGGACATTTATTCCACCCCTTTTTGTTTTTCCCAGAATTAGGATGAAGGCGGAGCTCATGAATGGAGCTCCTCCAGGTTCCATTTATGCATGCCATATAAGTGGTTGGATGCAACTTGAAATATTTGTAGAAATGATTTAAGCATTTTTAATCAACTGGAGCAACTAAAGAAAATCCTGTTCTTCTAATTTTGGATGGTCATTCAACTCATACAATGAACATGGAAGTAATTGATCTTGCAAGAGCTAATGGAGTAGTTTTGCTTTGTCTACCACCTCATTGCTCTCATAAGATGCAGCCGCTGGATGTGCGTTTTATGAAGCCATTGTCAATTTACTATGATCAGGAGCTTGAAAAATGGCTTCGTAATCATCCTTGTCGGATGGTAACTACTTTTTAAGTAGCCGAATTATTTGGAATAGCTTATACTAAAGCAGCCACAGCACAAAAGCCATTAATGGGTTTAAGAAAACTGGATTGTTTCCAACAAATAGAGACATATTTTGAGCCACACGATTTTGTTCCATGCCAGCCAACAAACATTGATTCTGGAAAGAATGACCAGCTAAATGAATCAGCTTTTGTAATTGGTAAGTTTTGACTGACTTACCATCAAACAAGTTTGCAGATAAATCTGATTCTCAATTACTCACACTAATGCAAACGCCACAAAGCCAACCAAGCTGGTCGTGAAAACGAAACAATGGAATGTAATCCAAATGCTAGCCATACGCACTCTCCCGTTGCATCGACGTACATATCACCATATGCAATTGCACCTCCTCCAAAAGCATCTACAAGACCTCGTAAAAAGCCAAAAACACGACGTGGATTTGCTGCTGTTTTAACAAGTAGTCCTTATAAAGCTCACCTACATAACATTAAAAAGGCAAAAGCAAAGGACATAGATATAAAGTGTAAAAAACTAACGACATTAAAAAAAGCAAAGTTACAGAGCAAGCTTAAAGGTGCACAAACAAGAACTTTTAAAGAAAAGTTTGACTGCAACATATTCAAAGCAAGAAGAGAATGCCCAATGCATCTATTGCTGGGAAAAGTGGAGTGAGACCAGTCATGACGGTATGATACAATGTACTATATGCTTGAACTGGGCTCATTTTAAGTGCGCTTGTATAGAAGAAGATGACCTAGAATTTGTTTGTGATCTATGTTAAATGACCAACAAACTTTTTATAGGCCTGCTTGTAAACTAAATTTTTACTACTGCCTTGTATGCAACTGCAGTATTAAAGTAGGCCTAAAGTTACAGGAAATTATGTTCTTTTTTATTGTTTTGTTGGGATTTATTGTAGATTAAATATTCAAAACACATCACGTGTCCTTTATCTTGCCTAACTATGTATCCACCTCACAATATTTCTCAAAAAAATGCGTTGGGGCAAGATGGACGATCCGGTCCACATTGCCCCTATAGGGTATTCCATATTGCCCCATATACAGGGCAAAACGGTTTTTTTCAGAAAAGAATCAATTTTTTCACAAAATCTATAATTGCAATTACAGTATATCAGCTTTTGGTTTATTTGATTTATGTCTACGAGTACAACCTTGATTTAAACTCGGGATATCGTTTCTCTGCGAACTTTAACGTAGGACGTAGAAGCGTGTAAAGTTAAGGGGTCCGTTATGCCCCACCTTCCCCTACATATAATTTAAATGACATTTTAGATATTTTTTCACTAATCTGTGACGGTTTTTGTCTTTTCTATCACGTTGAGATAGGCAATTTTACTATTTTTTACTATTCTGTCGGAAGACTGAAATTTGAACAAATAAATAATCTTCAGTTTTCAGTTTATAAAAAAAAATCGAGATAGTATTTCACATTTATCATCATTGTGTAGATCAGTGGTTCTCAACCTTTTTGCTAGCAAGTACCACCTAGAAATTTTTCTTTACATTATGTACCACAAAGTTTATCGAAAAATTAATTATTTCAATTTTTTTTGTTTTAATTTTAATTTTTGATGTTCCAAAAATTCGCATTACCCTCTTTTTTCCCAAAATCATAGTGATCTCTAAAAAAAAAAACAGGTCTTCACTTCGATTTGATCTCCCTTTTCGCTTTTCTCCCAAAACCATGGTGACCTTTAAAAAAAAGGTTTTCACTTCGGATCAATCTCCTTATTTCCCACTTTTCGTCCCAACTTTGTAATGATTTCTTAAAAAATCTTATACAGCAAAATGAGACTATATGAGGTATCTTCGAGTGAGGAGCCTGAGGCAACTGCCTCATTCACATCACCCAATATCCACCACTGCGTACCACCTAAAAAGGTCTCACGTACCACTAGTGGTACCCGTACCACAGGTTGAGAACCACTGGTGTACAGATATATTCTTGATTAAAGCTTTGTATAAATGTATCAAAACAACTTATCTGATTAAATTTCCATCAATGTCTCATAAATACAAAAATTTAAATTTAATTCCAAAAATTTACAAATTTATTTGTCTACATTGTCTTGTATTTTTATTTCTTTAATTTGCTATTTTCCTCTTCCACTTTATTGAGCTGTTGTTTTATGGCTACCAACTGATGGAAATTCCGTTCCAATCGACGTTGCAGTGACTCCAGCTGTTGTTTGTGTGCTTCGTTGGTCTGCTTTATTGCCTTTACAATTATGGAGATCGTTTACAGTAATCTGCTTGTTGCTCTGCTTCTCGAGCAGCATCTCAAGGAGAGCGATCTTACTGGTGAACAAAAGTGTTGGATTTATAAGTGAAATTTCTACCATTCAAAACTTAAAAAGTCTAATTCGTCTAATTTACAACATATTTTATTAGTATTTACTTATCAATTTACTGTGACGGGGCAATGTTGAGTTCTTGGAATAACTTAATTCGGTGATCTTGAGTCGGGTAAGGGTTTGATGAAAATTCTGACTGGAGGCGGCCGGCGATTTGTTCGGACGAAAATGTTGTCCTTTTTTTTTTTTTTTTTTGCAATCATTTTGAACGGTAGTGGTTGATGCTTGTTGATCCGGCATAACTGTAAAATTAATTAAATTAATTAAATTCAATCAAGTCATTTACTGATTCGTTCTTTATTACATCATATTTTTACTGTAACGGGGTTAATGTTGAGTTCTTGGAATAACTTGATTCAATAATGTTGAGTCGGGTAGGGGTTTGATGAAAATTCTGATTGGAGACGGTGAATTTTTACTTACATTTTTACTTCCCCACATAGTCTCCACCTTTCTCACAAAAGCTACAGTCCATCAATGAACGAGGGCATGTATACCAGTGTTGTAGAACTCAGCCGGTTGATGTCTAAGCCAATTCAAGATAGCAGTTTTCACTTCATTGTCATTGCCATATCGGTTGCCCGAGTCCTTCTTTCATTGGACCAAAGAGGTGGTAGTCTGACGGTGCCAAATCAGGAGAATATGGCGGATGTGGTATCACAGTCCATCCAAATGAAGTAATGGCCTCCATTGTCCTGATGCTTGTGTGAGGACGTGCATTGTCATGCTGGAGGAGCACATTTGCCATGTCCCAAGTTGGGCCGAACATGTCGAATTTTTGCTTTGAGTTTCCTAAGAGTCTCAATGTATACCTCAGAGTTAATGGTTACCCCTTTCGGCAAAAAATTTACAAGGATTACACCTTGAGAATCCCAAAAAACCGTGGTCATAATTTTGCCAGCAGAGTTTTGGGCCTTGAACTTTTTGGTCCTTGATGAAGTTGGGTGACGCCATTCCATTGATCTCCTTTTAGATTCAGGTTCAAAATGGTATACCCATGTTTCATCTCCAGTAATGATTTTTTCCAGAAAGGTGGGATCTCCATGGTGGTGTTCCAGAAGCTGAGTGCAGCAGCGAACTCTTTCAGTCTTGTGGTCCTCCGTCAGCTGTCTGGGTACCCAACGGGCACACACACTTTTGAATACCCAAGGGACGCCACGATTGAATGGGCACTGCCTATGCTTACATCAAGCTTGGATGCCAGCTCCTCGACAGTAATGCGCCTGTCAGCTATCAACTCATCAGCATGACGAGTGCCTCAGACTGCATAGCGAGGTGATGAAGAACATTCATCTTGCTTGCAGTGAGGCCTTCGATGTTCAGCTGAAGAATAGTGGGTTTTCGGAACTTGTTGGCAATGTGCCCTGAAAAGGGCAGTTTTATCCTGACATTGCCCCGTCCTGAAAAGGACGTTTGCTGATTAGCAGACCCACACTGAACATCGGAATGGGTGGATACCCTTCCGTTTTGGTAGGTTCGGTTTCGGTCTGTCATTTTAAAATCAATGAGCAGACTTACTCACGGCCCAGGCTGCGTGAAAGCACCTACCATCTGGGCCAAAAGCCTACAACATCCTCGAAAGGCTTATCTACGCCCGCGTTGAACCATTAATCGATCCACTGCTCCCTAAAGAGCAGGCTGGGTTCCGACGCGGGAAGTCAACCGTAGATCAAGTTGTTCTGCTAACCCAGAACATCGAGGATTCTTTCGAGGCTAAAAAGAAGGCCGGTGCATATTTATCGATCTGACATCTGCTTATGACACTGTCTGGCACCGTGGCCTTACCTGCAAGCTGCTGAGACTACTTCCGGATAAGCACATGGTCAAAATGATCATGGAGCTTGTCCGAAATCGAAGTTTCACCCTTACCACCGGTGACAGCAAGCAAAGCAGGCTACGCCGTCTTAAAAACGGCGTTCCTCAGGGATCGGTCTTGGCTCCCCTCCTATTTAACATCTATACGTACGATCTTTCTTCCATGATTTCCAGAAAGTGTGCTTATGCTGATGATTTAGAATTGTTGCACTCTTCTGGAAACTGGAAGGACTTGGAGGGGACATTAAGCCAAGACATGTCCACACTGTCAGCGTATCTCCAGACTTGGAGGTTGAAGCTCAGTCACACTAAGACGGTGACGGCAGCCTTTCACTTAAATAACCGAGAGGCCAAACGTGAGCTAAAGGTCTACAACAATAGTAGACTTTTACCGTTCTGTCCAACCCCTACATACCTTGGGGTAAAACTGGACAGATCGCTCACGTTTCGTCACCATTTAGTGGCATTGCGCAAAAAACTATCATCGCGCGTCACACTGCTGAGGCGACTCGTGGGCTCGGGATGGGGTGCTGGTGCTAAAACACTACGCATAGCCACCTTGTCTCTAGTCTACTCAACAGCTGAGTACTGTGCGCCAGTCTGGTGTCGCAGTGCTCACACTCGCCGCATTGACAGTGTCTTGAATGACGCCTTGCGCATAGTTACTGGATGCCTGCGTCCCACTCCAACAGACCACCTACCTGTACTTTCAGGCATCCAGCCAGCTGAGTTTCGCCGACTGGGAGCGACACTCTCCTTGGCTTACCGTGGATCTCTGGACCCCGATCATATCTTGCATGGTCTGTTAAGTGGGTCCTCAGATACTGGCCAAGTGAGACTAAGATCCAGACGCCCGTTTGTGCCAGGTGCGCGGAATCTCTTGGACAACTTTGCCAGACTTGGCATCCGCGCCTCTGAATGGACAAATCACAAATGGAACGCGGAGTACTGTGAAAGTGCTTCCAGGCTCCGTGTTTTTGTGCCCGGGACCAGTGTCAGGCCTGTTGGGATGGGCTTACCCCGAGCAGCTTGGGTTAAGCTCAACCGCCTGCGGACTGGTGTTGGGCGATTCCATTCGTCCATGCACAAATGGGGTCTCGCTCCTTCACCGAATTGCGAGTGCGGCGCCTCAGAGCAAACCGCAGACCATGTACTAACAATGTGCCCCATACATCGGGCACCACATGGAGCACGCGGTCTGACGGTTTTGGATGACGAAACTCGATGCTGGCTTAATAACATCACTGCCAGCATCTGATCCAGGCAGTGCAGCAGTCTGGGGTAGTAAAAGTATAAACCATCGGCCCCAGTCTTGTTTGTGTCTGGCCTGGAGTGGATACCCTTCAAACGACGACGACGACGACGAACTCATCAGCATAAGTTTTGTTGTCAGGATTGACAGAGGTGAATGGGCAACCACTACGTGGCTTATCGGCTATGCTGACTTTACCCACCTCTTCATGGTCTTCAGTACTTTTTTTAAATCGCTGTACCCATCTTTTACATTACTATAGTCTATGGTATTATACTTGTAGATATTTTAAGCGGTTATGAATCCTCAGAGGTTTCTCCCTCTGCAACAAGGAATTCGATTACAGCTCTTGTTTCTGACGAGCTTCAAGAGGGCAGCCATTTAAAAAACTAGTTTAAGCTTTAAAAATCTGAAAATAAAAGAAAAACGTATAACAATCGCCAAAAGTGTTCTATCATGTTTGTGCCAAATATAAACAAGATTGGTAAAATCCTGTACGAGCAATGCACTTGAGTGCATTACTTTTTGAATGCCCCTCGTATGTTAACATTCAATTAAAGTACATATAATTTAAATGACACTTTAGATATTTTTTTACTAAACTGTGACGGTTTTGTCTTTTCTATCACGTTGAGAAAAAAATAATCTTAGCTTTCAGTCGGGTAAGGGTTTGATAAATTCTGACTGGAGGCGGCCGGCGATTTCTTGGGACGAAAATGTTGTCCTTTTTTGGTTTCTTTTTGCAATCATTTTGAACGGCAGTGGTTGATGCTTGTTGATCCGGCATAACTGTAAAATTAATTAAATTAAATCAAGTCATTTACTGATTCGTCTTTATTACATATTTTTACTGTAACGAGGTCAATGTTGATTTCTTGGAATAATTGATTCAATAATGTTGAGTCGAATAGGGGTTTGATCAGAATTCTGATTGGAGACGGTGAATTTGCTCAGAAGTAAATTTTTATTTTACCATCATTTTGAGCATTGTTTGTTGATGCTTGTTGATCCGGCATAACTGTAAAATTAATTAAATTAATTCAAGTTATGCATTGATTCGTCTTTATTACATCATATTTTTACTGCAACGGGGTCAATGTTGAGTTCTTGGAATAACTTGATTCAATAATTTTGAGTCGGGTAGGGGTTTGATGAGAATTCTTATTGGAGACGAAAGTTTAGCAAATATGTTAACGTTCAATTAAACTAAATATAATTTAAATAAATGACATTTTAGATATTTTTTCATTAAACTGTACACGGTTTTTGTCTTTTCTATAACGTTGAGAAAAAAATAATCTTTATAGCTTTTAGTTTATAAAAAATATCGAGATGGTATTTCACATTTATCATTATTTTGTAGATATATTCTTGATAAAAGCTTTGTATAAATGGATCAAAGCAATTTGTCTGATTAAATTTCTATCAACGTCTCATAAATACAAAAATTAAATTTATTTTCAAAAAATTACAAATTTATTTGTCTACATTGTCTGCACTCCACCTGTGACTTCGTATTTTTCCTTTTTAATGTGCTATTTTTCCTCTCCACTTGAATGAGCTGTTGTTTTATGGCTACCAACTGATGGTTATTCTGTTCCAATCGAGCTTGCAGTTGTAATTCGTTGGTCTGCTTCATTTCCTCTACAGCCATGAAGACTGCTTTAAAGTAAACGGCTTGCTGCTCTGCTTCTCGAGCAGCATCTCATGGGGAGCGATCTTAATGGTGAACAAATATGTTGAATTTATAATTGAAATTTCTACCATTCAAAACTTAAAAGTCTGATTCGTCTATTTTACAACATATTTTATTAGTATTTACTTATCAATTTACTGTAAAGGGCCAATGTTGAGTTCTTGGAATAACTTAATTCGGTGACCTTGAGTCGGGTAAGGGTTTGATGATAATTCTGATTGGAGACGGTGAATTTGCTTCGAAGTAAATTTTTATTTTACGATCATAACTGTAAAATTAATTAAATTCAATCAAGTCATTTACTGATTCATCTTTTTTACATCATATTTTTAGTATTTATCAACTTACTGTAACGAGGTCAATGTGGAGTTCTTGGAATAACTTGATTCGGTGATGTTGAGTCGGGTAGGGGTTTGATGAAAATTTTGATGCAAGACGGTGAATTTGCACCAAGGTAAATGTGGTCCTATTTGTTTTTAGTTTACGATCATTTTGAGCATTGTTTGTTGGTGTTTGTTGATCCGGCATTGCTGTACAAACAAAGTTTAGCAAATATGTTAACGTTCAATTAAACTAGATATAATTTAAATGACATTTTAGATATGTTTTCAATAATCTGTGACGGTTTTTGTCTTTTCTATTATGTTGAGAAAGGCGATTGCACTACTCTGTCAAAGACTGTTCAAATAAATCTTCCTAGCTTTCAGTTTATAAAAAAAAAATCGAGATGGTATTTCACATTTATCATCATTGTGTAGATATATTCTTGATTAAAGCTTTGTATAAATGGATCAAAACAATTCGTCTGATTAAATTCCCAACAACATCTCTAAATACAAAAATTAAATTAAATTCCAAAAAATTACAAATTTATTTGTCTACATTGTCTGCACTCTTGTCTACATTGTCTGTCTGTCTATATTTCTCTACATTTTCTGTGACTTTGTATTTTTTTTTAATGTGCTATTTTCCTCTTCCACTTTAATAAGCTGTTGTTTTATGGCTACCAACTGATGGTTATTCCGTTCCAATCGACGTTGCAGAGACTCCAGCTGTTGTTTGTGTGCTTCGTTGATCTGCTTGATTTGCTCTACAGCCATGGAGACCTCCTTAAAGTAATCTGCTTGCTACTTTGCTTCTCCAGCAGCATCTCACGGAGAGCGATCTTCCTGGTGAACAAAAGTGTTGGATTTATAGGTGAAATTTCTGCCATTCAAAACTTAAAAAGTCAGATTCGTCTATTTTACAACATATTTTATTAGTATTTACTTATCAACTTACTGCAAAGGGCTAATTTTGAGTTCTTGGAATAACTTAATTCGGTGATCTTGAGTCGGGTAAGGGTTCGATGAAAATTCGGATTGGAGGCGGCCGCCGATTTGTTGGGACAAAAATGTTGCCATTTTTTATTTCTTTTTGCAATCATTTTGAACGGTAGTGGTTGATGCTTGTTGATCCGGCATAACTGTAAAATTAATTAAATTAAATCTAGTCATTTATTGATTCGTCTTTATTACATCATATTTTTACTGTAACGAGTTCAATGTTGATTTCTTGGAATAACTTGATTTAATAATGGTGAGTCGGGTAAGGGTTTGAGAATTCTGATTGGGGTGAATTTGCTCAGAAGTTAATTTTTATTTTACGATCATTTTGAGCATCGTTCGTTGGTGTTTGTTGATCCGGCATTGCTGTAAAAACATAGTTTAGCAAATATGTTAACGTTCCATTATACTAGATATAATTTAAATGACGTTTTGAGATATTTTTTCATTAATCTGTGACGGTGTTTGTCTTTTCTATCACGTTGAGATAGGCGATTTTACTACTCTGTCGGAAGACTGAAATTTGAACAAATAAATAATTTTCATAGCTTTCAGTTTATAAAAAAAAAATCGAGATAGTATTTCACATTTATCATCATTGTGTAGATATATTCTTGATTAAAGCTTCGTATAAATGTATCAAAACAATTTGTATAATTAAATTCCCATCAACGTCTCATAAATACAAAACTTAAATGAAATTCCAAAAATTTAAAAATTTGTCTACATTGTCTGCACTCAACCTGTGACTTTGTATTTTTCTTTCTTTAATGTGCTATTTTCTTGCTCCATTTTAACGAGCTGTTGTTTTATGGCTACCAACTGATGGTTATTCCGTTCCAATCGACGTTGCAGAGACTCCAGCTGTTGTTTGTGTGCTTGGTTCGTCTGCTTTATTTCCTCTACAGACATTGAGACCGCCTTAAAGTAATTATCTCATAATAACAGAAATTAAAGTTAATTCCAAAAATTTACAAATTTATTTGTCTACACATGTTTGCACTCACTTGTGACTTTGCTGTAAAAACAAAGTTTCGCAAATATGTTAACGTTCAATTAAATTTAAATGACATTTTAACTAATCTGTGACGGTTTTTGTTTTTTTCTATCACGTTGAGATAGGCGATTTTACTACTTGTCGGAAGACTGAAATTTGAAAAAAAACTAATCTTTATGGCTTTCAGTAAGTTAATCAAAACAATTTGTATGATTAAATTTCCATCAACGTCTCATAAATACAAAAATTAAATGTAATTCCAAAAATTTACAAATTCATTTGTCTACACATGTTTGCATTCACCTGTGACTTTGTATTTTTCAATCAAAAGTGCTATTTTCCCCTTTCACTTTAATAAGCTGTTTTATGGCTACCAACTGATGGTTATTTTGTTCCAATCGACGTTGCAGAGACTCCAGCAGTTGTTTTTGTGCTTCGTTTGTCTGCTTTATTTTCTTTACACCATGAAGACAGCCTTAAAGTAATCTACTTGCTGCTCTGCTTTTCCAGCAGCATCTCACGCAGAGCGATCTTACTTGTGAACAAAAGTGTTGGATTTATAAGTGAAAGTTCTGCCATACAAAACTTAAATGTCTATTTTACAACATACTATTTTATTAGTATTTATCAACTTACTGTAAAGGGGCAATGTTAAGTTCTTGAATAACTTAATTCGGTGATCTTGAGTCGGGTAAGGTTTTGATGAAAATTCTGACTGGAGGCAGGCAATTTGTTCGGACGAAAATGTTGTTCTTATTTGTTTTATTTTTCAGTCATTTTGAACGGCAGTGATTGGTGCTTGTTGATCTGGCATAACTGTAAAATTAATTAAATTAAATCAAGCCATTTACTGATTCGTCTTTATTACATCATATTTTTTACTGTAACGAGTTCAATGTTGAGTTCTTGAAACAACTTGATTCAATAATGTTGAGTCGGTAAGGGTTTGATGAGAATTTTGATTGGAGACGGTGAATTTGCTCCGAAGTAACTTTTTAATTTCGATCATTTTGAGCATCGTTCGTTGGTGTTTGTTGATCCGACATTGCTGTAAAAACAAAGTTTAGCAAATATGTTAACGTTCAATTAAACTAGATATAATTTAAATGACATTTTGAGATATTTTTTCACTAATCTGTGACGGTGTTTGTCTTTTCTATCACGTTGAGATAGGCGATTTTACTACTCTGTCGGAAGACTGAAATTTGAACAATTAAATAATCTTCGTAACTTTCAGTTGATAAAAAAAAATCGAGATGGTATTTCACATTTATCATTATTGTGTAGATATATTCTTGATTAAAGCTTGATATAAATGTATCAAAACAATTTGTATGATTAAATTCCCATCAACGTCTCATAAATACAAAAATTAAATTAAATTCCAAAAATTTACAAATTTATTTGTCTACATTGTCTGCACTCACCTGTGACTTTGTATTTTTCATTCATTAAAATGCTATTTTCTTCCTCCAATTTAATGAGCTGTTGTTTTATGGCTACCAACTGATGGTTATTCTGTTCCAATCGAGGTTGCAATGCGTCCAGCAGTTGTTTGTGTGCTTGGTTCGTCTGATTTATCTCCTCTACAGGCTACAGGCATTGAGACCGCCTTAAAGTAATCTGCTTGCTGCTTTGCTTCTCCAGCAGCATCTCATGGAGAGCGATCTTACTGGTGAACAAAAGTGTTGGATTTAAGTGAAATTTCTGCCATTCAAAACATAAAAGTCAGATTCGTCTATTTTACAAAATATTTTTATTAGTATTTACTTATCAATTTACTGTAACGGGGCAATGTTGAGTTCTTGGAATAACTTAATTCGATGATCTTGCGTCGGGTAAGGGTTTGATGAGAATTCTGATTGGAGACGGTGAATTTGCTTAGAAGTTAATTTTTATTTTACAATCATTTTGAGCATCGTTCGTTTGTGTTGTTGATCCGGCATTGCTGTAAAACCAAAGTGACATTTTAAATACTTTTCACTAATCTGTGACGGTTTTTGTCTTTTCTATCATGTTGAGATAGGCGATTTTACTACTCTGTCGGAAGACTGAAATTTGAACAAAAAAACTAATCTTTAAGGTTTTCAGTTTATAAAAAGCTTCGTATAAATGTATCAAAACAATTTGATTAAATTTCCATCAACGTCTCATAAATACAAAAATTAAATTTAATTCCAAAAATTTACAAATTTATTTGTCTACATTGTCTGCACTCAACCTGTGACATTTCATTAAAGTGCTATTTTCCCCTTTCACCTTAATGAGCTGTTGTTTTATGGCTACCAACTAATGGTTATTTTGTTCCAATCGACGTTGCAGAGACTCCAGCAGTTGCTTGTGTGCTTTGTTGATCTGCTTTATTTGCTCTACAGCCATGGAGACCTCCTTAAAGTAATCTGCTTGCTGCTCTGCTTCTCCAGCAGCATCTCACGCAGAGCGATCTTACTGGTGAACAAATATGTTGGATTTATAATTGAAAGTTCTGCCATTCAAAACAAAAGTCAGATTCGTCTATTTTACAAAATATTTTATTAGTATTTACTTATCAACTTACTGTAACGGGGCAATGTTGAGTTCTTGGAATAACTTGATTCAATAATGTTGAGTCGAATATGGGTTTGATGAGAATTCGGATTGGAGACGGTGAATTTGCTCAGAAGTAAATTTTTATTTTACGATCATTTTAAGCATCGTTCGTTGGTGTTTGTTGATCCGGCATTGCTGTAAAACCAAAGTGACATTTTAAATATTTTTCACTAATCTGTGACAGTGTTTGTCTTTTCTATCACGTTGAGATAGGCGAGTTTACTACTCTGTCGGAAGACTGAAATTTGAACAAAAAACTAATCTTATTTATGGCTTTCAGTTTGTAACAAAAATTGAGATGCTTCGTACAAATTGATCAAAACAATTTGTCTGATTAAATTTCCACCAATGTCTCATAAATACAAAAATTAAATTTAATTCCAAAAATTTACAAATTCATTTGTCTACATTGTCTGCGCTCAACTTAAAGTGCTATTTTCCCCTTTTACTTTAATAAGCTGTTGTTTTATGGCTACCAACTGATGGTTATTTTGTTCCAATCGACGTTGCAAAGACTCCAGTAGTTGTTTGTGTGCTTCGTTGGTCTGCTTTATTTCGTTTACAGCCATGGACACCGTCTTAAAAGTAATCTGCTTTCTGCTCTGCTTCTCCAGCAGCATCTCAAGGAGAACGATCTTAGTGGTGAACAAAAGTGTTTGATTTTATATGTGAAAGTTCTGCCATTCAAAACTTAATAATGTCTGATTTGTCTATTTTACAACGTACTATTTTATTAGTATTTACATATCAACTTACTGTAACGGGGCAATGTTGAGTTCTTTGAATAACTTAATTCGATGATCTTGAGTCGGGTAAGGTTTTGATGAAAATTCTGACTGGAGGCAGCGATTTGTTCGGACGAAAATGTTGTTCTTATTTGTTTTATTTTTCAATCATTTTGAACGGTAGTGGTTGATGCTTGTTGATCCGGCATAACTGTAAAATTAATTAAATTAAATCAAGTCATTTACTGATTCGTCTTTATTACATCATATTCTGCTATCAATTACTGATTCGTCTTTATTACGTGTTGATCCGGCATAACTGTAAAACTAATTAAATTAAATCAAGTCATTTACTAAGTTGTTTTTATTAAATTATATTTTTACTGTAACGGAGTCAATGTTGAGTTCGGAATAACTTGATTCAATAATGGTGAGTCGGGTAAGGGTTTGATGAAAATTTTGATTGGAGACGGTGAATTTGCTCCGAAGTAACTTATTAATTTCGATCATTTTGAGCATCGTTCGTTGGTGTTTGTTGATCCGGCATTCCTGTAAAAACAAAGTTTAGCAAATATGTTAACGTTCAATTAAAATAGATATAATTTAAATGACATTTTAAATATTTTTTCACTGAACTGTGACGGTTTTTGTCTTTTCTATAACGTTGAGAAAAAAATAATTTTCATAGTTTTCAGTTTATAAAAAAAATCGAGATGGTATTTCACATTTATCATCATTGCGTAGATATATTCTTGATTAAAGCTTTGTGTAAATGTATCAAAACAATTTGTCTGATTAAATTCCTATCAAATTTCGAAAATTTATCAATTTATTTGTCTACATTGTCTGCACTCAACTTTGACTTTGTATTTTTCTTTCTTTAATGTGCTATTTTCCCTCTCCACTTTAATAGCTACCAACTGATGGTTATTCCGTTCCAATCGAGCTTGCAGTGATTCCAGCTGTTCTTTGTGTGCTTCGTTGCTCTGCTTTATTTCTTTTAGAGCCATAGAGACCTCCATAAAGTAAACTGCTTGCTGCTCTCCTTCTCGAGCAGCATCTCACGCAGAGCGATCTTACTGGTGAACAAATATGTTGGATTTATAGTTGAAATTTCTGCCATTTCCAAACTTAAATCTAATTCGTCTATTTTACAACATATTTTATTTATCAACTTACTGTAATGGGCAATGTTAAGTTCTTGGAATAACTTAATTTGGTGATCTTGAGTCGGGTACGGGTTTGATGAAAATTCTGACTGGAGGCGGCCGGCGAATTCTTGGGACAAAAATGTTGTCCTTTGTTTTTTCTCTCAATCATTTTGAACGGTAGTGGTTGATGCTTGTTGATCCGGCATAACTATAAAATTAATTAAATTCAATCAAGTCATTTACTTATTCGTCTTTATTACATCATATGTTTAGTATTTACTTATCAACTTACTGTAATGAGTTCAATGTTGAGTTCTTGGAATAACTTGATTCTGTGATATTGAGTCGGGTAGGGGTTTGAAAATTTTGATGGGAGACGGTGAATTTGCACCAAGGTAAATGTGGCCCTTTTTGTTTTTAGTTTACGATCATTTTGAGCATCGTTCGTTGGTGTTTGTTGATCCGGCATTGCTGTAAAAACAAAGTTTAGCAAATATGTTAACGTTCAATTAAAGTATATATAATTTAAATAACATTTTGAGATATTTTTTCACTAATTTGTGACGGTTTTTGTCTTTTCTATCATTTCTATCCTCATGTTGAGATTGGCAATTTTACTACTCTGTCGGAAGACTGAAATTTGAACAAATAAATAATTTTAATAGCTTTCAGTTTATAAAAAAAATCGAGATGGTATTTCACATTTATCATCATTGTGTAGATATATTCTTGATTAAATCTTCGTATAAATGTATCAAAACAATTTGTATGATTAAATTGCCATCAACGTCTCATAAATACAAAAATTAAATTAAATTCCAAAAATTTACAAATTTATTTGTCTACATTGTCTGCACTCAACCTGTGACTTTGTATTTTTCATTCATTAAAATGCTATTTTCCTGCTCCACTTTAATGAGCTGTTGTTTTATGGCTACCAACTGATGGTTATTCCGTTCCAATCGAGGTTGCAGTGCGTCCAGCAGTTGTTTGTGTGCTTGGTTCGTCTGATTTATCTCATCTACAGCCATGGAGACCGTCTTAAAGTATTCTGCTTGCTGATCTGCTTATAAAGCAGCATCTCATGGAGAGCGATCTTACTGGTGAACAAAAGTGTTGGATTTATAATTGAAATATCTGCCAATCAAAACTTAAGTCTGATTCGTTTATTTTACACACAATATTTACTTATCAACTTACTGTAACGGGGCAATGTTGAGAAGGTTTGATGAGAATTCTGATTGGAGACGGTGAATTTGATCCAAAGTAACTTTTTATTTTACGATCATTTTGAGCATGGTTCCTTGGTGTTTGTTGATCCGGCATTGCTGTAAAACCAAAGTTCAGCAAATATGTTAACGTTTAATTAAACTAGATATAATTTAAATGACATTTTAGATATCTATCACGTTGAGATAGGCGATTTTCCTACTCTGTCGGAAGACTGAAATTTGAACGAAAAAATAATCTTCATAGCTATCAGTTTATAAAAAAAATCGATATGCTTTGCATAAACGGATCAAAACAATTTGTTTAATTAAATTTGCATCAACGTCTCATAAATACAAAAATTAAATTTAATTCCAAAAATTTACAAATTCATTTGTCTACATTGTCTGCACTCAATAAGCTGTTGTTTAATGGCTACCAACTGATGGTTGATCCGTTCCAATCGACTTTGCAGAGACTCCAGCTGTTCTTTGTGTGCTTCATTGGTCTGCTTTATTTCCTTTACAGCCATGGATACCGCCTTAAAGTAATCTGCTTGCTGCTCTGCTTCACCAGCAGCATCTCAAGGAGAACGATCTTACTGGTAAACAAAAATGTTGAATTTATAATGGAAATTTCTGCCAATTAAAACTTTAAAATGTCTTGATTTGTCTATTTTACAACATATTTTATTAGTATTATCAACTTACTGTAACGGGCCAATGTTAAGTTCTTGAATAACTTAATTCGGTGATCTTGAGTCGGGTAAGGGTTTGATGAAAATTCTGATTGGAGGCAGGCGATTTGTTCGGACGTAAATGCTGTTCTTATTTGTTTTATTTTTCAATGGTTTTGAACGGTAGTGGTTGATGCTTGTTGATCCGGCATAACTGTAAAACTAATTAAATTAAATCAAGCCATTTACTGATTCGTCTTTATTACATCATTACCGTAACGGGTCAATGTTGATTTCTAGAAATAGCTTGATTCAATAATGTGAGTCGGGTAAGGGTTTGATGAGAATTTTGATTGGAGACGGTGAATTTGCTCAGAAGTTAATTTTTAATTTCGATCATTTTGAGCATCGTTCGTTGGTGTTTGTTGATCCGGCATTGCTGTAAAAACCAAAGTTTAGCAAATATGTTAACGTTCAATTAAAGTAGATATAATTTAAATGACATTTTGAGATATTTTTTCATTGATCTGTGACGGTGTTTGTCTTTTCTATCACGTTGAGATAGGCGATTTTACTACTCTGTTGGAAGACTTAAATTTGAACAATAAAATAATCTTTATAGCTTTCAGTTTATAAAAAAAATTGATATTTTACATTTATCATTGTGTAGATATATTCTTGATTAAAGCTTGATATAAATGTATCAAAACAATTTGTATGATTAAATTCCCATCAACGTCTCATAAATACAAAAATTAAATTTAATTCCAAAAATTAAAAAATTTGTCTACATTGTCTGCACTCAACCTGTGACCTCTCCACTTTAATGAACTGTTGCTTCATGGCTACCAACTCATGGTAATTCCATTGGTAATTTCGTTCCAATCGACGTTGCAGTGACTCCACCTGTTCTTTGTGTGCTTCATTGGTCTGCTTTATCTCCTCTACAGCCATGGAGACCGTCTTAAAATAATCTGCTTGCTGCTCTGCCCTTCGAGCAGCATCTCAAGGAGAGCAATCTTACTGGTGAACAAAAGTGTTGAATTTCTAGTTGAAAGTTCTGCCATTCAAAATTTAATAATGTCTGATTCGTCTTTACAAAATATTTTATTAGTATTCATTTATCAACTTACTGTAACGGGGCGATGTTGAGTTCTTGGAATAACTTAATTTAGTGATCTTGAGTCGGGTAAGGTTTTGATGAAAATTCTGACTGGAGGCGCCGACGATTTGTTCGGACGAAAATGTTGTCCTTGTTTTTTCTTGCAATCATTTTGAACGGTAGTGGTTGATGCTTGTTGATCCGGCATAACTGTAAACTTAATTAAATTAAATCAAGTCATTTACTGATTCGTCTTTATTACATCATATTTTTACTGTAACGAGTTCAATGTTGATTTCTTGGAATAACTTAATTCAATAATGTTGTGTCGGGTAAGGGTTTGATGAGAATTTTGATTTGGAGACGATGAATTTGCTCCAAGTTAATTTTTATTTTACAATCATTTTGAGCATCCTTCCTTGGTGGTTTGTTCATCTGGCGTTTCTGTAAAAACAAAGTTTAGCAAATATGTTAACGTTCAATTAAACTAGATATAATTTAAATGACATTTTGAGATATTTTCATTAAACTGTAACGGTTTTTGTCTTTATCACGTTGAGATAAGCGATTTTACTGCTCTGTCGGAAGACTGAAATTTGAACAAAAAAAATATCTTCATAGCTTTCAGTTTATAAAAAAAATCGAGATGGTATTTCACATTTATCATCATTGTGTAGATATATTCTTGATTAAAGCTTTATATAAATGGATCAAAACAATTTGTCTGAATAAATTCCTATCAATGTCTCATAAATACAAATATTTTAAATTTAATTCCTAAATTTTACAAAATTATTCATTTGTCTACATTGTCTGCACTCAACCTGTGACTTTGTATTTTCCATTCATTAAAGTGCAATTTTCTTCTTCCACTTTAATGAGCTGTTGCTTTATGGCTACCAACTGATGGTTATTCCGTTCCAATCCAGGTTGCACTGACTCCAGATGTTGAGTTGGGTAAGGGTTTGAGTATTGTGATTGGAGACGGTGAATTTGCTCAGAAGTTAATTTTTATTTTACGATCAATTTGTGCACCGTTTGTTGATGTTTGTTGATCCGGCATTGCTGTAAAAACATAGTTTAGCAAATATGTTAACGTTCAATTAAACTAGATATAATTTAAATGAGATTTTAAATATTTTTTCACTGAACTGTGACGGTTTTTGTCTTTTCTATCACGTTGAGATAGGCGATTTTACTACTCTGTCGAAAGACTGAAATTTGAACAAAAAAATATCTTCATAGCTTTCAGTTTATAAAAACAATGGAGATGGTATTTCACATTTATCATTATTGTGTAGATATATTCTTGATTAAAGCTTTGTATAAATTGATCAAAACAATTCTTATTAAATTTCCATCAACGTCTCATAAATACAAAAATTAAATTAAATTCCAAAAATTTACCAATTTATTTGTCTACATTGTCTGCACTCAACCTGTGACTTGTATTTTTTTTTCTTTAATGTGCTATTTTCGTGCTCCACTTTAATGAGCTGTTGTTTTATGGCTACCAACTGATGGTAATTCCGTTCCAATTGACGTTTCAGAGACTCGAGCAGTTGTTTGTGTGCTTCGTTGAGACCTCCTTAAAGTAATCTGCTTGCTGCTCTGCTTCTCCAAAAGCGTCACAAGGAGAGCGATCTTACTGGTGAACAAAAGTGTTGGATTTATAAATGAAATTTCTGCCATTCAAAACTTAAAGTCTGATTCGTCTATTTCACAAAATATTTTATAAGTATTTACTCATCAATTTCTGTAACGGGGCAATGTTGAGTTCTTGGAATAACTTAATTCGGTGATCTTGAGTCGGGTAAGGCTTTGTGATGAGAATTATGACTGGAGGCGGCCGACGATTTGTTCGGACGAAAATGTTGTCCTTTCTTGTTTTTTCTTTCTATCATTTTGAACGGCAGTGGTTGATGCTTGTTGATCCGGCATAACTGTAAAATTAATTGAATTAAATTTACATCATATTTTATTAGTACGTATTTACTTATCAACTTAAAAGCTTCTTTGTGGTTCAAAATTTCAATATCGCTTTAAACAAAGTCGATTTTATCGGAGCCATAAGCTTTTCGTGACGCTCTCATCAGTGGCAATCGCGTCAAAATGGGACGAACCAGAGAAAATCAAAGTATTTATAGTCTCAACAGTTGGGAGAAAGGTGCTGCAGTCTCGGAAAGGAGAAAGGCACAATTGCACAAAATCAAAGAAGTCTGGTGCAATGCAGTGTAATCTCGGAAAAAAACGCACTATGTGCAATTACCCAGGAGAAACACTGTTACTTGCAACTCAGGTTATTTAAAGTTTTAATACGTAAACAAATTCCTTTTGTTTACATAAAACCGGATGAGACACAGATGGAACGAGTTGCGTGCCACAGCAAGAATTTTAAAACGTTTGTCGTTATAGTTTGCAGCACATTGCTCGTTATCAAGCAAGTGTTGTCCTATGGTAGAGTCACAATCTGGATTGTTACGTTTTAGCTTACAGGATCTGCCAGGTTGAGATCGTGTAGGGCGCTTCGCTTGCTGTTGTAGCCATTTAGGAACACGCTGCTTGATTCTATCTTGTAGTCGCTGTGATGTTCGTCCTACGTACCTACTGTCACAGTGGCACGAATATTCATAAACAACGGAGCTTTTCAGCGTGGTAGGTAAAACATCTTTGCGGGCTACAGGCAACATGCGTTTCGATGTAAATACAACTCTGGTGGTAACGGAGCCATAGCAGCTTTCAACAGCCGTTTTGACGTTTTTATCAAGACCAATGGAAGCTTTCCCTATTCAAGGAACTCTCAAATATGCGGGACACTTCTCAGGACCAAATCGTTTGGGCATAGAAAACTGAGCAATTTTCTTGGAAATGTTGCAGTCAAACCACATTGTCCAATAGAATGTTCTTGATATGCTTAATTTCTTCGTTTAGTTTAGATTTCGTGAATATCATTAGTGCCCGGTGTACCAAAGTTGATATAAGGTTTGTTTTTTGTTTAGTGGGACTGAAAGATTCCCAACGTAAGTACTGTCCAGTAAAGGTAGGTTTTCTAGACACACTTGTTTCAAAACCGGTAGCTGTTCGTTACACGTTAACGTCGAGAAACGGTAAACAATTATTTTTCTCTTTCTCAAAGGTAAATTTGAGAGAAGGATGGAGACAGTTTAGTTGTTTGAAAAAGTTATCCGACTCTTCTTCATTGCGAAACATAGCAAATGTATCGTCAACGTACCTAAAATATGAGGAAGGTTTTGATTTTTGAGAGAAGAGTTTTTCTTCATAAAACCCAACAAAGATGTTAGCTAAGGCTGGGCCTAGTGGTGAACCCATTGCAACCCCATCAGTTTGCTTGTACATGATGTCGTTAAAGCTAAACTCTACTCCAGATGTGGCACTTTTCATCAGTTCAATGAAGACAGCCTTCGAAATAAGTGGTTGTGCATCCGAATCATCGCAATATAAGCCATTTGCACAGATATTAATGGTCTCTTAAAGTGGGACGTTTGTGAAAAGGCTTGATGTCGAAGGAGCACATGAAAAGGTTGTTAGCATCTTTACAGTTTTAAATAGCATCAGCAAACGTAAATGAGTCACGAATACAATGGGTCGAGAAACGCTTTAACACCGGTTCCAAGAGGCTTGCTAACCACTTGCTGAGCTCATGATGGGATGAGCCCAGCTCAGCAAGTGGTTAGAAAGCCTACATTGTCTGCACTCAACCTGTGACTTTGTATTTTTCATTCCTTAATGTGCTATTTTCGTGCTCCACTTTAATAAGCTGTTGTTTTATGGTTACAAATTGATGGTTATTCGTTCCAATCGAGGTTGCACAGCAGTTGTTTGTGTGCTTCGTTGGTCTGCTTTATTTCCTCTACAGCCGTGGAAATTTTAAAGTAATCAATATCTCATAAATACAAAATACAAATTTAATTTCAAAAAATTTACAAATTTATTTGTCTACACATGTTTGCACTCACCGGTGACTTTGTATTTCCGAGCTAGGAGTGACTCCAGCTGTTCTTTGTGTGCTTCGTTGATCTACTTTATTTCCTCCAGAGCAATGGAGGCTGTCTTAAAGTAATCTGCTTGCTGCTTTGCTTCTCCAGCATCTCACCGAGAGCGATCTTACTGGTGAACAAAAATGTTGAATTTTTAATTGAAATTTCTGCCATTAAAAACTTAAGTCTGATTCGTCTATTTTACAAAAATATTTTATTAGTATTTACTTATCAACTTACTGTAACGGGGCAATGTTGAGTTCTTGAAATAACTTGATTCAATAGTGTTGAGTCGGGCAAGGGTTTGATTGGAGACGGTGAATTTGCTCAGAAGTAACTTTTTATTTTACGATCATTTTTAAGCATCGTTCGTTGGTGTTTGTTGATCCGGCATTGCTGTAAAACCAAAGTTTAGCAAATATGTTAACGTTCAATTAAACTAGATATAATTTAAATGACATTTTAGATATTTTTTTACTAATCTGTGACGGTTTTTGTCTTTTCTATCATGTTGAGATAGGCAATTTTACTACTCTGTCGGAAGACTGAAATTTGAACAAAAAACTAATCTTTATGGCTTTCAGTTTAAAAAAATAATCGGTATGCTTCGTATAAATGTATCAAAACAATTGATTTGATTAAATTTTCATCAACGTCTCATAAACATAAAAAATTAAATTTAATTCCAAGAAGTTTACAAATTCATTTGTCTACATTGTCTGCACTCAACCTGTGACTTTGTATTTTTCATTCATTAAATTATTATTTTCTTCATTTTAAGCTGTTGTTTTATGGCTACCAACTGATGACGTTGCAGAGACTCTATGGTCTGCTTTATTTCCTGCGAACAAAAATATTCAACTTAAAATAATTTGAAACAATTTCAATTCTACATAAACCATATTACAAAATATACTCCGATGCAAACTCGATAAAGATGGAGAAGTAAAAATCTGAGCAAATGGAAGTTGAAAATTTAATTTAAATTTGAAATTTGCAAATATTTTTTGGTAAACAAAAGTTTTGGATTTGCTTTTAAAACTCTGCCATTCAAACGGAAATTAAGTCATTTTCTGATTCGTCTTTCTTTTTACAACTTACTCATTTTATTAGTATTTATCAACTTACTGTAACGGGATCAACATTGTGTTTTTGAGATAACTTGATGCGGTCATCTTGAGTCGGGTAGGGATTTGAATAAAAATTCTGATTGGAGACGGGCGATTTGTTAGGACGAAAATGTTGTCCTTTTCTGTTTTTTCCTGTAATTATTTTTAACAGCGTTTGGTGATGCTTGTTGACCTGGCATAACTGTAATAAATCAAAGTAAATATTCAAAACTTTTTCTATTTTCTATAAATCTGTTACCCATATAACTGAAGGGGAAACCGGATATTCCCGTGGAACGATTTTCATTTGATTTTTCCATCTCGTTACGCTGCTTTGTTAAAGACTGAAGTTTTGAAGAGAAAACGAAATGCTTATATTGCTCATCGTGCAGATGGATTCTTTAATTTCAAACTTCGTGGAATTGAATTAAAATAATTTGTTTGATTTCATTGCAAAACACTACCAACAGAATATGGTGTTAGATATATGATTCAGCAGGTAGCCAAGTATTCTAGAAACAAGAGAAAATACAGAACCTTACTCGACCGCTTGTTAAAGCTTGCAATTCATCAGTAATCAGTTTTGTGCCTCTTGGTTCCTTGCAAATCCTATTCAAATTGATTTCCGAAAAGGTTGTCCGGAATACAATTAACATCATGATGGAAGTTGCCTTCCGCAAAAGTTGTACTTTTAATGCTTCAAAAACGGTCATCTCTTTGTTTTCGTGCAGCAGGTTAGCCATAGCGGCCTAATGGATAAAGCCTAGGAAGCTAGGATTAGCAGTTGTAAATATTAGTTTTGTCGCGGTCAACTGCTTCGTTAAAGTTATAATGATTTTCAGTGTCAATAAACAGATACATGTAAACAATTAAATCCAATGTTATTTAGCTCTAATTAACAACTTTAATGTTAAAACAATAATCCCAGTAAAATGTATCTAAACAAAAAAAAAAAATTGTCTATATTACTCTACCTCCTGGCAAGAGTTGCTCCCAGTGTGCTTTCTGTCTAGATAAGCAAATAACAAGAAACTTGGCTTCAACCGTTTTCGACTAGTCCTGTATCAATTATCGTCGTGCTCCTAGCGTCAGTTTAAACTGACGGAAGTAAATGAATTGCAAAACTTTTGCAAGCCTGTTTTTGATTCTTTTTTCGGTTATACCACTTCAATAATATATGTTTTCGCTATCTTTAGTAATTTTTCAATTTATTTAATTCACAACCGTTTGATGGCCGTTACTTCTTTTTGCAATACAAAAAATGCTTTTTTTAAAATTAGGCTGTTGTAAATATCGTGATAGCTTTTCATAATTTTAAATGGTCAGACAATTAGCTCGATGAGTCCTACGAGTATCAATGTGCTTAAAATCCTTCTTTTTGCGCCGTCAGTGTAAACTGACGCTAGGAGGATATGGGTTAAATGTTTTTTCATTCGAATTGTTACGGTTTTCATTTGTTTGCTCCATTACGTTGATGTAAATGACTGAATTCACTAGTTCGTCGACGAGTGAGGTTTGAAGAGTAAACGAAATGCTTCTACAGCTCTCAAATCAAAGGATAATCTATGCGACATTTTACTTTCATCATTATTGTGCAGACGGATTCTTTGATTTCAACTTTTGCACAACTCTTGGATTAAAACAATTTGCTAATAAAATGGAAAGTTGGAAAACTTAACCGGTGGTATGAAGAAATATAACACAAAATACAAAATATGGTGTAAAATTAGATAAGGATTTCAAACAAAGACCAATAAATTGTTTTGAGCATTTTTGAATTTCTTTTTTGTTACCAATGTATTAAAATATAATTTGTCTTTTTTGTTTTTAAAACTGTTATATGTTTAATCAAACTTTTATGTTACAGCAAGTTTCGAACCCGGTTTACAAGTTTGATTTGCCTCTCATTGCGCCTGAAATGTTTTTGTTTTCTTTATAAATTTGAGTTTAATTATTGGAAAGGACACAGAGAGAGATCGCATTTAACTCTGTAAACGCTGATGAATTTATAGACTACTGTTTGAACGTCTAAAAAATAGAATACTGTGTGAAATTGTATATTGTATCTGTGTATTGTTTCTTGTGTTCTGGGCAGTTGAGAGTCCAAATTAGTTAAATATCGTTCCACCGAAATCTTTAATTTTAATGTAGTCAATAGTCAATCGTCAATAATTATTATATATAAAGTTATAAATTATCTGTCTTTATTTTTGCATTATTTTGTTCTGTTTTAATTATTAATACATTCATTTTTGCTTAAAGGAAGCATTATTTAACTTATTGCTCAAAAGACTAGAATCCCAGTAACACAATTATATTTAACTGATTGGAAAGCTAAATTATATTTAACTGGTTTACCATTACTGATATCGTGCATTTTTGGTTGTAAAATGTAGCTCTGTATTGTGATTGTATTTACTGTAAATAGTCGATTTCTAAAGGTTTTGAAGAAGCAGAAGAGCGACTTGAAGAGTTGTACGCCAAGTGTGACTGTTTGATGGCGGACAATGCAGAGAGTAGTTTGATTAAAGCTAACATTTATTTAATGAATAATGTTTTTGCAGAAATGGAGAGATTTGTCATAAGAGAAATTTCTGAAGGTAGCAGACAATTGCTTCAGACTCGTTTGAAGAAACATTACGAGTTTCGATGTAAGTTTGATGAACGCATTGCTAATTATTTTCAAGGTAAGCTTACCGAGACGGAAGTAGCAAGTGCGCTTTCGGTTCCACACACCCTTCGATCTCGTGCTTAAAAGGCAACATCAAAAAGGAGTTCTCTATCGACATCAAGTAGCATGGCAACAGCCAAGTTGGTTGCAAAGGAAGAGGTTGCTAATTAAAACTTAAGCAACTAGAAGAAAAGAGAGAACTAGAAAGAAAGCAACAAAGACAACGTAGACGCGCTGAAGAACGCAGACGCTCTGAAGAAGAGCGTAGACGCGCCAAAGAAGAGCGAGAAGAAGAGAAATTTAATCTAGAACTGCTAAAGGCTCGACATGAAATTGAAGAAGCTCCTGTAGAACGACAAATCATAGAGAAAGAAATTGAACGAGGAGGGTGCATACCGTCCGAATCCGAAATTAAGCCCTTGAAATCAGATATTCCCACGTCATCACGACTTTTATCGGCAAAGGAAACTCAATTTGTTTCTAGTGTACGAGAAGCTCCTACGTTTAATCATGAACGTAATAAATTTTGTCCAACTTTGGAACAAGCAGTAGGTAAAGTCTCGTATAGGCCTATTGTTCCTGTGTATGTAGATTCTACTTTTCCGAAGATAGAACTTGGAAAGTTTAACGGCAATCCGATGCACTACTGTATATTTGTTTCGTGAAAACATTCGAAGCTAATGCGGAATCAAAGATAACTGATCCGAACAAACGGTTGCTGGCTACTCGTTCAACACTGTGAAGGTGAAGCGAAGAAAGTAATCGATCATTGTTTATTATTAGAGCCGCGTGAAGGTTACAATCATGCTAAAACTCTGCTGAAAGACAATTTTGGACAAAGAAACCAGATTGTTAAAGCATTTATTGATAAATTACATTCTGATTCAATTATTAAGCGTGATGATAAAAAAGGTTTGGTTAATTTAGCTAGTGATATGTGATTTAACATTTAGGCAACTAAATCTCCATTTTAGATAGATAACTTCGCGATGCTATTGGCAAAATTGTTCAACGTTTGCTTTATGATTTACAAAATCGTTGGATTCGCAAGGCAAGCAAAATCGAGAGCACGGGAGAAGAACCAACAATCAAAGACTTAATTCAATTTGTGAAAGAGGAGGCGGAAGTGGTCAAATCTGCATATTCGAAAGTTTGTTTACCAAAAATCTAAGCGAGGGAGCTTGTTCTTGACCAGTTCAATTGAAGTTTTTACAAAGGGTAATCTGACGTGTTATTTGTGTTCAAAGAATCATTTGTTGAAAAATTGCTTCGCTTTTCGTAAAGAGTTTAAATGATAAATATGAGTTTATGAAGTAAAAGCGATTATGTTTCAATTGTTTCAAGCACCGTCATGTTGCAAAGCTCTGCCGTCAGGATAAAGCATGCACGGTACAAGGATGTCAAGGCAAGCACCATGAATTGCTACATCGAAATTTCAAGTGCGAAAAAGAGACTAATAAGCCATCAACCAGCAATTCTTCATCGGTCGACAGAATTGTTGGGAATGATCACTGCTGGTTGCATGACAAAAAGATCATACCGCACATTTTTAAATGTGGTTCAGGTAAAAGTGCGCGCTGGTAATAAAACTGTAACTACCTATGCATTCTTAGATCAAAGTTCTACGGCGAATTTGTGTGAATCAAATATACTACAACGTCTCGGAATTTCTAAAGAGCCAGCGAAGTACTCTCTCACCACAGTAAATCAGACGAAGGTAAATGTCGATGGAAAAAAGACAACGTTATTGGTTTCGGCTTTGAACGACGATCAGTATACTGAACTAACAGAAGTTTTCTGTGCAGAGACGTTACCGATATCTTCTAATCCTTGTTTAACAGAGACAGAGTTAAATAATTGGACACATCTTCGAGGAATTGAAATACCTAAATTGGGTAACCCGGATGTTCAACTATCAATCGGAATCAATAACCCGGAACTATTTTGGACACAAGATGAGCGTTTTGGAAGGCGAAGCGAGCCATTTGCCATTAAGACTTTTTTGGGATGTTCGATTATCGGTGGGTCTGCTTACAGTAAGAAAACGTTGAATATAAATTTTGTGAGTAGAGCAGATCAGTTGCTGCAGGAACAAGTTGAATGCTTGTGGAAATTAGATATGGTTCCTAACTCTGATTTGAAACCAGGTATGTCGCGTAATGACAGGTATGCCATGGATTTACTTAATAATTCGAAAAAGCAGGTAAACGGTCACTACCAAGTAAATTTTTTGTGGAAACCAGAATCTCCTAAATTTAACAGTAATTTTAAACAAGCTATATTTAGATTAGAGTCCTTGCGTTGACAATTTGCTCGAGATAAAAAATTTCAAACGCTGTACACAGAAACCATGCAACGATACGTGGACAAAGATTTTCTGAACGCTTAAGCGAGCATGATTTACTGTAGAAGATGACAATTGCTGGTTCTTACCACATCACGCTGTGTCCCATCCAAGGAAGGCTAATAAGGTAAGAGTTGTGTTTGTGCAGCTCGCTACAATGGTACTTTATTGAACGCACAACTCTTGACCTGATTTGTTGAATAATCTATTTGGTGTACTTACTCGTTTAGAAAGGAAAAAGTGACTCTAGTGGCGGATATTGAATCTATGTATCACCAAGTCTTAGTCGATCCTCAGGATCAGAAGTATTTGAAGTTTTTGTGGTGGCCGTCTGGCAATACTAATCTTCCACCTGCAAAGTATTGTATGAAAGTACACATGTTTGGAGCGGCGTCTTCGCCCGCTTGTGCTAATTACGCTCTTCAGGAAACAGCTAAAGACAATGACCTTTTGTTTCTTCAGGATGTTATTGCTACCGTTTTAGAAAACTTGTACACGGATGATTGTCTTAAGTCTGTAAACTCGGCGGAGGAAGCCATTAGAATGAGCGATGAACTGTCTCAATTGCTGAAGAAGGGAAGATTTAATCTAACAAAATGGCTTAACAACAGTGATCGGGTAATATCAAACTTTGTTTTGGAAAGGCGAGCGAAAGTTTATTTAGATTCAAAAGAAGCCAAGAACACCTCCAGTACTTGGTGTAACGTTGAACTTTGAAGAAGATATTTTTTAAATTGATGTAAATGTAAAAGATAAGCAACTCATCAGAAGGGGTGTTCTCTCCCAAATAAGTGCTGTTTTCGATCCGCTTGGATTTGCAGCTCCAGTCATACTAAAGGCTAAATTGATTTTACAAGAGCTGTTCCGGCTCGAATTAGGTTGGGATGAACCCATACCTGAACAACTGGCTATTTGTTGGAGTAAGTGGATTTCGAATTTGACTTGTCTAAGTGATCTAAAAGTTGATCGTTATTTTTCAGATTTTGAAGACGCTGATCAAATTGAACTGCACATCTTATGTGACGCTTCACAAGATGGATATGGAGTGGTAGCGTATCTAAGACAAAGCGTGCAACGCGATCACTTTCACAAAGAAATTGATTATCTACAAAGGAATAAAATTATTGATAAAAACGTACTAACTGGATTCAAACCTTTTGTATTCGAAGGTGTTCTTCGTGTGGGAGGAAGACTCGACAAGGACTATCACGAGCGAGTCGGCCATATGGGAATGTTTCGCGCCTGGGCTACCATAAGACAAAAATTTTGGATAGTCAAAGGAGCAGCAACTGTTAGAAACGTTCTAGGACAATGCCTTTCATCAATGCTCTGCGAAGAAGGAGAGCTTCGCAAATCGATTCAACTGGATGAACTTTCATGGACTGTTACGAACTGTATCGTAGCGTTAAGTTTTATCTGTTTATTGTGTATGTGTGTTTGTTTAGTTCGAAACTTGCTGTTGGGTTTGGTCCGAAACTTGCTGTTGGGTTTGGTCGTTAATGTACGTTGGGTTCGTACATTGTGGGGGCTATGTTACAGCAAGTTTCAAACCCGGTTTACTTTCGTTTCAGTTAATTTCGCGTTTCGTTATCCAACACTAAGTTTGATTTGCCTCTCATTGCGCCTGAAATGTTTTTGTTTTAAGTTTTAATATAGTCAATAGCCAATCGTCAATAATTATGCATAAAGTTATAAATTATCTGTCTTTATTTTTGCATCATTTTGTTCTGTTTCAATTATTAATACATTCATTTTTGCTTAAAGGACGCATTATTTAACTTATTGCTCAAAAGACCAGAATCCCAGTAACATTTTATTTTGATTCACTGTCGGTTTATATTGTTTTGATCAATCTTGTTTTTACGACTAAAAAATGCTTAACTACATGGATCGGAATTTTCTTGTTTACAGTTTCATAATTATCACTTTTCAGGATTCAGTTTTTGGTTTTCCTATTTTAAATTAGCCTAGCAATAAATTCAAATGTCATAATCTGCAACAGGGATTTGTAATCAGCGGCCAAAGAATCCAATGCAGCCCAAGAACCAAAATTTATTGTTCCGGGAATGCTCTCCAGATTTTTAACAGAGAAATGTATAAAGACTACCGGCTAAACTAAATTATGACCAGCTTTATAGCTTTATTCTATGAAAGTGTGTTTTTAATTTTTAAATAAAATCAGAGTGCTCATTGTAAAAGTCTGTTTTTAATGCTACATCATTTTATTTGGTATTTCAAATGCAAGTACGGTCTGTGTCCGACTATTATTACGTTTGTAATTGTCCCAGCGGCCTGGAGTAAATATTGTTGGACATCTTTGATTGACAGCATCCAAGCAGAGAGAAACGAACTTTGATGCCACAGATCAAAATCAATGCACAGATCAATGCACAAACATCATATCCAGAAAACTTGACAAACAATACAATCACTGATCTATATAATCAATGAGAATAAACACAGTTTAACAGTTCAAATGTTACGATAAGTTGGAAGATTATGCAATGCGAATTCATGTCAATTATCGGTTAATAAAAATATTGCAATAAAATAAATTAAATCAGTCTAAGTTAAAGTATTTGATTTATTCATTAAATACTGGGTTATCGTACTAAATTCATTGCAAATTGATATATTGCGAAAAAACGTCAGTTTGACTTTGCTGAAAAGAGTAATAGATTTTAAAAACACATCAGTCATTTAGTCAAGATCACAAACGTCGAGACCAAAACCGAGATCGAGACCTAAAGTTGAAATCGAGATTGGAAACATTCGAGACCAAGGCCGAGACCGGGAAAAAATTTTACAAAAATATAGTCCATTTTGATTCTAAAAACTTAAAATTTTTTAGTAATTAAGACTGCATTAATATGGTATAAAATCATGTTGTGAATCGCTTTGCTATGTGATTAGCAGGGTTAGGTGTAAAATCTGACTCAACTCTATTTCTTAATCTTTTGAGTTTTTTATTGGTCAGAGTCGGAGGTATAAGTCTTATGTTTTTGGTTGAAGTGGGAATCGAAGTATAGGATTTGTATTTTTCTTTGCTCAATCCAAATTCAATTTTTGGTAAATTTCTGGAACCGATTGTTATATTTATCATCTGAATGATTTAAAAATAATCAAGCAAAAATACGGCGAGTATTTAGATAGGTTAACGTTTAAACTTTAATTTGAAGTACAAACTAAAAACGATTTTGCCTTTATATTGACTGCCAAATTTGGCTTTTTTATTTGATAAATTAAACTTAACTTTCGGTTTGTTGTTTCGAAAATTTTAACTATAGATTAGAAAAAGATTTTTATTAGGAAAAAGGCGTCGGAAGTGCTTAATTGTTTATCGATTTTGAAAGTCAAGTAACGAATAAAAAGAATGTCTTTATTTGAATTCAGCCCTCGCTAAAACGTTGAGGTTCTTTGAGAATTGTGGATACTTGTCTAAAGCTACCACCTGTAGTCTCTTATCATTCCCAATACTTATAATATACATTAACTTAAAGAGAAAAAAATGCCTTGGTCAGCGCTTTGTGTGTGATCAGAGTAATTTAATCTACTCTTAATTGCAGACAAAAAAAGGTTTTGTGAAAAGCTAACTCTGCAATTACTAAAAGCTATTTTTTTTTGTAAGGGGGTGGTGCTTCTTGTTTGCTGGACTCTCTGATTGAAAAGTAGTCTTATAACCAGGATTGTGGAGTCAACAAATTTCTTTTGTTTTTCCGCATATAGAGAAAAGTTTTTGATTCCGACTCCAGCTTTTAAAATTTTACGATTTAAACTTTGACACTATAACATCTGAAAAAACTACATACTCCGACTTCATCACTAAACGTGGGACTCCAACAATTTTGATTTCACAACCCTGAAGGCCTAATTGTTGAATGCTTAAAGCTCGTTGAAAAGCCGTGATTGTGATTGACTTGATCTCGATTCAAAACCTACTCGAGCCCTTCTGTTGTGTCCTTAGGTAAAACACTTTTACGACACTTCACCTTAACGTTTTTGGCAAGCAGTTCTAAATTTCAATCATATCTCTATAAACTAAAAATCAAAATAAAAAAATTCTATCTCACAGCAATATCTTGGCATCTCTAGGAGCAGGTCGGGGTAATTGCTTGCTTACATACTGTACAGCGTTTCCGTCACATTCCTGGGATTAAAGAAGATAAATATAAAGATAAAATCCAAAATAATTTAGCATAAATCAAAGCCTTCAAATGCAATAAAGAATCCGATTCCCAATTTTACCGAATCTAAAAACCGACTCCTATTTGCAATTCCGACTTCATTAAATCTAAAGAAAATACTGCGACTCCAATTTAAAACATACGACTCCATGGATTCCGACTCTGCAACCCTGCTTATAATTATATTGTTGTGTTGAGGTTGCCATAGCCGCATATTTTAGGATGGAGTTGGACTCCTTTTTTAAATGTGCTGAAGCTAGAGTCGTATTATTAGGTCTCGTGGAGATGGAAATGGAAGACTTTGAATTGATGAAGTTAAAAAATAATTTCTCTGATTTTACAATCTTGGTTTAAACAATTAGTTTAAAAAATTTATAAACTTCTTTCCACATCAAAAAATTTTCACCATAAATTACAACAAAGTTTTTCAATTTTATTTTTTATTTATTTATTTTACCTCTATATTTATCCTCCTGACTCGCAGGGAAGCGACGGAGGCGGTAATACATAGGGTAAGCAATTACCCCGATCTGCTTCCGGAGATGCCAAGATATTGCTATCCGCTTGTAATTTAATAGAGATATGACTGTAATTTTAAAATGCTTGCCAAGATCACAAGCAGGAGAAATTGCCCTAAAGCGTCTTTCCCAAGGACACAACAGAATGACGCGAGTGGGTTTTGAACCGAGACCATGTTGGTCACAAGCACGGCGCTTTAACCTCTTGACCACGCTGCCGACACTGACACTGTTAAACATTGACCTTCTCCTAATAGGCTTTCATCGTCGAGTTTTGCTTTCCCAGTGCTAGGCATGACAGTTAAATGATAAAATTTTTGCAGTGTCAAGTGGAGTGATTACATCGCTTTAACGAACAAATTCGAAAAGACTTTGTTGCTGCTGAATTTGCCTGATGTGAAAGCAACTTACCAGGACTTTTTTAACACCTTTAGAAAACAGCCAAAAAGACTATTTCACTCAGTCACCAAAACAAAGGTAAGCCGTATTGCTATGCAGATTGTAAAGCTTCCTATACAACTTTAGAGCAGTGCCTCAAAATGAAACATGACTGGATTTTGGGTACTATGGCTTCATTGACCAGACTTAATAAAAAATTGAGAGATCGATGATATCGAGCTTTTACACTCTCGTCGAAAAGTATGGAGTATGTTAAAATTATCTTATAGGTTGGTCACTACACTCCCCTCGTCGTTTAAAAACGGAAGATATGAGGCTGTTGACTGCAAGTCAACTCGACTTTTTTTTCAAAAGATGTTTAACTTTTAAAAGGCATCAACACCAGAGTCAGTAACCATCTCGAAAAACTAACGTTTCGTCACAACCTTGTAGCATTGCACAAAAAATATCTTCCCATGTCATGCTGTTGCCTTGTATTCGGTCAACTCGACAGCTAAGTACTTTGTGGTGCACTTGCTTGCCTCATAAATAGTGTTTTGAATGACGCTTCAAGCATTTGGATGCTGCGTACCACTCCAACAGACCAAATATTGATTCTTTCAGGCATTAAGCCAGCTGAATTTTGCCAATTAAAAACGGAATTCTCCATTTCCTTCTCATTTTTCCAATTAAAAATGGAATTCTTGATTTTAAGGGGGCCAGTATAATCAGGGAACAGTATAATCTCTAAAAAAATAACCATCGTTTTAGAGGGGCAACTTTCTAGTGTCTCAAAACAAACTTATTTTTAAAAAAAAAGTTTTTATTTTAGACTTTTTATTTGTTGTAGATACCAAAACTTGTAAGAAGGTAATAATAATCACTAGAATACTTATAATACTTATAATAATAATAATCTTATAAAAACTTATAATAATCACTAGAAATAAATCAGGTGCAACTATATAATTTAAAACAAGAATTGTAATTATTCTATTTATTTCTATAAAAATCGTTGACACAGACAAATAAATAGTTAATATTTAAAAATTAAATTAACAAAATCTGCTAAGCATAATGCAGTTACAGAATAGTTTGGTCGTCTACCTAATTTTGGTTTTAAATTCAATTTATGTGAGATTGGACTTCAATAAATTTTAAAAGCGAAATTACCGGGAATTACATAGCGAAAGATGTTGAAAAATTTTTTTTAAATAAATAAATACAATATCTGATTACAAGCAAAGTCTAGCTCTAATATTTCAAAAACTTAGTTTTCATTACATAGCCAACAGAATTTAAATCACTAAAATATACTACCACCAAAATCATAAAGCCAAAGCTTGGAATGGTTAGCAACAATTGCCATGTCCACAAGGTGGCTGGAAAAAGGCCTATTGAGTCTGGGTCGTTTCATCAGATTATTTAAAAAATTCGAACTTGTTGCGGACCACAGGGGCTCAAGTTCGGTAACTGCATTTCACCATAGACCTCTGGTTGCACATCGCTGCTGCAGATTATAATGTTTAGATAAATCATCGCGCAAAAGAAAAAATAAAATATGAACATTAAATTGTGATGCATAATCACGATAAGATGAATGCGAAATTGGCGACACCTAGTGGAACAGTCAAAATAATTTTAACCGATGGTGAACTGAAATCGAAATATAAGTCGGTCAAACTAATAAAAGTAATAGAACTTGTAATTAGTAAAACTCAATAACAGCGTAACAAAAGCGAAATTGAAACCTTAATATTTAGAGGGTATTTGGATTTTAATAAATAAATAACAATACTTGTTCAAAGTATCAAAATATTACTAACATAAAACGGTTCTTAATGTTTTTTGGTCCTAAAACTTTTAAAATAATATGTAGTTTTCTTGTCGCTCTGAATTTCGAAATGGAAGAAGGCCAATGTACTTTGGAAAAACAAAGAAATTTAACTCTTGTATTGTGGGAAAATATTTGTGTATAAAAAAAGAGAAATTTTTACTTTCTATTAAATCAATTCAATTGAATAATATGAAATTGTTACTATCAAACATGGTTTTTTTTCATATGATTTTTTGTACAGTCGATTCAGAATGAAGTCGGAGAGGAAACAGTAAAGTATGGCTAAAAACAAAAAAATAACAAGTGGAATGCGTGTTTCGACTAAAACTTGAAAGCGTAAAAAAATACCCCATAGTAAAATTTTTTGAATTTAAAGTTTATTTTAATTTAAACACAGTGCAAATTTTTAGCTTTGTCTAGACAAAAAGTAGTCGCCGAAGAAACAAACGGAAAAAGAAACCTTGCACTAGGTTTTAAAAATTACACATTCATATAAGGCCACATTCGCCAAACCCACTACCCAGAGGGTACCGAAACGGAAGCACAGGAGACAGACAATACCCTTTGAAATAGGTAAAAGAAGATGCATTTGGCAACACTTATCTCTACAATTATATAAGTTACGTTTAGTCAGTCTGTTACAGCAAAAACGTAGGTTATTTGTTGTGAATAGTTACACTTCACAACCCCGTTCCTGCCGCGAGCCACAGATCAAGAAGTGTTGTTGTAGGAGACGCAGAGCAGAAATCTCGATCGAAAACTCCTTGGGTCTTCCACAGACTTCCATTGGCTTAGAGATCGGCCACAAGCGCTCTTCTCCAAATCTTGAAAAGTTTGAGCCGGCGCAAGCAGGAAGAAAGGAAGTCACGTAACCAAGACTTAAACGCAGCTTTAACATGGGCTATAAGCTCTGGACAGATGGAGTCGGGGCACTTTTATCAGGTTTTAAGTGTTAAAGGGCAACAGTAAATTCTCTCTGTAAGAGAGTACCAGAGATATTCACTGGGTCTGGTGTTGTAACTCTTCAAATGTCGGACACTTCTTGAGAGACAAGTCAAGATAGCTTGCGGTCAACAGCCTCGTATCTCCATTTTCTGATTAGCTGAAATGCAATAGGATCAGCTGAAACGGGACACTGACGAGGAGAGTGCCGTGACCTACCAGTAACATTGTTCAATACACTCCATGCTTTACAAATAAAGTATGAAATGTCAATGGTCCGAACTGCTTCGGACCATCGATCCCTCCGCTTCCTGTCAAGTTTGGCAAGTAAAGCTGTAGCAGCCAAACTTGAGCGTTATTTTTGAAAAGACTGACCATTCTTGTTTTCTTGACCATCCCAACACAGAATATAATTTTTCGATGAACGCGTGAAACAATCTTTTTTGGGTGCTTTCTTGATGATATTACAAAAGTGCTGATAAGCCGCATCAGGGGCGGATTTAAAAGTTTTTTCGGAGAGGGACCCACAATTTTTTTATCAATCGAACAATAAGATAAGAAAAAAATACAAAAGGAAAGTAAGAACTACGTTATTTTGTACATTATTTGACGAGCTTCTTGTGCGGTAACCTGCATATATTTGTTTCAAGTTTAAGTTAAAAGGCTACAAAAAAAGCTTTTTATTGCATCATGCATGTCAAAGCAACGGCATGGACCATAATAAACAGCACAAAAACAGTAGACAAGCAGCTACGAAGAAATTTCAAAACAATCCACAATTTTATTACTATTTTTTTTATTTTAACTCCTGAGCGGCAGTTTTAAAACGTCAGAAACGTTATATATTTAAAGTGACTGTCAAGCAATTATCCCGCCCTGCTTTTATAGATGCCATTCTGATGTTATGTTCTTGGGAAAGACACTTTACGACACTTTCTCCTGTTTGGCGGTCTTGGCAAGTAGTTCTAAATTTCAGTCATATCTCTATCTAAAACTAAAAAAACAAAATTAAAAATTACAAGTTGGAAGCAATATCTTGACATCTCTGGAAGCAAGTTGGAGTAATTGCTTGACGATTGCTCTCTGTATAATCAGAAAGGTAAATATAGATATGAAAAAAAGAAAATGATAACAATGTCAAGATATTGCTGTTTAATTAAAATTTTTGAATTTGTTTTGTCAAAAATAGAGCTAAAATTTAGAGCTGCTTGCTACGTTTGCAAGCAGATAACGTGCCATAAAGTATATTTTTTATAAAACAACAGAGTGACGCGATTGGGTTTTGTATCGATACCGCGTCGATCAATACGAGACTTATATTTACGCTACCGAAACGAAAACATACCGTAAGTAACTGAAGTTGTTTAACCCATATTAACCCAAGGGTAGAACTAAAAAACTAAAAATTAAAAACTTTGATAGGCTGTACAATTCTATGGCACAACTTAAAACAGTGTTTGTAAAGATATTTTACAACTTTTATATATCTCAAAGCTGTTCATAATCTAAAATAATAAAAAAAACAGTTATTTTTAGTTAGAAAATGCATTTGAAATAATGACCACAAATGTAGTCATTGGGATAATTCGGGTTAAAAGAAGAAATTCTGAAATAGCTGGGATTATTTTTATAAACACTAATTTGACATCATCTCGTTGTACTCATTGTGTAGCCTTGTTAAACATATTCAAAATAAACGAAATCTTTTTGTTTATTTTTTTGATCACTTTAAAAAAATCTTTTTCGGCCTAATTTTGGAAGATTTTGCCCTTTACCAGGACCATTTAGAGCAATCGTGTTTTCGGAACAAAACCCCCCTTCACAAATTTCTGCGTACGCCACTGGCCTCTGCTGATTAGTACATTTCGGCCGGCTTCTCAAATTATGGTTAAAACTATTATCAATAAAAACTTGCGAATCATTTTTGTATTTGTGACAAACTGGAAATATCTAATATGCAAAAAAGTCGGATAAAATATTCTGTGACTCCGACTCCATCTTTGTACCCTTAAGACTCCGACTCCTTCTTAAAACCTTCGACTCCATGCGACTTCGACTCCGCAACCCTGATCTTTATGCATGGCAATCAAAATGCCTCGACACCGTATAAGGTGTTCTATTGCTTCTGTTGTTACGACGTAGTGTTGTTGATACGAAGTAATGTTTGTCTAACGAACCATTCCGGATAATCATTCTTTTTTAGTGTTTCTATCAACTTCTTAATTTCTATTGATTTATCTGTTTTTTTCGTAATTAGTTTCGAATTGATTCTGTGGGATAAAGTGGATATTATCCCACGCTTTTGTCTTAATGAATGTTGTGAGTTGAAATTGAGGAACCGATTGGGATGCGTTGGTTTTTGATATAATTTGGTTGTCAAATTTCCAGATTTTTTTTTTACTACCAAGACATCTAAAAATGTCAGGGAATTGTTGGATTCTATTTCTAGAGTAAACTTGATACTTGCCAAATGTTCATAAAAGGTTTCCAAATTATTCTTTTTTATAACCACAAAAGTATCGTCGACGTATCGTTTCCACATAATTGGGGAATTTTGAAATGTTTGAAGAGCTTTGGTTTCTACGGTCTCCATAACCAGGTTAGCAATAGTTACTGAAATGGGGGAGCCCAAAAGGACACCGAAAATTTGTTTATAAAATTGATTTTTAAACTGAATATAGGTATTGTCCAGACATATGTTTATTCCAAGCATTAATTCTTTCAAACATAATTTACTGTAGTGCGGTCTTGTAAACAGCCATCTTTGCTTAAAAGTACAAAAATAACTGATTTTTCCACATAAACTGGAATTTTGGTAAAAAGTGAAACGACGTTAAAATTCATCATCATCAAGTTTTAACCCTGTTATCGTATCGACAAATTCATAAGAGTTTTTAACAGTGTGTCCGGTTCTGCCAGCTAGCGGTGATAGAATTTTAACAAAAAATTTAAATAAATTGTATAAAGGAGAATTAATAAATGACACTATAGGTCGTCGTTTTTTGAATCTTTTTTCATCAATAACAAAATCACAACAGTAAATGACAAAGAAAATTGTTTTTACAATGAAATTTACAATAAGTTAAAATAAACCCATTACAGACACATATTTTGTTCTCCTGCGTGAGAATAATTGTTCTCCTCATGTATTTTTGCTAAACTTTAAATTGGTAAATATTTTTACCATATAAATCAATTTTTTTTTTTTTTAATTGCGCAATATAGGATGGGGAGTGCTAAACGTTTATTAGGAGATATATGAAGTGTGTAATATTGTAAAACATGTTAAACTTAGATTGCTGTTACAGAAATTATAAAGAATAATGATTTGACGTTGAGGGGTTGCAGTCTCAAAGGTTTTTGAATACCTAGACCTATTATAAAATGAACTGCCTGATAAATTGCAAAAATGACAAAAAATTAATTTTTATGTGTTAAATTTGACAAGAGAAAATTTTTACAGATTTTGACTGAAAATTTTTACAGTCAATAAAAACATTCTTCACAAAAAAAGAAACAATTTATAAAAGTTTATTCAAAAAATGAGAAAATGAGATTTCTATGATAGTATCAATGGTAAAGTACGAAGACATTAATTGTTTTTATTTTGTTGAATTTTTGATCGCGTTCTTCTATTTTGGAACCAAGTTCTCACCTGCAAACAAAAATATTCAACTTACAATAGTTTGAAACAATTTCAATTCTAAATAAATCATATTACAAAATATACTCCGATGCAAACTCGATAAAGATGGAGAAAGTAAAAATTCGAGCAAATTGAAGATAAGATTTTTGAAAATAAAACCTTTGAACTTGAAAATTTAATTTTAAAAATTTGAAAATTTGCAAATATTTTTCGGTGAACAAAAGTTTTGGATTTGTTTTTAAAACTTTGCCATTCAAACGGGAATTAAGTAATTTTTAGAATTGCCTTTCTTTTTACAACTTAATTATTTTATTAGTATTTACTTATCAACTTACTGTAACGGGATCAACGTTCAGTTCTTGCGATAACTTGATGCGATCAAGTTGAGTGGGGTACGGATTAGACGAAAATTCCAATTGAAGACGGGCGATTTGATCGGACGAAAACGTGGTCCTTTGCTGTTTTTTCTTAGAATCAGTTGGAACAACGTTCGATGATTGTTGATCTGGTATAACTGTAAAAACAGAGTTTAGCAAATACGTTAACGTTCAATTACGGTAAAGTAAATATTTAAACTTTTTCTATGTTTTATAAATCTATTACCCATGTAAGTGAACGGGGAAACCGGATATCCGAGAACAAATGCCGGAAGCGGGAACATAGGAACGACTGGATGAATCGAATGAGAAGCAAAGTTGTAATTAACGTTTGGGACGGGAGGTAAGCGATCTGAAAAATAATTTAAATCTCAATAATTCGAACAAGTTATTTGGGAATATCGACGAAGAACTTGAGTTAGAGATTGATAAGCTGAACCTGAATTTCTTGTATCAGACATTAAAGCTTCGATGCTGAAGGATTTTGATTTTTCTTCCGTGGAACGATTTTCATTAGATTTTTCCATCTCGTCAAGAAAAGCGACTTCGTTACTTTGTTGAAGACTGAAGTTTGGAGAGAAAACGAAATGCTTATATAGCTCTCAGATCAAAAAAAGTCCAGGCGGCATTTGACTTTCATCATCATCGTGCAGATGGATTCTTTGATTTCGAACTTCGTGGATTTGGATCAAAATAATTTGTTTGATTTTATTGCAATTAGGTTTTGTAAACAAAGAAACAAAAGAAAATTGGCAAATTGGAAAATTTAATTGGCTGCATTGAACACAAGTTTTTAGCCATGAATAGAAAAAAATACTTAACACTAGCAACAGAATATGATGTTAAATTTAATATGATTTGATACGAAGACAAGTATTTTGGTTATTTGGTTATATAAAGAAATGCCATGTTTTACTTTTTCTTAAACAAAGGCGTTTATACTATTTTGTATTCAACAACATTCTATTTACCAGGGAATGCCATCTTAAATTTGTTGTTTTAAAGTAATTTATATTATTGACTTAAACTGATCACATAGAAAGTAAAAATTGATCTTAGATATAAGCAAACCATATTTTTGAAGTGGTAAACCGGGACGTTCGTTAAAAGAAAAAAATTTGTCCCTAAAATGCAGAGTTTTCTAAATAAAAAAAAAATCTTCAATTTGGATTTATCTACGATTTCTTGATAATCGTTTCTAAAATCTACGATAATAATCTACGATTTTTAAAAATTTTAAAAATTTTAAAAATAATTGTTTTTAAAAATAATCAGTCAAAATATGAATCAAAAATACAAAAAAATCATTTACGACAAACGGTTACAAAAGCTTTTTGTTCTCTTTACTTTTGAGATGTATTTTTTTTAGTCCTACGGAGTTTAGGGGGATGGGCGGACAAAACACATTAGATAAAACAATCAAATATAGCAAGAGAAGCATTTTAAAATTGAAGATCATCGTTTGAACGTAGATTTTTATTTTCTGTGTGACCGATTTGAGTGAATATACGTGTATATCATTTTATAAATTCCATTATTTCTGATTGGCTTGTTAGACATGACAATTTCAATTAATAGAACTATTATGTAATCTATTGAACATAAAACATTCATTATTTTTAACACACAGAAGACATGCTTAATTTCAAAATTCAAAAATGCTCAAGAAGACAACTTATTGGTCTTTGTTTGAAATCCTTATCTAATTTTACACCATATTTTGTATTTTGTGTTATGCTTTTTTTATACTACCGGTTAAAAACGTATGATTAAAGTCAATACAATTAATTAATTAATTAATTAAGTTTTTCAACTTTCCATTTTATTAGCAAATTGTTTTAATCCAAGAGTTGTGCAAAAGTTAAAATCAAAGAATCCGTCTGCACAATGATGATAAAAGTGAAATTCCGCATGGATTATCCTTTGATTTGAGAGCTGTAGAAGCATTTCGTTTATTCTTCAAACTTCACTCATCGACGAACTAGTGGATTCAGTCATCTTCATCAACGTAACGGAGAAAACAAATGAAAACCGCAACAGTTCGAATGAAGAAACATTTAAATCGTTTAGCATTGATGCTATACAGTATAAAATCTGATAAAAGTAACTCAAATTCAACTTATAAATGTCGGACTCAATTTCTTCGACATTTGATACAGATTAGAATCTATAAAATATTGAATAAAAAAACAAAAAAAAACAGCTTTGGCAATTAAAACTGTACAAAATGAATAAATCAGTTTTTACTTTTTAAAGAAATAAATCCAAATGCAAAAGTTAGACTAATAAAAACACATAAAAACCATGTTTGATTGTGCAATATAAAATACACAATGAAATTGTGATATTACAGTATAATGAAAAAGACTTTGATGAATTAAATTAATGCTTTTTTAAAACTATTTATCATCACAATTGAGTCTGGGTCGTATCCCTTGAACTTGTTGCGGACCACAGGGCTCAAGTTCGGTAACTGCATTTCGGCCATGGGACTCTGGTTGCACATCGCTGCTGCAGATTATGATGTTTAGATATATTATCGCGCAAACGGCAAACAAGAAAAATAAAATATGAACATTGAATTGTGATACCTAACTGCGATAAAATGAATGCGAAAGTGGCGACACCTAGTGAAGCAGTCAAAATGGTTTTAACCGACAGTGAACTGAAATCAAAATAAAATCGGTCAAACTAATAAAAGTAATAGGACTTGTAATTAATAAATTTAATGACAACCGAACAAAAGCAAAAGTAAAATCCTAATATTTAAAAGGTATTTGGCTTTTAATAAATAAATAACAATACTTATTAAAAATATGAAAATATTACGATTTTTAATATTTTCTACGGTTAAGTATTTTAAACTGTTCGACTAATGCATTTTTCTTTTCGCCTTGATTTTAGAGATGAGGTAGGAAACCAAAACACTTAGGATAAAACAAAAAACATTTGCGCTTAAATATTGTGCAAAAATATTTGTGTATTAAAAAAAGATTTGGGCATGATATTTAAGTAAGCTTACAATACGTGCCGATTTATCCGGGACAGTCCCGGATTTTAAGAGTTGTCCCGACGTTCCGTTCGGTTAACCAGATGACCCAGTTTTCCAATCTTTAGTGAAGAGCTTTTTTTGAAAACACTGCTTTTCAGCAACGAATATCAAGAAATCGTAGATAAATCCAAATTGAAGATCTTTTTTTTATTTAGAAAACTCTGCATTTTTTAGGGACAAATTTTTTTCTTTTAACGAACGTCCCGGTTTACCACTTCAAAAATATGGTTTGCTTATATCTAAGATCAATTTTTACTTTCTATGTGATCAGTTTAAGTCAATAATATAAATTACTTCAAAACAACAAATTTAAGATGGCATTCCCTGGTAAATAGAATGTTGTTGAATACAAAATAGTATAAACGCCTTTGTTTAAGAAAAAGTAAAACATGGCATTTCTTTATATAACCAAATAACCAAAATACTTGTCTTCGTATCAAATCATATTAAATTTAACATCATATTCTGTTGCTAGTGTTAAGTATTTTTTTCTATTCATGGCCAAAAACTTGTGTTCAATGCAGCCAATTAAATTTTCCAATTTGCCAATTTTCTTTTGTTTCTTTGTTTACAAAACCTAATTGCAATAAAATCAAACAAATTATTTTGATCCAAATCCACGAAGTTCGAAATCAAAGAATCCATCTGCACGATGATGATGAAAGTCAAATGCCGCCTGGACTTTTTTTGATCTGAGAGCTATATAAGCATTTCGTTTTCTCTCCAAACTTCAGTCTTCAACAAAGTAACGAAGTCGCTTTTCTTGACGAGATGGAAAAATCTAATGAAAATCGTTCCACGGAAGAAAAATCAAAATCCTTCAGCATCGAAGCTTTAATGTCTGATACAAGAAATTCAGGTTCAGCTTATCAATCTCTAACTCAAGTTCTTCGTCGATATTCCCAAATAACTTGTTCGAATTATTGAGATTTAAATTATTTTTCAGATCGCTTACCTCCCGTCCCAAACGTTAATTACAACTTTGCTTCTCATTCGATTCATCCAGTCGTTCCTATGTTCCCGCTTCCGGCATTTGTTCTCGGATATCCGGTTTCCCCGTTCACTTACATGGGTAATAGATTTATAAAACATAGAAAAAGTTTAAATATTTACTTTACCGTAATTGAACGTTAACGTATTTGCTAAACTCTGTTTTTACAGTTATACCAGATCAACAATCATCGAACGTTGTTCCAACTGATTCTAAGAAAAAACAGCAAAGGACCACGTTTTCGTCCGATCAAATCGCCCGTCTTCAATTGGAATTTTCGTCTAATCCGTACCCCACTCAACTTGATCGCATCAAGTTATCGCAAGAACTGAACGTTGATCCCGTTACAGTAAGTTGATAAGTAAATACTAATAAAATAATTAAGTTGTAAAAAGAAAGGCAATTCTAAAAATTACTTAATTCCCGTTTGAATGGCAAAGTTTTAAAAACAAATCCAAAACTTTTGTTCACCGAAAAATATTTGCAAATTTTCAAATTTTTAAAATTAAATTTTCAAGTTCAAAGGTTTTATTTTCAAAAATCTTATCTTCAATTTGCTCGAATTTTTACTTTCTCCATCTTTATCGAGTTTGCATCGGAGTATATTTTGTAATATGATTTATTTAGAATTGAAATTGTTTCAAACTATTGTAAGTTGAATATTTTTGTTTGCAGGTGAGAACTTGGTTCCAAAATAGAAGAACGCGATCAAAAATTCAACAAAATAAAAACAATTAATGTCTTCGTACTTTACCATTGATACTATCATAGAAATCTCATTTTCTCATTTTTTGAATAAACTTTTATAAATTGTTTCTTTTTTTGTGAAGAATGTTTTTATTGACTGTAAAAATTTTCAGTCAAAATCTGTAAAAATTTTCTCTTGTCAAATTTAACACATAAAAATTAATTTTTTGTCATTTTTGCAATTTATCAGGCAGTTCATTTTATAATAGGTCTAGGTATTCAAAAACCTTTGAGACTGCAACCCCTCAACGTCAAATCATTATTCTTTATAATTTCTGTAACAGCAATCTAAGTTTAACATGTTTTACAATATTACACACTTCATATATCTCCTAATAAACGTTTAGCACTCCCCATCCTATATTGCGCAATTAAAAAAAAAAAAAATTGATTTATATGGTAAAAATATTTACCAATTTAAAGTTTAGCAAAAATACATGAGGAGAACAATTATTCTCACGCAGGAGAACAAAATATGTGTCTGTAATGGGTTTATTTTAACTTATTGTAAATTTCATTGTAAAAACAATTTTCTTTGTCATTTACTGTTGTGATTTTGTTATTGATGAAAAAAGATTCAAAAAACGACGACCTATAGTGTCATTTATTAATTCTCCTTTATACAATTTATTTAAATTTTTTGTTAAAATTCTATCACCGCTAGCTGGCAGAACCGGACACACTGTTAAAAACTCTTATGAATTTGTCGATACGATAACAGGGTTAAAACTTGATGATGATGAATTTTAACGTCGTTTCACTTTTTACCAAAATTCCAGTTTATGTGGAAAAATCAGTTATTTTTGTACTTTTAAGCAAAGATGGCTGTTTACAAGACCGCACTACAGTAAATTATGTTTGAAAGAATTAATGCTTGGAATAAACATATGTCTGGACAATACCTATATTCAGTTTAAAAATCAATTTTATAAACAAATTTTTGGTGTCCTTTTGGGCTCCCCCATTTCAGTAACTATTGCTAACCTGGTTATGGAGACCGTAGAAACCAAATCTCTTCAAACATTTCAAAATTCCCCAACTATGTGGAAAAACGATACGTCGACGATACTTTTGTGGTTATAAAAAAGAATAATTTGGAAACCTTTTATGAACATTTGGCAAGTATCAAGTTTACTCTAGAAATAGAATCCAACAATTCCCTGACATTTTTAGATGTCTTGGTAGTAAAAGAAAAATCTGGAAATTTGACAACCAAATTATATCAAAAACCAACGCACCCCAATCGGTTTCTCAATTTCAACTCACAACATTCATTAAGCCAAAAGCGTGGGATAATATCCACTTTATCCCACAGAATCAATTCGAAACTAATTACGAAAAAACAGATAAATCAATAGAAATTAAGAAGTTGATAGAAACACTAAAAAAGAATGATCATCCGGAATGGTTCGCTAGACAAACACTACGTCGTACCAATAAGAATTGAAATGATTATATCAAAGAAGCAAGCTTTTCTAGTAATGAAAGAAAAGAATTGGTTATGCTTCCATACTTGGCAGGTTTTACAGAAAAAATTACAAGAATTTTTAAAGCTTTTAACATAAAAGTTTGCACCAAACCAATAAAGACAATCAAAAATATTTTACCGACTACGAAAGATTTCGTTGATTTTAACCAACGAACAGGTTCAATTTACCAAATTCCTTGTAAAAATTGTTCTGGTATATACATTGGAGAAACCAGCCGCAGTTTTAAAACTAGATAAGCGAGATTTTAACCCGAGAAACTTGGCAAAAATTGATGACAATAATATTAACAAAAAATCTGCTCTTGTGAAACATGTGGTAAATTTTCAGCATTGATTTTAACAACTGTTCCATTCTTGCTTTTGAATCGGATTTTTTTAAACGTCTTTTTTAAATCTTTTTTCATTAACAACAAAATCACAACAGTAAATGACAAAGAAAATTGTTTTTACAATGAAATTTACAATGAGTTAAAATAAATCCGTTGCTTTTTTGATTGATCGTTGGCTTTTGTTTATATCCTTGACCGCCTATATATCACATGACTTGCCTGTTTCTTTTTCCATTTTCAAATTTAAAACAGTTGTATGTATTTTTGTTCATTGCTTTTATCAGTATTATTTTAAACTAAGTCCTGACGAAGAGCGTCTGCAATAACGCTTGAAACGTTGACTGTTTTTAAAGTTTTTAGTTTAATAAACTGAAATTTTAAGTTAAGTCTATTTACCAGAAGAGCATAGAAAATATGAATAACTTACCTGGTAACAGAACCAATAGAACACCTTATACGGTGTCGAGGCATTTTGATTGCCATGCATAAAGATCAGGGTTGCGGAGTCGAAGTCGCATGGAGTCGGAGGTTTTAAGAAGGAGTCGGAGTCTTAAGGGTACAAAGATGGAGTCGGAGTCACAGAATATTTTATCCGACTTTTTTGCATATTACATATTTCCAGTTTGTCACAAATACAAAAATGATTCGCAAGTTTTTATTGATAATAGTTTTAACCATAATTTGAGAAACCGGCCAAAATGTACTAATCAGCAGAGGCCAGTGGCGTACGCAGAAATTTGTGAAGGGGGTTTTGTGCCAAAAACACGATTGCTCTAAATGGTCCTGGTAAAGGGCAAAATCTTCCAAAATTAGGCCTACATTTAAAAATAAAGTGTTTTGGTTTTAAGAACATCTTACAGTAGCATGAATTTTTTTTATTAAACCGCAAAACTAACTATTGAAAAGGTATGTGCGTGTAATTCAATCATAACAAGAAACTTTCCAAATTAAAAGCAACTCCTGTAAATGATGAGAACAATAGGTGGAAAATCAAACGAACAAAAAAATAATTTTACTTAACAAATATTTAAAGTTTTTTTACAGGTTTATATCCAAACGCCTGTTTTTTTTCACTTAATCTGTTAATTACGTCACCAGGACAAGGCGTGTGGCTCCTATAAATGTTTAGTAATTCAAGTCCATTCACTCGAATGGTACCAGTTATGTTTCGTAAGCACGTTTTTAGTTTTGCGTATTGTGAAAAACGATTGTTCACTAGTGTATGTTGTCACTGGAAGAGTTAACAAAATGGTCATCAATGTAAATATGTTCGGAAAAGCATCGGAACTGCATTCCTTGATGCTGCTTAACGCATCAGTTGGTCTTTCTGCTGCGTTCAATAGAAAAAGTTTTCTGGAAAGTTTTTGAAATTTTTGTAGCAAATTTATTTGGTAACTTAGTACGTTATTTAATCGTCTACTTTTTTTGGCGCCTGTAAAGAAGGCCTCGCCAATAACACAATCTCGGTGTCTACTAAACGATAAAATTCTTAATCTTCTTGCTGGATCTGACCTTCGAACCAGCGACAGCAAAAATATAGTCTAGCTAAATCACAGCTCAGACTACCACAATATCTTCGTTATTAAGAAATATGCTCCAATCCACTTAGGAGCCCGAATAGTATAAATCCACAGCAAATAAATTCAGTAACTTAATTCTTCACAATCACGTAGACCACCAAAGACTTGCGCAACTATGACTTCACACAGTTAACAATTTTCCAATTTTTAGTTACCACAACGAAACATCGAATTAATAGTACTGCTTTTCAGCGAACCTTATTTATACCAGTCAGTAAGGTTACTCGAATGTTCTGACATTATCTCAATGAAGCCAATCACATATAAGCATCATTGCGTCACATGCAAAAACAAGTCAAGCGGAAATCCAGAATGTTCTCAATAAAGCGAAATTATGCAGTGTTGCCATTTTTTCTTGTAAATAAATATAAATATTTAAATTACTTATAAAACTGTTATTTCTTCGGCTATTTGAGCCGGACCAACGCGAAATCAAAGAGATTTTTTATGAGATTGTGAATCTACATAATTTGGTCGATTTTTAGGAACGGAACAACTACTTTTACAGGTTTAATCAAACTTTTATTTTGATTCTGTTTCACTGTATTTTAAATATTTTCCTCATCGCTCTATTCGTACGGTTAAGAAATCTTTAACTACTAAAGGCGCGTTTACACCCGCTTACAGTACTTTTTTACGATTTTTTCATGAAAATGAGTGGATTTGAGCGTCAATAAAACAAACAAAGATCACGCTGAAAAAAAAAAGTACTGTAAACGCGCCTTAAGTGCCACAATTTTCTGAATCACCTTTCGGATTTATTTTTTTGGTTTTTTTATTCAAAATTTGCCCAGAAATAAATTCAAACATAATATGCAGCCGGGGTTCGTAATCAGCGGTTTAGGAATGAAGTGCAGCCCAAGAACCAAAACTTTGTTGCCCCGGGAAAGCTCTCCGGGAAACCCGGAAAATCTCCAGAAATTCGAAGTTTGAAATCAAAGAATCCATCTGCACGACGATGATGAAAGTCAAATGCCGCCTGGACTTTTTTTGATCTGAGAGCTATATAAGCATTTCGTTTTCTCTCCAAACTTCAGTCTTCAACCAAGCAACGAAGTCGCTTTTCTTGACGAGATGGAAAAATCTAATGAAAATCGTTCCACGGAAGAAAAATCAAAATCTTTCAGCATCGAAGCTTTATTGTCTGATACAAGAAATTCAGGTTCAACTTATCAATCTTTAACTCAAGTTCTTCGTCGATATCCCCAAATAACTTGTTCGAATTATTGAGGTTTAATTTATTTTTCAGATCGCTTACCTGCTGTCCCAAACGTTGATAACAACTTTGCTTCTCATCCGATTCATCCAGTCGTTCCTATGTTCCCGCTTCCGGCATTTGTTCTCGGATATCCGGTTTCCCCCTTCAGTTATATAGGTAATAGATTTATAAAACATAGAAAAAGTTTAAATATTTACTTTAATTGAACGTTAACGTATTTGCTAAACTCTGTTTTTACAGTTATACCAGATCAACAATCATCGAACGCTGTTCCAACTGATTCTAAGAAAAAACAGAAAAGGACCACATTTTCGTCCGATCAAATCGCCCGTCTTCAATTGGAATTTTCGTCTAATCCGTACCCCACTCAACTTGATCGCATCAAGTTATCGCAAGAACTGAACGTTGATCCCATTACAGTAAGTTGATAAGTAAATACTAATAAAATAATTAAGTTGTAAAAAGAAAGGCAATTCTAAAAATTACTTAATTCCCGTATACCAGATTCAATCATACAATTGTCTCTTTTATGGTAAAATTACTTATTTTAACGCAAGTTCTTCTAAATTGATTTTCCAACGCCAAATAGATTTCGGGAACATAACAAACCTTTTTGGTATAAACCTATTTGTTACGTTTGGGATTTTTGGTAAAATCGTGCCAAACCACAATTAAAATTATTTTGCTGCTTTCCCAAACCCTTTGATCTGGTTTGTCTATGGCCGAGATATATAAGGCATGTTCTTACTTTATACGCTGCAAAATTGGACATAAAAACTTTTATAAAAATATAAACATTAAAGCACAGATTTATCGAAAATCTTTTTAACCGTTAATTGCTTTCTTTGAACCCGAACCGGAGCTGAGTCGTAACTGAACCTTTAAAAATAAAATTTTCCGAACCTGAACCGAACCCAAAAAACTAAAATTTGCTGAACCTCAAGCGGAACTGAACTATTAAAAAATAAAATTTGCCGAGCCTGAACCTAAACCGGAACGTTATTTTACACAGTTTGATTCCCTGCTGTGAACAGAGAAATGAAACGTCCGACTAAACTCAATTATGACTAGTTTTATGGCTTTCTTTAATTATTCTATGCAATTGTTTTCTTAATCTTTTAAAAAAAAACCAGAGTGCTCTTTGTTAAAATCTCTTTTTAATGCTGCAACATTTTATTTGGTTTTTGAAAGTTTTGAAAGTTTAAATTGAAAGTTTTTGAAAGCTTTGGCAAGCTTAAATCTGTACCCAGGACATGTTCCACTTTGTTGATTTGCCAATGTCCACATGCACCTTCAATGATTTCACAATGTGAGGAAAAAAAGTCAAATTGAGAGTAAAATTTAATAAAAATATATATGATCTGTTCAATAGCTGCCGGGCGGCCATTCTTGAAAGTGCCCCTGCATGCGGGCACAAGCATGCGATATCGTGATGCAATTTCATGGAGCAAAAAGATCCGGTGCGGATGGAATTTAAAATAAGGAAAATCTACTTTGTAAACCTCTATTATACAGTATAAGTTCCTTCTTAAAATTAAAAATTAATTTGAGAGTTATTTCGGCTGAATAGATTATAGAAGTTTGAGGTAATTTATTATTTAAATCTTTCTTTGGTGAACATAATTTCCTACAGATCAGTGAAATTAGCAATAAACTCAAAGCAAAAATGTTTTTTCTCTTTATATACGCTTTTCGGTGCGTATTGCCATATTTGTTTTTTAATGTCACATTCTATACAACAAAAATTAAGAAAAAAATATCAAATTATATTTATTAACAATATTAATAAAACAGTGTCTAAAAAGTACTTGTTTTGTTTTTTACAATTATTTTTCAACTTTTGCAGTGTGGTCAATTTAAAATTGATCTTCAAAATCAAATTATGTGATGATCTTGTTCTGATGTTTATTATCACCTTTTTATTTAAGACATTGCGGTAATTACTTACTCTATGTTAAGTTTGTTCAGTAGAGGAACGAGACGAAAATTTCTTTTTTAAAAACACAACAACACGTCAAAGAAAGTAGCCGAACTAAAACTTCGTCAATCAGAACTTTTCTGAAAAAATGATTTTCGAATATGATACTGCTTTAAAAAAGTTGCTTCGTCTTTGCCTGGTTTCGAACCAGCATATAAAACTTTATTTAACACGCATTAATCACGTGTACACATCTGCGTTTGCTCTTTACTGGTTACTCTTTGACCTAAAGCATTAAATATTTGTTTTAAGTCCTGATTTTTTAAGCGTTCACTGCTAATTTATCGTTTTGATTTCTGAGCAGATGTGTAATTTAAACACTTATCAATGTATTTTAGATTAGTTCAGTTTAATTAGTTGGGAAGTAGCAGATTTACGTATTACGAGATTTGTATTTTGTTTTAAGAATTAGTTATGTCTCTAGTTTAATTGAATCCCTTTACCTGGACTTGGTTCGGAAATAATGTGGTAAACATTATATTGTAAGTTGTTAATATGGTGCTCTAATCATTTCACTGTTTATAGAAATGTACTGCTCTCGCAAGCTTGTATTTGGTTAGTTTGCCCCAAACACTATAAAGATCACTGTTTTGATTGGCATGAGAACTAGGAGAATTCCAATGAAAATGCGCCTGGTAGCCAAGAATGCGTTTCTTTTTTCTATCGGCGAGATATACATATAATGATATTCTCCTTCACGTAATAGGCTCTCCATATAATGATATCTTGCTTATGTTATTCACCAACATTGCCAACTTGAAAATATACGAACTGTTTTTTAACCAAAAAACATTACTCAATTTGGTTTGTCCGGAAGCGCATAAATAAGGATTTTATTTTACTTTGTGCCATTATCTTTATGCAGAGTAAGTTACGTTGTTTGATTTAAGTAATGTCAGAAAAGCTTCCCCGTCCTAACTCCTGACAGCACGCATGTCGGATTTAGTAATAAAACTTTTAAAAAATTACTCGAAATTAACCAAAATTATAGATCCAGTTTTTATAAGTGAAATTGATAACTGTGGGTTAGGCTATTCGTTCTGATTTGACTTGATGACTCCAAGCAATTAAGTTAAACGAAAACAGTCATTCTATTTTTAAAAAGTTTATCTCTTAGAAAAAATATAAGTTAATCAGTAAAAGATTGTTTTCTTGTATCAACTTGTTACTAAGGGCTAACCCTATTGCATTTTGTTTCGTTATTGAAATAAATTTGATGTCATATTTTTTTTAAATCTTTTCCATCTAAAGTTTTAGTTTCGCCTTGCCACTGGTTGGTTTCACTTCCGCTGCAAACGTAACCTGGATGCATATGATTTCTCCTCGATCTTTGTGTTTTACTGTTTCGTGCACATCCTCGGTTGAAAACTTCTTCAACTGATTTGTCATGAATTGCACGATTATGTAACAGCTCTTGTAATAATTATGAACTACGTGACTTAATCCAGTTAAAAGAAACTCGTATTTACAATAGCAATTTAATTGTGCTGTTTTTGTTAAAAAGTCGGCAATTTTGGCAGCTTGATGTTGGTTATACTCAGTAATGGGTTTAATAGAGTGCGAATGGAGCGGCCGCACCGAGCCTTCCTTCCGAGCACCAAACATGGTCCTCTTTACACATGATATTGCTCTATTTCTTCATAGTAGCACCAGGACGTTAGCATGTCTAAAATATTTTTTTTTAGACATCACTTTGTTTCGATACATTAAACAGTGGCCCCTTCAAATAAAACGATAATTTTTCTTAGAAATCACACTGTTTTGGAACACAAAGCAGTGGCCACCCTAAAATAAAAATTTCTTTTTTTAGAGGTAACTTTGTTTTGATGGACTAAAAAGTGGCTTTCCCTGTAACAATCATTTTTTTTAGAAATCGCTTTGCCTTGGAACACCAAATAGTGGTCCCCTTACTTTTCTTGCACAGGGCCCCCCTTTTTGTAAGGACATCACAGGTTACACTAGTGCTGTTGAGGTGACTCCGGAATCTCGGAGTCTGGTTATAAAACAGTTTGTTGACTCAGAAAACACTTAAAACTTTGACTCAGAAAGCAAATTTAAACTTTCCCATTTTGCAAAATCAAAAATCGTTCTCGACCTTGCTCCCACTCTTGGTCACAATAAAATGGTCAGTATTATCATCATATATTTATCCTTCTCGATTGCAGGACAAATTCGAAAGCTTTCTGTAAATGCTTTCTGAAATAAAATGCTTAAATAGATTTCTTATTCATTGAATGAATTTTTATTTTGATATCTGATATGAATATCAGTCGGAGCTGTTTGCCATGCATTGATGTTGATTCAGAAAAACAAAAGCAATCAACGGTTCAACCCAATCAAATAACAAAAAGTGTTTACATCATCGTTTTTGTAAGCTTCTGGGCTGGAATAAATTTGCTGTTTAATGAAGTTGTTTGAATAGTTAACTTTCTAACACTGCTTATCTCCAGTTGTAGTAAAGAAATCATTCGGTATTCAAGACAAATTAAAACTTGACTGTGGAGAGGAAGTGCCCGAAGCAACAGCTCCTAAGGAACTTCACCCTCTTTGTCATATTCACAAAAACCTTTGACCCTGGGCTGGTTGAACGCTCGAGTAAGGAGTTTAATTTTGTAATAGTCAAACTATCTTATATTTTTTGGAATTTAAATTGTTTTTCTAGCTTTCGAGAGTATTTTTTGTGTTTGCTCTATTGCTGTAACTTGTACAGGGTGGGGCAAAAGTCCTGTTACAAAATTTTATGTCAATTTTAGTACTAATAAATTTAACTAAAAAGCTAAACTAGCTTTATCAATTTATTTAAATATATACCCAGTTCTTGTTTTTCAGAAAAGTTTTAAGTATACACTGTGCAATGTTGCTAGAATTAAAAAGAAAATTCATTATTGAGCACCACAAAAAAGGATTTAGCCCCACGGAAATTTTTAAACTAGGAAAAAAATTGAAATCAACCGAATGCTGATCAAATGAATGATTGATCGATTTGAGAAAATACCCTCAATCACAGACAGACCTCAATCAGGACGCCCTCGCAACAAGAACACCTAATCTGATTAAAAGTGTAAAAGAAAAAATCAGACGTAATCTGAGGAAATCAATAAGAAAAATGGCAAAGGAATCAAAAATATCACCAAGAACTATGCGCAGAATTTGTCACGATGATCTTAAGATGTCACCCTAAAAGCTGCAAAAGAGACAGCTCATTTCAGAGGCCACAATTGAAAAGAGACTGGCAAGAAGCAAACTATTGTCGAAACGACTCAAAAATGGCATGCTGTAAAATCTTATCTTTACTGATGAAAAGTTATTCACTGTGCAACAGGTGCACAATCACCAAAATGATCGAGTTTTGGCAAAAATCTTAGATTCAATCCCTGCCAATACAAGGAAAGTCTTCACAACACAAAAACCTGCTTCAGTGATGGTGTTGACAGCAATTTTTGAAAAGGGGAAGTCCCCTCAGGTTTTTGTACCCTCGGGGGTTAAAATTAACAAAGAACTTTACATAAAGAATATTTTAGAGGGGCTTTAATACCATGGTGCAAATCTCTATATGGTGAAGACAATTGGACACTACAAGATGGAGCAACAAGTCACACAGCTTGGGTGACTCAAGTGTGGTGTGAAAACAATTGCCCCACCTGGATTAGTAAAGAGGGATGGCTTCTTTCTTCACCAGATCTCAACCCTCTAGATTATTTTTTATGGTCAATTCTTGAGAGTGAAGCCTGCTCTAAACCCAGCCCTAGTATCGAAGCTCTGAAGTTAAAATTGATGAAAACATGGGAGAAAATTCCCATGAAAATAGTGCGTGCCTCCATCAATGATTTCTCCAGAAGACTCCGCGCTGTAGTAAAGGCTAAAGGAAAGCATTTTGAATAAAGTTTGTGTGAAATTGTTTGTTGGTATGAGTCTTGAATGTTTGCAAATTTAAATATTGAAATAAAAGCTTTTTTCAAAATATGTTTGTATTTTATCTTGTAACAGTATTTATGTTCCACCCTGTAATAATGTAAACAGTTAAATTTTTTCTTGCACCAGATAAGCGTATGTATATTGGTCAAGAAACTATTAAATTTTGAATTTTGATCCATGTACTTTTATACATTTGTAAATATTGATATACGTAATAACAACCAACAACACTCCAATTCATAATTATATTTATAGGTTCCTGAAGTTGAAACGTTGGTTCAGCTTATTTTTGTATTTATTTGGTAAAGTTTGATTTACTGAGTAACAAATTGGAAAAAAATCTAAATTGTGGTTAAAAAAACTTCAATCAACTTTACATTTAGAACCTAGTCTAAATGTCCAGAGGCGCCCGAAAGCCACTTTGGCGGTTGGACGGGCAAAAATTTTAAAAAGGCATTTTTTACAAAACTTGCCGCTTCGTACCGCAGCCGTTTTCAGCGCAAAAACGCAGTGAAGATTAAAAGTCATCACCTTCAATCACTGTCTAAGATTAATGTTTTTGTCCAAAATTGAAGGTGAAGACTTAAAAAGAACGTCATCACTATCAATTTAGTCCATAATCCCTACTGTCGTCTTAAATTTAAGGTGCAGACAAAAATTAGAATAAAAAAGGCTTTATCTTCAATCGATCTAATATTTTGGTTGAGTTCCTTATGTTTCTGGGGACAAATCTACGCAAATGCTTTTGTATCTGCTTATCTGTGTACTTCCTTTTTAAAAGGGCAGGGAGACAATTGTCTTCCCTGTCCTCCGCTTCCGCCGTCCCTGTTCATGACATAAATCAATCTATCCAACTTTGCGCTGAAGATTTTTGCTCTCGCAATGTAATTAAAAGTAGTTCTAAAAATAGTTTTGCAATTTCGTACATATTTTGTTCTCTATTACGAGAGTCTTTCGATTTCTGCTAATTTTTTTTATCTCAAACACTAAATGCTATTTTATGCAACTTTTCATTGATTTATTCTGCTTAATTTATTGAAAAATTAACATTTAACTTCGGATGTATAAAATCAAAATAAGTTAAACTTAAAAATTTGTCGTTGTATATTTACTGTATTAAATAGTTATAAAAGTTAAAATCGATTTCGATCAAAAGATCATCATCAGTTAACAATTTCGTGGAAAATAAAAAACAAAATTTGAATAAAAATGAATCTAATAATTGCACTGTAGTAAAAAAACTATTTTGAAAATATTTTTTACAAATTTAACTTAATACACTAGGATACACTAGTAACTGCAACAAAAATGCAACTGGCGTCACAATGCAATACAAGCCAAAAACAAATGACGTCATCTATTTTTTCAACCAGTTTACGCATGACGTCAGTAACTGAAAGACACTACTTACAATAGCTTGAAAAAGATATTTATTTGTCTTGAGTTCAAATTTCGCAACCGGTAGAATATCAAATTATTTAATTTAATTGGTAAAATTATTTTATATTAATTTTGTCATTCAATTTACAAATCCAGCGGTCTTCACACCGGTCCAGATTTCTTTTGTTTGGTTGTTCAACGAAAATAACCCTAACACAATCAGAAATGCATAGTTTTTTGACTAAGGTTTCCTCGTGATAATTAGCATAATGTTGGAATAGAGCAGCTGGATCATTGTTCAAATTTGAATTTGCTCCAATTCGTTCTGTGTGCACTCCACTTCACAGAAAATATATTTTCAGTTTGTCTAACATATTGCATATTACAGCTTTTGCATTCTGTCATATAAATTCCATAATTTTTGCAATTCAATTTTAGTTTCAAATTTAAACATTTAGTTTTACATGTTATACCTTCGGTGTGTTGTATCATCCGATTATGTTGCTCATAGTTTCCACAAAGTGCACGCTTTCCAAGGAAAAGAACCCGGTCTGTCGTCATTAATCTGAAAAGCTAGTTGTTTATAATTTTAATTTTTCGGCAAGAGTTGGCGGGTTTCTATACTAGCTTCAGGTTTCAATGATTTTTGTTTGCTTGTGAGTTTTAAAAGTTTGGGAAAAGCTGTGGTCCACACTGTTCTACTACTTGCAGTTGAAACTATCGGTCCATCTTAAAACCAATTTAATTATCTTGTTGATTAATTTTTTACTAAAATCAGACCGGTAGCGTTTTACCTTCAGACCTTCCAAACTTTCCAAGTAATGTTCTTGTTTTTCATTCGACCTTCTCAATCGAATTGCCTCTCCAAATACGATTGATTTGTAAACACTTAAGGGGTGGTGTGAAAAACCATATATAAAAAGCATCGATTATGGGCCGTTTTCTAGGTAAAAATTTTTGTAATAAATCCCCTTTTAGCGCTTTGGTCCGTCACATTGCAAAACATCCAGAAATTTTGATTGTCTATCTGGTTGTTAAGTCATAAGTCATGTTTTGCAAATTTAACTGTACGTAAGAGCTTTTACTATCGAGTGTTTATTGGGATTACTTGCTATTTAAACAATATTATTAATAAAGCTTTTGAAGATGGAAGCCTTATTTAAAGTTTCCGATATAGGTAACAAAGCAAAATGCATAGTAATATTAGCCAAGGACACTGAATGATTGTCCCCGTAATTATTCCATTTGTTTGTCTGTAGAAATTTTCTTTGTACTGTAAGATCACATTATTTAAACAAAATACAGTCAAATCAACCAAGATTGCGTGTGCTTTATAGTTGAACTCAGAGTGATGATTCAACGCATACCGTAATGATTTTTTGTTCAAATCTTTGTTTATACTCGGGTATAACGCCTGTACGTCAGCCGTGTTGTAATCCAATTTTCTGTATAATCAATTTCTAGAAATTTCCAGGATTATTCTTCCAAAACGTAGCTTTTGCTATCTCGGCAATGTTTATTTATGAAATTTTGACAAAAAACCTGACTAATCGAATTTAATAGTAATTCCGAAAAAGCGGTAATGCGGTATGTAGTTACTTTATAAAATAATAATTTGGTTATTACAGTAATTAGTACGACGTTTGTCTAAGGTCAAAAATAGATTGTTCGTATTGGTGTCTTTGATTCTGGTAAAAGCTTAAGTTGTTGTAACATTATTGTATCATAGTCGTCATAATCAATACCGTAATGATAATTATACCGTCTTTGTCGGCTCTACAAGTGACAATCTGTTTGGATTTTACCAATTCTTTGATTTTGGTTAGGCTTTTCTGCATATCTGTGGTCAAATTGTTACGCTAGCGAAAATTTCGTTTTACTTTAAGGTTTTAAGTTCCTTAGTTTAGCAATAATTACATCGCAATATGTCTTTGTTTTGTCATCCAATAGTTCTGGTTCCGATCTGGATGATTTAGGGATATTTGATTTTTTTGGTGTAGAGGTCTCTAAACTTTAATCTTGATCTTTCACATCTTCATGAAAAATATGTGCCCATTCAATTCTCCTTATGTGTGTATGTAAGTTTATCCATTCGCAATTTTCTATGGATTCAAACTAATTCGGTGTAGGCGCGAAATTTAGTCCTTTTAACAATAGCAGTTTGTCATTAATCTGAATGTCTACAGAGGAACGATTTAATATCATATCTTCAGCTGGCTTAATCTCTTTTTTCATATTTTTGTATTTTTTTCTGCGGTAGCGTCGAGCATCTTTTATTTTTATTTTTCTTTATTATTAATTTGCCAGTATTGAATCCATCCTGAGCCAAAATCTACGCGTAAAGTTCCGTTGTCGTACATACAGCGAGTTATATTTGTTAACAATTTTCTTCTCATCTTAGAAACCAAATCTAGTGTTGCAGCTAAAATAACAATTTTTTCTGGAGGGTATTAATGTTGAGTTTTAAATCTACCAGTAATTTTATATGCTCTTGTATAAGCAGTAAATCGTAATCAAGATTTTTTTTATAATTTGAAGGCAACAACAGCGGCAATTTTAAAATACGTTCTAAAAACTTACGAATATGTCTTTCCACTAAAATAGCACTAAAACAGTCAACTTTTCTTTGTTCTTGCGTTCTCAACTTTTCTTTGTTTTTGGGTTTTTAAGAATCTATCTCTTTGTACTAAAGATAAACGACGATTAATTATTATCAGTCACTGTCTATCACTGAATAAAATCAAGATAGTTTGAAACTTAAAAATTTGTCCTTGTATATTGACTGTATTAAAACCAAGTTTAAAAATTTACTGTGGAGTTTATATCTTGTTTATCAAATTTTTGATTGAATATCGAACATTAAAATTCAAAATAGTCGAAACGGCACGACAACATCAAGATCAAATAGGAGGATTTTTGACGACGAACCGACATTAAAAGTTTAAAAGGACAAATTTTCTATTTGCTTAGCTGTTGTTTGGGATCTCCTTTGTTTATATTTTATGGAATCTATGTTAGTACTCAATTACGAAAAGGAAATCTTGAATTCCTTACCTGCAGCAACTTGAGGACCAGTGTTTGATTCTTTCAGAACATTTAACGTAACTGCTTCAGTAGGATATGGGTCTGTATTTAATTCCCACTCGAGGGAAAATGCCATTGTTTTTTTTGCCGTTACTATTTCCTTTTGTCTTTGTTGCTAATCGATCGTAGTGTTAATAGGTCTACGTGATTAAATGTTAAGTGATTTAATGTCCGTGATTAACAGTCGCGTGATAAAGTGTGGGTAATCCGCTGCAAATATCATCAAAATTGAATTTAGTGAATATGCTACTGATCAATTAAATAACAATATTCAAACTTTTTTGTTTTAAAAATCTATCAATGAACCAGATAGAATCTATCAACGAAGAGATTGGAAGTGGAAGCAACTTGTGCGCGGATGCTAAATCATGGGATAGATCAGATGAGAATCAAACTTGATTATTGACGAATTTATCAACGCTTGAGACAGGGGTGAGCGATTTAATAAATAATTCAAACTTGGATGATTTGAAGTTGTATGATGTGACATAGAAAAAGACTGGAGATTGATAAGCTAAACCTGGTTTATTTGTATCAAGTAATATAGCATCGAGACCAAATGATGTAGATTTTTCTTTGTTCAATTGTCGCAGTTTTATTTTTATTTGCGGGAAAAAAGTAATACAATAACAATAAGGGATACTAAAATATAAAAGAAAATTTAGCCGCAGGGAGGCTGCGATAAGTGTTGCAGAGAAGAAGGTTTTTCATTTTTAATAAGGTTTTTTTATTTTAAATATAAGGTTTTAATAAATACTTTTTAAATTCATATTTAAAAACATTGTATGAAGTATTTTAAATTTGAATGGGAATTTCGTTCTATATCTTAATTCCTTGGTACTTTATGCATCTTTGTTATCGTGAAGTTTTATATAAAGAATAGAAAAATTTTTTTTGGATTCGTTAGTTAACCTAGTGCTTTTCGAGATTTGGCTGGTTAAATTAGAATAATTAAGACAAATTTTTATGAGAAGCCTTTTTAAAAATTGGCTTGAAAAAATTTATCAACTTCTAGTTTATAAAGATCTAAGTTTTAAACTATCACAAAAGTTGGCTGCACATATAAATTTAACGGCTTTATTATCAATTTTATTTAGCTTTATTACCAAGAGTTATCAATTTTTTAAGATACGTCGGGAAGGTAGATCCCCAGATAATAAGGCCGCATAATAAATAGGAATGTATCTGAGCGTAATAGATTTTTAACGGTGTTTTTTCTGGTAAATAGTGTCTAATTTTAGAGATAATTTCAACAGTTCTTGATATTTAAACCTAAGTATTTAATACTTGTGCATTGTGCGATAGAAATGTTATTTAAAAAAACATTAGTTGTGGAAAAGGTTTATTTAGTTTGGGAGGTATAATTAGGAAGTTGGATTTATAGGGATTAACCGTGAGTTTATTAGAATCAAATCAAATTGATAGAATTTTAAATTTCTTTATTCATAATTGTAGGAAGGAATGTCATGATTCACTGAATCGAAAGCTTTTGTAAGGTCAAGAAAAACTAAACCAGTGAATTGGTTAGAATTTATATTGTCATAGGAGTTTGTGATAACATCAACAAAAGCATGATTGGTTGAGACCTTATTTTGAAAACCATATTGAGAATTTATGATTACACGCTTGTATAAAAGTCATTCAAAGATTTTAGAGAAACAAGAAAGAATAGAAATAGGGCGATAGTTTGTAGGTTTATCACGTTATCCTTAAAAATTGGAACTACCCTTGCAATTGTACAATTTTCGGGAAAAGCGCCTTCTGTGAAACAAAACTTAATAAAAACTTGAATAATAACTGAAGAGGTGATTCGAAAAAAGCTGCAATGTCGTTATGGCCAACTGCTTTATTTTTTAGAGAATAAATAGCGTTAATTTTTTCTGTGGGGTTGGGTATGTTGAGAAAGATAAAAGAAACTCGTTTGTTTAGGTAGGTAGAAAAAGACTTAAAGGACGTATTTAAAAAATTGTTTGCTAAATTTGAGACAATTAAGCAAAAAGTCTTTAGTTTAGTTAATTTATTAGAGTAAACATTATAAAATGATTTTTTTCCTCACCACTTAAAAAATGAGATTTAAACATCCGTCTCTTTTAATTGAAGTTAGTTGAAAAAGTTTTCTCATTCTTGAAATTGGCCTCAAAGGCGCATAAGGGTCAATAGAATGTGATATAATGTGCAGTGGTGGATATTCAAATTCAGGGGCCCGAGGCAAGGATTATTAAAAATTGATGTTCTCTAGAAAAAAAGGGCTTTGATTTCATGTTATACTTTTTGCTCCGAAAATCATGCTGATCTCAAAAAAAAAAGTCTTCACTTTGATTTCATCTCCAATTTTGCTATTTTTCTCGAAAAATCATGGTGACCTCTAAAAAAAAAAAAAAAAAAGGCCTTCACCTCGAATCGATCTTGTATTTCCCGCTTTTCAAGAAAAAAGGCCTTCACCTCGTATTTCCCACTTTTCGTCCCAACTTCATGATGATCTCTAAAAAACATCCGTAGCAAATTGAAACTATATGTGCTATTTTCAAGGAGGGGCCTCCAAAGAAAAGGCGGCCCGAGGCAACTAACTCATTCGCCTCACCCAATATCCACCACTGATAATGTGGACAAAATTATTAAATTGTTCATTAAAATTTTTAATTATACAGGGTAGGTCGATGACTAGAATAATTGTCTAAATCAGTTTGAAGGTCTTTACAAAACAGTTCTGAACAAAACTTTTGTTTTTTCACAGTAAAACAATTTCTCTATTTTTTTTTATTAGTGAAATTTTTAGTGGTCAGTCAAGTCAGATTCAACTATAAAAGATTGCAATTTATGCTTTGAATCATTAGTTATAATATGATAGATTATGGTTGAATTGTTAGATATTCTTGTTGGGCTTAGTAATTAAGGGTATAGCACAGTGAGTTAAAATTGAATTGATAGTTAGCACTATTTATACGGTTATCTCTATGTAAATTAATATTAAAATCTCCTAGGATATAATATACTTTTTTTTGTGAGAGAGGACTGATAAGCAATTTGAAAGTTCTTTAATAAATTCAATTATCTTAGTTTGATCTGGAAGACGATAAACTGCACCCACGGTAAAGTCAGTCTTTGAAGTTGTTTTCAGAAATATCTAACCATAAACACTCAAGATTTTGAAAAGTTATAATGCGTGATAAATTTTTTACGTCAAACTTATTCAAAACGTTAATTCTCACACAGCCAGCGTTAGTTGTAGAATTAGTAGGAAAAAAGGTATAATTAGGAAGTGAGATGTTTAATAGAGGGTGTAGTTTAATTCATGTTTCAGTTAAGCATATCTTTTACATTGAAAAAGTTGAAAAAGTAGTCATACACTTCTTCAGGAGAATGATCACTTATTCGCAGGGTGGCTGCTTTATTCGGCTCAAGAAATTCATTTAACTCCTTGTTATTTCCCAAAAGCGCCGTATCTGCTTTTAAATGAGCCATTTTTGCTGTTGAAAGATAGGACTAAGCAGTACGATTAGCAAAATAGGTTATTAACACTTTGAAAAGAAATAAAAAGAAGATTTAAAAAGTATTTAGCTTTACAACACTAAACTGTGTAGTTAAAAAAAGGTCATACAAGCATCATCTTGACATAACGTTTGTTTAATCGACAAACATAAACTGTTTTAATTAAAATATAACACAATAACAACTTTGATAAAATAATAGCTATCTCAATTTTGCGAAACTTAGATAGAAAAAATTAGATGGCTACTCCGATCAGGATCGAAGCTTTTTCTATTTTGAATTGTTTAATTAAGACATTTTTACTATAAAAAACGAGGCTAAACTACAAAAGGCAATTTCGGAAATTACGAATTACCATTGCAAATTTAAACAAGGAAACAATTAGTAACTCATTTCCTAACAAAATCATATCTGTTTCAAAAAAACAACACAATTAAAAATAAATAAATATAAAAGCAGCAAAGCAAATTGGCAATGTAGGCAATAAGCAATTAAATAAATAAATATCAAGAAAGAATTTACATTCATTTATTATATCAAATCAACTTTTTTATTATCTATGAAAAGTGTGTAATTACTCTCAAGTGCTTTCCAAACAGTCTTCTTTTTATTCTTCTTAGCTTCTTTATAATACGGTAATGGAAGTTTTCGCTGTTCTTGAAACTTAACGGGCAAATGATCAGTAATGTAAGTATTTAGATTGGTGCTTCCACTTTCTTTACGCATAGCGTTATATTTTCTAAGATTTTCTGCTGATTTAAAAATTACATTTTTATCATAAATTGTAAGTAACTTAACAATTATCGGTCGATGAACGGAACTGGTCCACCACCATTTTTTGTAATGGGTTGTTGAGGAAGTTTTAATTATTTTTTAAAGTTTTAGTTGTTCATTTTATTACGTTAAGATACGCGACTTCAAATCAGTACTTTTTTGAAGAATAATCGATTTCTGGGTTGCTCATTACGAATCCCTGCTGCCGATTATGATGTCTGAATTTATTGCCAAAAAAAGTGAATCCTGAAAGGTAATAAACACGATTAGGTAATTGAGAAAATTGCGACACCTAGTAATTAAGCATTTCTTAACCATAATAATAAAGCTGATAAAAGTATTAAACTATTCGCTTTGCATTTAGATTAGAGATAATTAAACAATCGAAGCGTGATGATTAGTAAAAGCTTTTCAATAAAAAAATTCGGTATAAAAAAAATAATAAATTCATAAAAATCAATATGAGGTTTAGACCGGCACGCAGGGATTAATTGTATTTATTTTGTGGAATTTTGATCTTGTTCGTTTATTTTGGAACTAAGTTCTCACCTGCAAACAAAAAAATTCAACTTACAATAGTTTAAAGCAATTACAATTCCAAATAAATTATATTACAAAATACACTTCGATGTAAGGTGGATGAAGAAGTAGACGTTAAAAATCCGAACGAATTGAAGGCAGAATTTTAGAAAATAAGTCTTCTGAACTTAATATAATTTTGAAAATTTAAAAATGTTTTTTTGGTGAACAAAAGTGTTCGATTTATAATTGAAATTTCAGCCATTCAAAACTTAAAAATCTGATTCGTCTTTTTTACAACATATTTTATTAGTATTTCCTTATCAACTTACTGTAACGGGGCAAGTTCTTGGAATAACTTAATTCGGTGATCTTTAGTCAGGAGAGGTTTGATGAAAATTCTTGCAATTCTTCCAATCATTTCCAACGGCAGAGGTTTGATGAAAATTCTGACTGGGGCCAGGCAATTTGTTCGGAAGAAAATGTTGCCCTTTTGTTTTTTCTTGCAATCATTTTGAACGGCAGTGGTTGATGCTTGTTGATCCGGCATAACTATAAAAGGGTTCACTGTAATTTCATCGCCGTAAATTCATCGCGGTAATTCCATCGCGGTAATTTCATCGTTTGGTAATTACATCTCATACATTTTTACCGCAATGTAACTACATCGCAACATATTACATCGTCAGTAATATCATCGCCAGGGTTCTATTTTATTCATTTAACTAGTTATTTTTTTTTACTCAATCAATGCCAAAAACAAAGCAAAATAAAATAAACACAATTTTAAAAACAAAAAACCTGAGAGACGGTATTAATTTTTTTTAAAACGACAAGTTATGAGCGATTGCTCTGAGATAATTGGATTTATAATTTAAATTTTTGCCATTCAAAACTTAAAAATTTCTGATTTGTCTTTTTTACAACATATTTTATTAGTATTTACATATCATCAACTTACTGTAACGGGGCAATGTTGAGTTCCTGGAATAACTTATTTCGGTGATCTTGAGTCGGGTAAGGTTTTGTGATGACATTCTGACTGGAAGCGGCCGGCGATTTGTTCAGACGAAAATGTTGTCTTTTTTTGTTTTTTCTTTCAATTATTTCAAACGGCATGGTTGATGCTTGTTGATCCGACATAACTGTAAAATTACTTAAATTAAATCAAGTCATTTACTGATTTGTTTTTATTAAATTATATTTTTACTGTAACGGGGTCAATGTTGATTTCTTGGAATAACTTGATTCAATAATGTTGAGTCGGGTAGGGTTTGATGAGAATCTGATGGGAGACGGTGAATTTCCTCTGAAGTAAATGTGGTCCTGTTTTGTTTTTATTTTACGATCATTTTTAAGCATCGTTCGTTGGTGTTTGTTGATCCGGCATTGCTGTAAAAACAAAGTTTAGCAAATATGTTAACGTTCAATTAAACTAGATATAATTTAAATGACATTTTGAGATATTTTTTCACTAAACTGTGACGGTATTTGTCTTTTCTATCACGTTGATATAAAAAAATTTAATATATTTCAAGTTTATAAAAAAAATCGAGATGGTATTTCACATTTATCATCATTGTGTAGATATATTCTTGATTAAAGCTTTGTATAAATGTATCAAAACAATTTATCTAATTAAATTTCCATCAACGTCTCATAAATACAAAAATTAAATTAAATTCCAAAAATTTACAAATTCATTTGTCTGCATTGTCTGCACTCAACCTGTGACTTTGTATTTTTCTTTTAATGTGCTATTTTCCTGCTCCACTTTAACGAGCTGTTTCTTTATGGCTACCAATTGATGGTTATTCCGTTCCAATCGACGTCGCAGAGACTCCAGCAGTTGTTTGTGTGCTTTGTTGGTCTGCTTTATTTCCTTTACAGCCATGGAGACCGCCTTAAAGTAATCTGCTTGCTGCTCTGCTTCTCCAAAAGCATCTCAAGGAGAGCGATTTTACTGATGAACAAAAGTGTTGGATTTATAATTTAAATTTTTGCCATTCACAACTTAAGTCTGATTCGTCTATTTTACAAAATATTTTATTAGTATTTACTTATCAACTTACTGTAACGCGGCAATGTTGAGTTCTTTGGATAACTTAATTTGGTGATCTTGAGTCGGGTAAGGATTTGATGAAAATTCTGACTGGAGGCGGCCGGCGATTTGATCGGACGAAAATGTTATCCTTGTTTTTTTCTTGCAATCATTTTGATCATTTTGAACGGTAGTGGTTGATGCTTGTTGATCCGGCTTTTACTGTAACGAGGTCAATGTTGAGTTCTTGGAATAACTTGATTCAATAATGTTGAGTCGGGCAAGGGTTTGATGAGAATTCTGATTGGAGACGGTGAATTTGCTCATAAGTAAATTTTTATATTACGATCATTTTGAGCATTGTTCGTTGGTGTTTGTTGATCCGGCATTGCTGTAAAAACAAAGTTTAGCAAATATGTTAACGTTCAATTAAACTAGATATAATTTAAATGACATTTTAGATATTTTTTCATTAATCTATTTCGGTTTTTGTCTTATCTATCACGTTAAGATAGGCGTTTTTATTACTCTGTCGGAAGACTGAAATTTGAACAAATAAATAATTTTCATAGCTTTCAGTTTATAAAAAAAATCGAGATGGTATTTCACATTTATCATCATTGTGTAGATATATTCTTGATTAAAGCTTCGTATAAATGTATCAAAACAATTTGTCTGATTAAATTTCCATCAACGTCTCTAAATACAAAAATTAAATTAAATTCCAAAAAATTACAAATTTATTTGTCTACATTTTCTGCGCTCTTGTCTACATTGTCTGTCTGTCTATATTTGTCTACATTGTCTGTGACTTTGTATTTTTTTTTAATGTGCTATGTTTCTCTTCCACTTTAATGAGCAGTTGCTTTATGGCGACCAACTGATGGTTATTCCGTTCCAATCGACGTTGCAGAGACTCCAGCAGTTGTTTATGTGCTTGGTTCGTCTGCTTTATCTCCTCTACAGGCATTGAGACCGCCTTAAATTAATCAATATCTCATAATAACAGAAATTAAATTTAATTTCAAGAATTTACAAATTTTTTTGTCTACACATGTTTGCACTCACCTGTGACTTTGTATTTTTCTTTCTTTAATGTGTTGTTTTCCTCCTCCACTTTAATGAGCTGTTGTTTTATGGCTACCAACTGATGGTTATTCGTTCCAATCGAGGTTGCACTGACTCCAGCTGTTCTTTGTGTGATTCGTTGGTCTTTATCTCCACTACATTCGTTGATCTGATTCGTTGATCTGCTTTATTTCCTCTACAGCCATGGAGACCGTCTTAAGGTAATCTGCTTGCTGCTTTGGTTCTCCAGCAGCATCTCACGGAGAGCGCTCTTACTGGTGAACAAAAGTGTTTGATTTATAATTGAAAATGATTTAAAGCTTCGTATAAATAAACTGCAGATCGCTGCTGCAGATTGTAATGTTTAGATAAATCATCGCTCAAAAGAAAAAATAAAATATGAACATTGAGTTGTAATGCATAATCACGATAAGATGAATGCGAAATTGGCGACACCTGGTGGAACAGTCAAAATAATTTTAACCGATGGTGAACTGAAATCGAAATATAAGTCGGTCAAACTAATAAAAGTAATAGAACTTGTAATTAGTAAAACTCAATAACAACGTAACAAAAGCGAAATTGAAACCTTAGTATTTAGAGGGTATTTGGATTTTAATAAATAACAATACTTGTTAAAAGTATCAAAATATTACTAACATAAAACGGTTCTTAATGTTTTTTGGTTCTAAAACTTTTAAAATAATGTAGTTTTCTTGTCGCTCTGAATTTAGAAATGGAAGAAGGCCAATATACTTTGGAAAAAAGAAATTTAACTCTTGTATTGTGGGAAAATATTTGTGTATAAAAAAAGATTAAGAGAAATTTTTACTTTCTATTACAGTAAATCAATACAATTGAATAATCTGAAATTGTTAGTATCAAACATGGTTTTTCTTCATATGATTAAATAGCAAAATACTTGCCTTCATAACAAATCATAATAAATCTAACACCATACTTTGTACCTGGTGCTAACGATTTTTTTCTAATCCCGGTTGAAAACTTGTGTTCAAACTTAATGCAGTCAATTAAATTTTCCAATTTGCCAATTTTCTTTTGTTTCTTTGTTTACAAAACCTAATTGCAATAAAATCAAACAAATTATTTTGATCCAAATCCACGAAGTTTGAAATCAAAGAATCCATCTGCACACCGTCTGGACTTTTTTTGGTCTGAGAGCTATATAAGCATTTCGTTTTCTCTCCAAACTTCAGTCTTCAACAAAGCAACGAAGTCGCTTTTCTTAACGAGATGGAAAAATTAAATAAAATTGTTCCACGGAAGAAAAATCAAAATCTTTCAGCATCGAAGCTTTATTGTCTGATACAAGAAATTCAGGTTCAGCTTATCAATTTCTAAACTCAAGTTCTTCGTCGATATCCCCAAATAACTTGTTCGAATTATTGAGGTTTAATTTATTTTTCAGATCGCTTACCTGCTGTCCCAAACGTTAATTACAACTTTGCTTTTCATCCGATTCATCCAGTCGTTCCTATGTTCCCGCTTCCGGCATTTGTTCTCGGATATCCGGTTTCCCCCTTCAGTTATATAGGTAATAGATTTATAAAACATAGAAAAAGTTTAAATATTTACTTTAATTGAACGTTAACGTATTTGCTAAACTCTGTTTTTACAGTTATACCAGATCAACAATCATCAAACGTTGTTCCAACTGATTCTAAGAAAAAACAGAAAAGGACCACATTTTCGTCGGAACAAATCGCTCGTCTTCAGTCGGAATTTTTGTCAAATCCGTACCCCACTCAACTTGATCGCATCAAGTTATCGCAAGAACTGAACGTTGATCCCGTTACAGTAAGTTGATAAGTAAATACTAATAAAATAATTAATTTGTAAAAAGAAAGGCAATTTAAAAATTACTTAATTCCTGTTTGAATGGCAAAGTTTAAAAAAAACAAATCCAAAACTTTTGTTCACCGAAAAATATTTTCAAATTTTTAAATTTTTAAAATTAAATTTTCAAGTTCAAAGGTTTTATTTTCAAAAATCTCATCTTCAATTTGCTCGAATTTTTACTTTCTCCATCTTTATCGAGTTTGCATCGGCGTTTATTTTGTAATATGATTTATTTAGAATTAAAATTGTTTCAAACTATTGTAAGTTGAATATTTTTGTTTGCAGGTGAGAACTTGGTTCTAAAATAGAAGAACGCGATCAAAAATTCAACAAAATAAAAACAATTAATGTCTGCGTACTGGTCTAAAACTTCAAAATTGATACTATCATAAAAATCTTTTTTTCTTATTTGTTGAATAAACTTTTATAAATTGTTTTTTTTTTGTGAAGAATGTTTTTATTGAAGAGCTTTTAGCAATCATCATGCTCCGACTGTTTAAATTTTTTATTGTTTAAATATTTTTTTGTAAAATCTCGTTTTTATGCTGCATCATTTCATTTGGTTTTTAAAACGTTTTTGACGAGCTTGTTTTGGCAAGCTTGTAATTATATTTAGGGGCTAAAGACCCCCCCCATAAAAAAACTCCCTATAAAATTTTTTTCCTCCCTTTAGCCCCTCTTTATAATTACTTGCTACGATCTATTTAAATTTTTTATATTTGCCAGGAGAAAGTTTTCTAAAGTGCCATTTCGAATACGCAATTACATCAGGCATCGCTTTATCAGTGAGCACCAATCCCACAATCACAATCTTGTCTAAATTAGCGGATGCTCACGAGGCATTTTGTCAGTTGCTAAGATATCGACACGTTGACAGTAGAGTGAGGCAAGAGAACGGAAGGTCTTGGGGGCTCTGCCCTGAACAACGTTGTACAAAACTGGTGTGTGTATGAATTTATTAGAATCCTGCCTGACAAATAATGTGTAACAATAGCAACCATGAAAGCTTTTTACTATTTACTTCATTTCTACTTTGTTTGCATGCTAACGTTATAATTTGGATCCGCTAAAGTAAATAAAATCAATTTTTTTTAAGGCTTTACTACCTCACGAAACTTACACAATCTTGTAGTTTCGGTTGTTCAGGAGTCTGATTACTAAGTTTTATATAGATAAAAATAAAGTCAGAATCTGTAAAAATTTTCTCTTGTCAAATTTAACACAAATTAATTTTTTGTCATTTTTGCAATTTATCAAGCAGCTCATTTTATAGTAGGTCTAGGTATTCAAAAACCTTTGAGACTGCAACCCCTCAACGTCAAATCATTTTTCTTCATAATTTCTGTAACAGCAATCTAAGTTTAACATGTTTTACAATATTATACAACTTCATACCTCTCCTAATAACGTTTAACACTCCCCATCCTATATTGAGCAATTAAAAAAAAATTGATTTATATGGTAAAAATGTTTACCAATTTAAAGTTTAGCAAAAATACATGAGGGGAACAATTATTCTCACGCAGGAGAACAAAATATGTGTCTCTAATGGGTTTATTTTAACTTATTGTAAATTTCATTGTAAAAACAATTTTCTTTGTCATTTACTGTTGTGATTTTGTTATTGATGAAAAAAGATTCTAAAAAACGACGACCTATAGTGTCATTTATTAATTCTCCTTTATACAATTTATTTAAATTTTTTGTTAAAATTCTATCACCGCTAGCTGGCAGAACCGGACACACTGTTAAAAACTCTTATGAATTTGTCGATACGATAACAGGGTTAAAACTTGATGATGATGAATTTTAACGTCGTTTCACTTTTTACCAAAATTCCAGTTGATGTGGCAAAATCCGTTATTTTTGAACATTTAAGCAAAGATGGCTGTTTACAAGACCGCATTAAATTATGTTTGAATGAATTAATGCTTGGAATAAACATATGTCTGGACAATACCTATATTCAGTTTAAAAATCAATTTTATAAACAAATTTTCGGTGTCCTTTTGGGCTCCCCCATTTCAGTAACTATTGCTAACCTGGTAATGGAGGTCGTAAAAACCAAAGCTCTTCAAACATTTCAAAATTCCCCAACTATGTGGAAAAACGATACGTCGACGATACTTTTGTGGTTATAAAAAAGAATAATTTGGAAACCTTTTATGAACATTTGGCAAGTATCAAGTTTACTCTAGAAATAGAATCCAACAATTCTCTGCCATTTTTAGATGTCTTGGTAGTAAAAGAAAAATCTGGAAATTTGACAACCAAATTATATCAAAAACCAACGCATCCCAATCGGTTCCTCAATTTCAACTCACAACATTCATTAAGACAAAAGCGTGGGGTAATATCCACTTTATCCCACAGAATCAATTCGAAACTAATTACGAAAAAAACAGATAAATCAATAGAAATTAAGAAGTTGATAGAAACACTAAAAAAGAATGATCATCCGGAATGGTTCGCTAGACAAACACTACGTCGTACCAACAAGAATTGAAATGATCATATCAAAGAAGCAAGCTTTTCTAGTAATGAAAGAAAAGAATTGGTTATGCTTCCATACTTGGCAGGTTTTACAGAAAAAATTACAAGAATTTTTAAAGCTTTTAACATAAAAGTTTGCACCAAACCAATAAAGACAATCAAAAATATTTTACCGACTACGAAAGATTTCGTTGATTTTAACCAACGAACAGGTTCAATTTACCAAATTCCTTGTAAAAATTGTTCTGGTATATACATTGGAGAAATCAGCCGCAGTTTTAAAGCTATAAGCGAGATTTTAACCCGAGAAACTTAGCAAAAATCGATGACAATAATATTAACAAAAAAACTGCTCTTGTCAAACATGTGGTTAATTTTCAGCATTGATTTTAACAACTGTTCCATTCTTGCTTTTGAATCGGATTTTTTTAAACGTCTTTTTTAAATCTTTTTTCATTAACAACAAAATCACAACAGTAAATGACAAAGAAAATTGTTTTTACAATGAAATTTACAATGAGTTAAAATAAATCCGTTGCTTTTTTGATTGATCGTTGGCTTTTGTTTATATCCTTGACCGCCTATATATCACATGACTTGCCTGTTTCATTTTCCATTTTCAAATTTAAAACAGTTGTATGTATTTTCGTTCATCGCTTTTATCAGTATTATTTTAAGCTAAGTCCTGACGAAGAGCGTCTGCAATAACGCTTAAAACGTTGACTGTTTTTAAAGTTTTTAGTTAATAATTTACCAGAAGAGCATAGAAAATATGAATAACTTACCTGGTAACAGAACCAATAGAACACCTTATACGGTGTCGAGGCATTTTGATTGCCATGCATAAAGGTCAGGGTTGCGGAGTGAAAGTCGCCTGGAGTCGAAGGTTTTAAGAAGGAGTCGGAGTCTTAAGGGTACAAAGATGGAGTCGGACTCTCAGAATATTTTATCCGACTTTTTTGCATATTAGATATTTCCAGTTTGTCACAAATACAAAAATGATTCGCAAGTTTTTATTGATAATAGTTTTAACCATAATTTGAGAAGCCGGCCGAAATGTACTAATCAGCAGAGGCCAGTGGCGTACGCAGAAATTTGTAAAGGGGAGTTTTGTGCCGAAAACACGATTGCTCTAAATGGTCCTGGTAAAGGGCAAAATCTTCCAAAATTAGGCCTACATTTAAAAATAAAGTGTTTTGGTTTTAAGAACATCTTACAGTAGCATGAATTTTTTTTGTTAAACCGTAAAACTAACTATTGAAAAGGTATGTGCGTGTAATTCAATCATTACAAGAAACTTTCCAAATTAAAAGCAACTCCTGTAAATGATGAGAACAATAGGTGGAAAATCAAACGAACAAAAAAATAACCTTATTTAACAAATATTTAAAGTTTTTTTACAGGCTTGTATTCAAACGCCTGTTTTTTTCACTTAATCTGTTAATTACGTCACCAGGACAAGGCGTGTGGCTCCTATAAATATTTAGTAATTCAAATCCATTCATTCGAGTGGTACCAGTTGTGTTTTGTAAGCACGTTTTTAGTCTGTGTAATATGGAAAACGATTGTTCACTAGTGCATGTTGTCACTGGAAGAGTTAACAAAATGGTCATCAATGTAAATATGTTCGGAAAAGCATCGGAACTGCATTCCTTGATGCTGCTTAACGCATCAGTTCGTCTTTCTGTTGCGTTCAATCGAAAAAGTTTTCTGTACCATAATATTAGTTCAGACGCTTGTTCTCCAGAGGATTTCGTTAAATCATTTTCGTAAAATTTTCCGAAAACTTGAATACTTTTAATTTGTTGAGGAGTTGGTCTACTAGTTGGATCAGAGGAAATTAAACATTGAAATTCACCAAGAATCGATTTGTGGGCTGTAAATCTTGCTTCGAGAGTGACAATAAAGTTAATCAAGAAATAGAATAAAAACCCCTACTTTAAAGTGTTCTTCATCTGTTGCAGCAGCAATGTTGGATCGATTGGTCAGTTTTGAAGTAAGGTGTGGTGTTTTCAAAATAAAATCTTAGGTTTTGGCCGTTTCTTGCGCAAAAATATAGAGTTAGTAAAATTTATATTCGGCTTTTTCTCTAAGACACTTCAATTCATTTGCAATATCATGTGCAATGTTGACGGCCTCAAGAAGTTTATCGATATTTTTTGCTTAACTTTGCACAAAACAACACTGTATCCAAAAATGTTTTTTTAAAACTAAGAGAGCAATGCAAAATTCACTTTGCCTAATTGTCCATAGCAACTGCAGAGCTTGTGATAAAATTTCTCTGTCTGGCCATGCTGAAATTTCTGCCAAAGCTTCTACAACGGTAAATTGTAAATTTGAAAAAGTACTAACACTCTCGTGTCGATCGACCCATCTGGTGGCACAAATTTGAACAAGTTTTTGAGCTTTTGCTGTTGACGAAATCGTGTTGATGGACTTGCGTAAAATGTTTTGACGTTTTGAAGCATTAAAAAAATTGTAAACTGAAGCTATTGTTCCCATGCAGTTTATTCCTATTCCCATGCTTAACTTTCAATATTTTACAAGTTTGAAAGTATTCTTCACAGCCGCAGCTGTACATTAGCTAACTTTGACGCAATTTAGACGATAGCAAAAATTGATGCGCAAGCAGTAATTAAGTTTAAAAAGCGCGGTACTAAATTTATATTATTGAAGCTAAAATTATACAATAGAATACTAAAATTATAGAAATAAAAAACAATAGAAACTAAAATTATATTATTGAAGCCTACTAATACCATGTATATATGGCTGAACACCATTCTTCAAGGGGGCTTTTGACCCCTGAAAGCCCCCTTGCGTACGCCTATGGCAGAGGCTTTATGTTTCTGATAATCCTAATCGTGGTTCTGTTGTATTTAATCGTAAACTTCTAAAACCGTATGTTAAAAATAGTGTCGAACACCATGTTAATACTTTAACCGAACAAAATAGTTATGCGAAAAATAATTGTCGAAATGTCGAATTGTCACTATATGTTCTGGCGGTATCTCAAAACCATCGCAGCGTTTCAATCAGTTACAACAATTTGATGTACGTACTCGTACGTGCATGTTGCATTTCGAATATCTTTCAACGCTTACTGCAAAAGAGATGGAGCAGAATCTGTAAATTGTGTCTTGATATAATTATCGCTGTAATTGCAATCGTGTCAATTTTATCAATGCCTTAAGATTGACTGTGTGCTGTGTGCTTTTGCAGTGCTGCAATTAACTCAATATACGCAAGCGCACAGAGAATAAACTGACGTAGCTGATACTAGATAGTTCTTGTTGTTTGTACTCGATTGCAATGTTGCTTAGTTCCTTATTGAGCAGAGTTGAAGTGGCGAGAGGAAATGAAGCAATGCATGAAAAAGTATTATTTTGGAATGAAGAGTGAAATACATGAAGAAATACTGCAAAATCTATTATGTAATGAAGTTCAGTAAAATTTTAAAATATTTAAGATGTTTTTTTCCACTAACCACGTTATCGATTCAAGTAAATTAAGTAAAAAGATCAAACCAAAAGAACTGCTTGAATATTGCATTTTTAGATTAAAGAACTTTTGTGGTAATGTGCATCACATTCTAGCAGTTTATATTTACAGACAATTAGACACGAAATATATTTATTACTTTATTTTATACGTACTGCTTTGTTAGTTTGAACCCTCGGTTAAAAAGTTATTGTCAAAGTTAATGCAGGCCATTAAATTTCCCTAGTTTTGCAAATTCAGTTTAATTTCTCTGTGTACGAGACCTTGATTGCTATGTAACCCGACAAATTGCTTTGATCCATATATACGAAGCTTTTAATCAAGAATATGATAATTATGATAAAGGTGAAATGCCATCTCGATTTTTTTTATGATCTGAAAGCTATAAGAATTCCTTTTTCTAGTCAAACATTTGAACTTGATGGAAAAAACAAAAAACCGTCACAGTATAAAGGGAAAATTTGCTAAATTTTTATTTCAAATATTTTAACTTTAATAACATATTTGTTAAACTTTTTTTTAGAACTTTGATCAAACCTTACATGACTCCAGATCACCGAATCAAGTTTTGGCGAGAACTCAATATTGGTCCCGTAGTAAAGACTAACAAAATAAGTAAGTTATAAAAAAAAGGACGAATCAGACTTAATTTTGGTGTGAATGATAGAATTTCAAAAATTAATTAAACTTTTGTTTACCGAAAAATATTTAATAAATTTTCAAATTTTTATTTTCAAAAATTCTGGCTTCAGTTTTCTCGGATTTTTACTTTCTCCATGTTCATCTATTTTGCATCGGAGTCTATTTTATAACATGATTTATTTAGAATTTAAATTGTTACAAATTATTGTAAGTTGAATATTTTTGTTTGCAGGTTAGAACTTGGTTCCAAAACAAACGAACAAGATAGAACATTCCACAGAATTAAAACAATTAATGTCTGCGTACCTGTGGAATACTTTAAAGTTGATGCTAATACAAAACTAAATTTTTCTTATTTATTCAATAAACTTTTATAAATTTATTGTTTTTTTTTTTTTATAAACAATCTTTTTATTAGAAGAGCTTTTACTGATCATCTCGCTTCAATTGCTTAACTTTTTATTGTTTAATTATCTCTAATCTAAACGCAAGTAAAATATTTGATGACCATGGTACATCCATCTAAATTTATTAATAAATTGAGTAATTTAAATTGATTTTTCGTTATTTTTGATACAGTATGTTGACTAAATATTTTTAAGAACCAAATACACCAATATATTAAAACATAATTTAGTTTTTTGTGCTCTTAATGCAGATAATTGTTAGCAGTTTACTACTTTTACAGGTTTAATCAAACTTTTATTTTGATTCTGGTTCACTGTAGTTTAAATATTGTTCTCGTCGCTCTATTCCAGTGGTTTTCAACCTGGGGGTCGCAAGCCTTTTTTCTAGGGGTCGCGAGAGCTTTTGATGTTCAGTAGAAAACATTTAAGAAATATTCATATACAGATCGAGCTATGTATGTCATGTCGGAATCACTTTTAGTCACGGCAAAAATACCAGGACACTGTGGCAAAAATCAATGTTTAAATTCATTATAGGAATGATCATGACCGTTAAAACTGTTTTAAGTGTTGATCAGTTGATCAGTTTAGTTAACAGATAAACTGTCTAACAGATAAGTAAACTGTTATCATTTTTGGTTACCTGTAAAAAAATTTAGCAATTGGTGTTAAAGTTTACGATATGATGGCAAAAAAGCGCAGCTATTCAGATTCATTTCTCAAGTATGGATTCGTCAGTATCGTCTCTGACGGCATTGAAAAACCACAGTGTGTATTGTGCATGAAAGTTCTTTCGCCTGAATCCATGAAACCATCAAAACTCAAAAGGCATTTAGAAACGAAACACCCTGACTGCAAAGACAAAGACTTATTATTTTTTGAGCGAAAGGCAAATTGTGTGAAGCGGTCTCGAATGGATAGCTCCGGAGTTTTTCAGCAACGAAATCGAGCTTCTGTTGAAGCAACCTTTGTAATATCATTGCGAATTGCTAAAGCTAAGAAGCCACACACAATTGCTGAACAACTGATACTGCCATGCGCGAAAGATATTAATCGTATATTAATTGGAAAGGAAGCAGAGAGCAAGTTGAATGTACTATCTCTCTCGGATAACTCAGTGCAACGTAGAATTTCTTTGATGTCTGAGGACATCAAGAATCAAGTCCATGATCAAATGAAGTCAGCTGGCTCGTTTGCTCTGCAGCTGGACGAGTCGACAGATGTTTCATCCTGTGCACAACTTATTGCATTCGTACGTTACGTTCACAAAGGTGCGTTCAAAGATGAGTTTCTGTGCATCGTAGATCTGCCGTCCACAACACGTGGAGAAGATATTTTTAAGACTATTGATGCTTTTTTCAAGGCGAATGATATTAAATGGGAACAGCTGTGTGGACTTTGTACAGATGATGCTCCGGCCATGTTAGGCCATAGCTCAGGATTTCATGCATATGTTAAGAAAGTATTCCCAGACTGTACTTTCATGCATTGTATGATACACCGTGAGGCTCTGGCTTCAAAGACATTGGGACCAGATTTAACAGAAGTGCTTAGGCAAGTAATAAAACTCGTTAACACAGTAAAATCCAGCGCACTCAATACTCGCTTATTCCGACGCTTTTGTGAACAGATGGATGCAGATCAATATAATCTCCTCTATTACACGAAGGTGAGATGGCTGTCTAAAGGTAACGTGCTCAAACGGGTCTTTACTCTGCGGTTCGAATTGCGGGACTTTTTTGTGCAAAAAAAAAAAAGAAGACCTGGTCAAATTTTTGCATGAAGATGTGGTATCACTGGCCTACCTTGTTGATATTTTTGGCAGACTAAACGAATTAAATCTTTTCTTGCAAGGTCAAGCCAAAACAATCATTAATTTATCGACGCACTTTCAGCATTTCAGGCGAAACTTGAACTCTGGGAAAGAAAGATGACAAAGGGCCAATTGGGAATGTTTCCTACCTTGAATGAATTCATTGAAGACACTGAGGACATGCGGCTTGATGGCGATGTCAAATTGAAGATTATCAACAACCTTCAATCCCTTCGCTCTGAATTTACAAAATATTCCCCGAGACAACTAAAGATGATTTGGTATTTGTTAGAAATCCATACCTGGTCCGAAACTCGGAAGTTGTCAACATGTTCAACGGAGACGTTTCAACTCAAGAGGAATTTATTGCCCTAAAAAATGACTCAACTGCGGAGGATGCCTTCAAAGAGAAGAGTTTGCCTGCATATTGGTCAGCCATGGTAGATTCGTATCCCAGAGCGGCAAGCGCAGCGATTCCACTTTTGATGCCTTTTCCATCAACCTGGCTGTGTGAGGCAGGCTTCTCAGCTTTACTGGGTATAAAGAACAAGGCCAGGAATAAACTAATAATAGAGCCAGATCTAAGGTGTGCTCTTGCAACAACAGAGCCCCGCATCGACGAGCTTGTTACCAAAATGCAACACCAGTCATCTCATTAATGCACCTGCCATGTGTATAAATTTAATTAGTCATTCTTTAACATGGTGATATCATACAATACTTATCGTTTAGTTTAGTCATTTTTATTGATCTGCATGGAAGGGGGTCGTTTGGTTATGTCGGATTGCAAAATGGGTCGATGAATAAAAAAGGTTGAAAACCACTGCTCTATTCGTACGGTTAAAAAATCTTTAACTACTAAAGGCGCGTTTACAGCCGCTTACAGTACTTTTTTACAATTTTTTCATAAAAATGAATGGATTTGAGCGTCAATAAAACAAACAAAGATCACGCTGAAAAAAAAAGTACTGTAAACGCGTTTTAAGTGTCGCAATTTTTTGAATCACCTTTCGGATTTATTTTTTTGGTTTTTTTATTCCAAATTTGCCCAGAAATAAATTCAAACATAATATGCAGCCGGGGTTCGTAATCAGCGGCTCAGGAATAAAGTGCAGCCCAAGAACCAAAACTTTGTTGCCCCGGGAAAGCTGTCCAGACTTTGAATCAGGGCGTCAAACTGAACTTAACCGGAGCCGTAAACCAATATTAATCGTTGTTATTCTTTGAACCTCAACCGGAATTGAACCAGAAAAAATAGAATTTGCAGAATCTGAACAGTAACTTAATCTTAAACGGATCCGGTTCGACGTTCTGATTTTAATTCTACTGTACACGTATAAGCCTAACCCTAGATGAATCACAATTTTGCTATTAAGGTTGCCACAATTAACTTGCTGTGTGCCAAAACGAAGACGTCGTAAACAGCTTTGCAGACGCTGTTAAAAAAACTCTGCAAATTCTTTGCTCATTGCAGTCGGCGTTTTGATGATTGCGTAATTTTGCAAAATATTTTTCATCTTGCTGCACAGTGTAGGCAGTAGATAAAAGCAAAACAGTGGTCACATAACCTAAATGAATAAATAAATCGCCGTTTCAAATAGATAGTATGCTAAAGCAATAAAATAAAAAGATTTGTTGAAAAGGTAAATCACATCTTAAGACTATGTTGACTATTTTAACTTTGTTAATTATCTTTGTACAATATGCCCAACATTTATGTTGTTGCCGGCCGCATTACTGAGTTAGTTTGAACTGATGCCTAATGAATTATGGTAAGTAGATGAAATTATGCATTAGGTGTATAAGTTCATTGATAATATGTCTTTTATTACTATTACTCCTACCGATTGTAATGGAACAAAATGTCTCCACTTTTAACAATCGAATTTATTCAAACACAAATCGTGACACATTTTAGGGCTATTGATAATTTTTTAAATCTTTCTTCCATGCAAGTAAACTTGCAAAATCAATCAGCTTAGAGCTATTGTCACACTACAGCTGCTAACAAAATTGCATAGTCGACAATTTGTGCTATAAGTGAACCAAAGCAGATTGGTTACAATTGCTTTAAAAAAGATAAATTTTTTAAAAAAGTGCGCAATATAGGATGTGAAGTGCTAAACGTTATTAGGAGAGGTATGAAGTTGTGTAATATTGTAAAACATGTAAACCTAGATTGCTGTTACAGAAATTATAAAGAAAAAAGATTTGACATTGAGGGGTTGCAGTCTCAAATACCTAGCCCTACTATAAAATAAGCTGCTTGATAAATCGCAAAAATTACAAAAAATTAATTTTTGTGTGTTAAATTTGACAAGAGAAAATTTTACAGATTTTGACTTTATTTTTATCTATATAAAACTTAGTAATCAGACTCCTGAACAACCGAATCTACAAGATTGTGTAAGCTTCGTGGGGTAGTAAAGCCTTGAAAAAAAATTGATTTTATTTACTTTAGTGGACCCAAGTTATAACTTATAACGTTAGCATGCAAACAAAGTAGAAATGAGAAAAATAATAAAAAGCTTTTACAGTTGCTATTGTTACACATTATTTGTCAGGCAGGATTCTAATAAATTCATACACATACCGGTATAAAAAACTGACTTTAATACACTTATACAACGTTATTCAGGGCAAAGACCCCAAGATCTCCCGTTCTCTAGCCTCACTCTACTATCAACGTGTCGATATAGATATAGACGCGCACTAAAAATGCCCAAGCAGTTACAAGACTCTAATTATGCTTCTTAGCAACTGACTAATGCCTCGTGAGCATCCGCTAATTTAGACAAGATTGTGGTTGTGGGAATGGTGCTCACTGATAAAGCGATGCCTGATGTAATTGCATATTCGGAATAGCACTTTAGGAAACTTTCTCCTGGCAAATATAAAAAATTTAAATTGATCGTAGCAAATTCATTTTAAAGAGGGCTAAAGGGAGGCAAAAAATTTTCTAGGAAGGGTCTTTAGCCCCTAAATATAATTACAAAACTTTTCGATTGCACATTTAGGGCTTGAAAAATTATTGTTATACATTCATTCAATTATGTTGAATTATGCAAAGTTGATCTTGTAATTCACATCGAAATAGCTTTCTGGTGAATAGATTTAGTGTTTAGCTTTTTAAAACTTATATGCCCACAGAAATACCTCAACGTTAAAATTTTAGGCAAGTAATTGTAAGCCATAATCCTTGAAAAAACATGCCAGTTGATTAATGAGATATTATTTAATTACAAACATAACCTTACTAATTGGAAGAAAATAGGGGCATTGTCGCCAACTCAACCTGTTCACAAACAAAAAATTCGAGAACAATCTGATTTTCCGGGCAATAAATATGTTTTTTGAAAGAGTATAGCAATAAAAAGAGTATAGCAATAAAAAAGAATAAAATACACCTGAAAAATGTCTTTTGAAAGAGTGGAAGTTATTTTATATTTCAATAATAGTTTATTTCCATAGACTGTATACCAGATTCAATCATACAATTGTCTCTTTTATGGTAAAATTACTTATTTTAACGCAAAGCTCTTCTAAATTGATTTTCCAACGCCAAAAAGATTTCGGGAACATAACAAAGCTTTTTGGTATAAATCTATTTGTTGCGTTTGGTATTTTTGGTAAAATCGTGCCAAACCACAATTAAAATTATTTTGCCGCTTTCCCAAACCCTTTGATCTGGTTTGTCTATGGCCGATATATAAGGCATGTTCTTAGTTTATACGCTTATAAAAATGGACATAAAAACTTTTATAAAAATATAAACATTAAATCACACATTTATTAACCACACATTTATCGAAAATCTTGTTAACCGTTAATTGCTTTCTTTGAACCCGAACCGGAGCTGAATCGTAACTGAACCTTTAAAAATAAAATTTTCCGAACCTGAACCGAACCCAAAAAACTAAAATTTGCTGAACCTCAAGCGGAACTGAACTATTAAAAAATAAAATTTGCCGAGCCTGAACCTAAACCGGAACGTTATTTTACACAGTTTGACCCCCTGCTGTTAACAGAGAAATGAAACGTCTGACTAAACTCAATTATGACTAGTTTTATGGCTTTCTTTAATTATTCTATGCAATTGTTTTCTTAATTTTTTGAAAGAAAACTAGAGTGCTCTTTGTTCAAATCTCTTTTTAATGCTGCAACATTTTATTTGGTTTTTGAAAGTTTTGAAAGTTTAAATTGAAAGTTTTTGAAAGCTTTGGCAAGCTTAAATTTGTACCCAGGACATGTTCCACTTTGTTGATTCGCCAATGTCCACATGCACCTTCGATGATTTCACGATGTGAGGAAAAAAAGTCAAATTGAGAGTAAACTTTTAAAAAAATATATATGATCTGTTCAATAGCTGCCGGGCGGCCTTTCTTGAAAGTGCCCCTGCATGCGGGCACAAGCATGCGATATCGTGATGCAATTTCATGGAGCAAAAAGATCCGGTGCGGATGGAATTTAAAATAAGGAAAATCTACTTTGTAAACCTCTATTATACAGTATAAGTTCCTTCTTAAATTTAAAAATTAATTTGAGAGTTATTTCGGCTGAATAGATTATAGAAGTTTGAGGTAATTTATTATTTAAATCTTTCTTTGGTGAACATAATTTCCTACAGATCAGTGAAATTAGCAATAAACTCAAAGCAAAAATGTTTTTTCTCTTTATATACGCTTTTCGGTGCGTATTGCCATATTTGTTTTTTGATGTCACATTCAATACAACAAAAATTAAGAAAAAAATATCAAATTATATTTATTAACAATATTAATAAAACAGTGTCTAAAAAGTACTTGTTTTGTTTTTTACAATTATTTTTCAACTTTTGCACTGTGGTTAATTTAAAATTCATCTTCAAAATCAAATTATGTGATGATCTTGTTCTGATGTTTATTATCACCTTTTTATTTAAGACATTGCGGTAATTACTTACTCTATGTTAAGTTTGTTCAGTAGAGGAACGAGACGAAAATTTCTTTTTTAAAAACACAACAACACGTCAAAGAAAGTAGCCGAACTAAAACTTCGTCAATCAGAGCTTTTCTGAAAAAATGATTTTCAAATATGATACTGCTTTAAAAAAGTTGCTTCGTCTTTGCCTGGTTTCGAACCAGCATATAAAACTTTATTCAACACGCATTAATCACGTGTACACATCTGCGTTTGCTCTTTACTGGTTACTCTTTGACCTAAAGCATTAGGTATTTGTTTCAAGTCCTGATTTTTTAAGCGTTCTCTGCTAATTTATCGTTTTGATTTCTGAATTTAAACACTTATCAATATATTTTAGATTAGTTCAGTTTAATTAGTGGAGAAGTAGCAGATTTACGTATTACGAGATTTGTATTTTGTTTTAAGAATTAGTTATGTCTCTAGTTTAATTGAATCCCTTTACCTGGACTTTATTCCGAAATAATGTGGTAAACATTATATTGTAAGTTGTTAATATGGTGCTCTAATCATTTCACTGTTTATAGAAATGTACTGCTCTCGCAAGCTTGTATTTGGTTAGTTTGCCCCAAACACTATAAAGATCAGTGTTTTGATTGGCATGAGAACTAGGAGAATTCCATTTTGAAAATGCGCCTGGTAGCCAAGAACGTGTTTCTTTTTTCTATCGGCGAGATATGCATATAATGATATTCTTCTTCACGTAATAGGCTCTCCATATAATGATATCTTGCTTATATTATTCACCAACATTGCCAACTTGAGATAAAATATACGAACTGTTTTTTAACCAAAAAACATTACTCAATATTGGTTTGTCCGGAAGAGCATAAATAAGGATTTTATTTTACTTTGTGCCATTATCTTTATGCAGAGTAAGTTAAGTTGTTTGATTTAAGTAGTGTCAGAAAAGCTTCCCCGTGCTAACTCCTGACAACACGTGTCGGCTTTAGTAATAAAACTTTTAAAAAAATTACTCGATATTAACCAAAATTTTAGATCCAGTTTTTATAAGTGAAATTGATAACTGTGGGTTAGCTATTCGTTCTGATTTGACTTGATGACTCCAAGCAATTAAGTTAAACGAAAACAGTCATTCTATTTTTAAAAAGTTTATCTCTTAGAAAAAATATATAAGTTAATCAGTAAAAGATTGTTTTCTTGTATCAACTTGTTACTAAGGGCTAACCCTATTGCATTTTGTTTCGTTATTGAAATAAATGTGATGTCATATTTTTTTTAAATCTTTTCCATCTAAAGTTTTAGCTTCGCCTTGCCACTGGTTGGTTTCACTTCCGCTGCAAACGTAACCTGGATGCATATGATTTCTCCTCGATCTTTGTGTTTTACTGTTTCGTGCACATCCTCGGTTGAAAACTTCTTCAACTGATTTGTCATGAATTGCACGATTATGTAACAGCTCTTGTAATAATTATGAACTACATGACTTAATCCAATTAAAAAAAACTCGTATTTACAATAGCAATTTAATTGTGCTGTTTTTGTTAAAAAGTCGGCAATTTTGGCAGCTTGATGTTGGTTATACTCAGTAATGGGTTTAATAGAGTGCGAATGGAGCGGCCGCACCGAGCCTTCCTTCGGAGCACCAAACATGGTCCTCTTTACACATGATATTGCTCTATTTCTTCATAGTAGCACCAGGACGTTAGCATGTCTAAAATATTTTTTTTAGACATCACTTTGTTTCGATACATTAAACAGTGGCCCCTTCAAATAAAACGATAATTTTTCTTAGAAATTACACTGTTTTGGAACACAAAGCAGTGGCCACCCTAAAATAAAAATTTCTTTTTTTAGAGGTAACTTTGTTTTGATGGACTAAAAAGTGGCTCTCCCTGTAACAATCATTTTTTTTAGAAATCGCTTTGCCTTGGAACACCAAATAGTGGTCCCCTTACTTTTCTTGCACAGGGCCCCTCTTTTTGTAAGGACATCACAGGTTACACTAGTGCTGTTGAGGTGACTCCAGAATCTCGGAGTCTGGTTATAAAACAGTTTGTTGACTCAGAAAGCAAATTTAAACTTTCCCATTTTGCAAAATCAAAAATCGTTCTCGATCTTGCTCCCACTCTTGGTCACAATAAAATGGTCAGTATTATCGTCATATGTTTATCCTTCTCGATTGCAGGACAAATTCGAAAGCTTTCTGTAAATGCTTTCTGAAATAAAATGCTTAAATAGATTTCTTTATTCATTGAATGAATTTTTATTTTGATATCTGATATGAATATCAGTCGGAGCTGTTTGCCATGCATTGATGTTGATTCAGAAAAACAAAAGCAATCAACGGTTCAACCCAATCAAATAACAAAAATGTTTACATCATCGTTTTTGTAAGCTTCTGGGCTGGAATAAATTTGCTGTTTAATGAAGTTGTTTGAATAGTTAACTTTCTAACACTGCTTATCTCCAGTTGTACAGTAGTAAAGAAATCATTCGGTATTCAAGACAAATTAAAACTTGACTGTGGAGAGGAAGTGCCCGAAGCAACAGCTCCTAAGGAACTTCACCCTCTTTGTCATATTCACAAAAACCTTTGACCCTGGGCTGGTTGAACGCTCGAGTAAGGAGTTTAATTTTGTAATAGTCAAACTATCTTATATTTTTTGGAATTTAAATTGTTTTTCTAGCTTTCGAGAGTATTTTTTGTGTTTGCTCTATTGCTGTAACTTGTAATAATGTAAACAGTTAAATTTTTTCTTGCACCAGATAAGAGTATGTATATTGGTCAAGAAACTATTAAAGTTTGAATTTTGATCCATGTACTTTTATACATTTGTAAATATTGATATACGTAATAACAACCAACAACACTCCAATTCATAATTATATTTATAGGTTCCTGAAGTTGAAACGTTGGTTCAGCTTATTTTTGTATTTATTTGGTAAAGTTTGATTTACTGAGTAACAAATTAGAAAAAAATCTAAATTGTGGTTAAAAAAACTTCAATCAACTTTACATTTAGAACCTAGTCTAAATGTCCAGAGGCGCCCGAAAGCCACTTTGGCGGTTGGACGGGCAAAAATTTTAAAAAGGCACTTTTTACAAAACTTGCCACTTCGTACCGCAGCCGTTTTCAGCGCAAAAACGCAGTGAAGATTAAAAAAAAGTCATCACCTTCAAGCACTGTCTAAGATTAATGTTTTTGTCCAAAATTGAAGGTGAAGACTTAAAAGAACGTCATCACTATCAATTTAGTCCATAATCCCTACTGTCGTCTTAAATTTAAGGTGCAGACAAAAATTAGAATAAAAAAGGCTTTATCTTCAATCGATCTAATATTTTGGTTGAGTTCCTTATGTTTCTGTGGACAAATCTACGCAAATGCTTTTGTATCTGCTTATCTGTGTACTTCCTTTTTAAAAGGGCAGGGAGACAATTGTCTTCCCTGTCCTCCGCTTCCGCCGTCCCTGTTCATGACATAAATCAATCTATCCAACTTTGCGCTGAAGATTTTTGCTCTCGCAATGTAATTAAAAGTAGTTCTAAAAATAGTTTTGCAATTTCGTACATATTTTGTTCTCTATTACGAGAGTCTTTCGATTTCTGCTAATTTTTTTTATCTCAAACACTAAATGCTATTTTATGCAACTTTTCATTGATTTATTCTGCTTAATTTATTGAAAAATTAACATTTAACTTCGGATGTATAAAATCAAAATAAGTTAAACTTAAAAATTTGTCGTTGTATATTTACTGTATTAAATAGTTATAAAAGTTAAAATCGATTTCGATCAAAAGATCATCAGTTAACAATTTCGTGGAAAATAAAAAACAAAATTTGAATAAAAATGAATCTAATAATTGCACTGTAGCAAAAAAACTATTTTGAAAATATTTTTTACAAATTTAACTTAATACACTAGTGTACACTAGTAACTGCAACAAAAATGCAACTGGCGTCACAATGCAATACAAGCCAAAAACAAATGACGTCATCTATTTTTTCAACCAGTTTACGCATGACGTCAGTAACTGAAAGACACTACTTACAATAGCTTGAAAAAGATATTTATTTGTCTTGGAGTTCAAATTTCGCAACCGGTAGAATATCAAATTATTTAATTTAATTGGTAAAATTACTTTATATTAATTTTGTCATTCAATTTACAAATCCAGCGGTCTTCACACCAGTCCAGATTTCTTTTGTTTGGTTGTTCAACGAAAATAACCCTAACACAATCGGAAATGCATAGTTTTTTGACTAAGGTTTCCTCGTGATAATTAGCATAATGTTGGAATAGAGCAGCTGGATCATTGTTCAAATTTGAATTTGCTCCAATTCGTTCTGTGTGCACTCCACTTCACAGAAAATATATTTTCAGTTTGTCTAACATATTGCATATTACAGCTTTTGCATTCTGTCACATAAATTCCATAATTTTTGCAATTCAATTTTAGTTTCAAATTTAAACATTTAGTTTTACATGTTATACCTTCGGTGTGTTGTATCATCCGATTATGTTGCTCATAGTTTCCACAAAGTGCACGGTTTCCAAGGAAAAGAACCCGGTCTGTCGTCATTAATCTGAAAAGCTAGTTGTTTATAATTTTAATTTTTCGGCAAGAGTTGGCGGGTTTCTATACTAGCTTCAGGTTTCAATGATTTTTGTTTGCTTGTGAGTTTTAAAAGTTTGGGAAAAGCTGTGGTCCACACTGTTCTACTACTTGCTTTCTATCGGTCCATCTTGAAACCAATTTAATTATCTTGTTGATTAATTTTTTACTAAAATCAGACCGGTAGCGTTTTACCTTCAGACCTTCCAAACTTTCCAAGTAATGTTCTTGTTTTTCATTCGACCTTCTCAATCGAATTGCCTCTCCAAATGCGATTGATTTGTAAACACTTAAGGGGTGGTGTGAAAAACCATATATAAAAAGCATCGATTATGGGCCGTTTTCTAGGTAAAAATTTTTGTAATAAATCCCCTTTTAGCGCTTTGGTCCGTCACATTGCAAAACATCCAGAAATTTTGATTGTCTATCTGGTTGTTAAGTCATAAGTCATGTTTTGCAAATTTAACTGTACGTAAGAGCTTTTACTATCGAGTGTTTATTGGGATTACTTGCTATTTAAACAATATTATTAATAAAGCTTTTGAAGATGGAAGCCTTATTTAAAGTTTCCGATATAGGTAACAAAACAAAACGCATAGTAATATTAGCCAAGGACACTGAATGATTGTCCCCGTAATTATTCCATTTGTTTGTCTGTAGAAATTTTCTTTGTACTGTAAGATCACATTATTTAAACAAAATACAGTCAAATCAACCAAGATTGCGTGTGCTTTATAGTTCAACTCAGAGTGATGTTTCAACGCATACCGTAATGATTTTTTGTTCAAATCTCTGTTTATACTCGGGTATAACGCCTGTACGTCATCCGTGTAATCCAATTTTCTGTATAATCAATTTCTAGAAATTTCCAGGATTATTGTTCCAAAACGTAGCTTTTGCTATCTCGGCAATGTTTATTTATGGAATTTTGACAAAAAACCTGACTAATCGAATTTAATAGTAATTCCGAAAAAGCGGTAATGCGGTATGTAGTTACTTTAAAATAATAATTTGGTTATTACAGTAATTAGTACGACGTTTGTCTAAGGTCAAAAATAGATTGTTCGTATTGGTGTCTTTGATTCTGGTAAAAGCTTTGAGTTGTTGTAACATTATTGTATCATAGTCGTCATAATCAATACCGTAATGATAATTATACCGTCTTTGTCGGCTCTACAAGTGACAATCTGTTTGGATTTTACCAATTCTTTGATTTTGGTTAGGCTTTTCTGCATATCTGTGGTCAAATTGTTACGCTAGCGAAAATTTCGTTTTACTTTAAGGTTTTAAGTTCCTTAGTTTAGCAATAATTACATCGCAATATGTCTTTGTTTTGTCATCCAATAGTTCTGGTTCCGATCTGGATGATTTAGGGATATTTGATTTTTTTGGTGTAGAGGTCTCTAAACTTTAATCTTGGTCTTTCACATCTTCATGAAAAATATGTGCCCATTCGATTCTCCTTATGTGTGTATGTAAGTTTATCCATTCGCAATTTTCTATGGATTCAAACTAATTCGGTGTAGGCGCGAAATTTAGTCCTTTTAACAATAGCAGTTTGTCATTAATCAGAATGTCTACAGAGGAACGATTTAATATCATATCTTCAGCTGGCTTAATCTCTTTTTTCATATTTTTGTATTTTTTTCTGCGGTAGCGTCGAGCATCTTTTATTTTTATTTTTCTTTATTATTAATTTGCCAGTATTGAATCCATCCTGAGCCAAAATCTACGCGTAAAGTTCCGTTGTCGTACATACAGCGAGTTATATTTGTTAACAATTTTCTTCTCATCTTAGAAACCAAATCTAGTGTTGCAGCTAAAATAACAATTTTTTCTGGAGGGTATTAATGTTGAGTTTTAAATCTACCAGTAATTTTATATGCTCTTGTATAAGCAGTAAATCGTAATCAAGATTTTTTTTATAATTTGAAGGCAACAACAGCGGCGATTTTAAAATACGTTCTAAAAACTTACGAATATGTCTTTCCACTAAAATAGCACTAAAACAGTCAACTTTTCTTTGTTTTTGGGTTTTTAAGAATCTATCTCTTTGTACTAAAGATAAACGACGATTAATTATTATCAGTCACTGTCTATCACTGAATAAAATCAAGATAGTTTGAAACTTAAAAATTTGTCCTTGTATATTGACTGTATTAAAAAGTTGAAACAATTAAAAACCAAGTTTAAAAATTTATTGTGGAGTTTATATCTTGTTTATCAAATTTTTGATTGAATATTGAACATTAAAATTCAAAATAGTCGAAACGGCACGACAACATCAAGATCAAATAGGAGGATTTTTGACGACGAACCGACATTAAAAGTTTAAAAGGACAAATTTTCTATTTGCTTCGCTGTTGTTTGGGATCTCCTTTGTTTATATTTTATGGAATCTATGTTAGTACTCAATTACGAAAAGGAAATCTTGAATTCCTTACCTGCAGCAACTTGAGGACCAGTGTTTGATTCTTTCAGAACATTTAACGTAACTGCTTCAGTAGGATATGGGTCTGTATTTAATTCCCACTCGAGGGAAAATGCCATTGTTTTTTTTTGCCGTTACTATTTCCTTTTGTCTTTGTTGCTAATCGATCGTAGTGTTAATAGGTGTACGTGATTAAATGTTAAGTGATTTAATGTCCGTGATTAACAGTCGCGTGATAAAGTGTGGGTAATCCGCTGCAAATATCATCAAAATTGAATTTAGTGAATATGCTACTGATCAATTAAATAAAAATATTCAAACTTTTTTGTTTTAAAAATCTATCAATGAACCAGATAGAATCGATCAACGAAGAGATTGGAAGTGGAAGCAACTTGTGCGCGGATGCTAAATCATGGGATAGATCAGATGAGAAGCAAACTTGATTATTGACGAATTTATCAACGCTTGAAACAGGGGTGAGCGATTTAATAAATAATTCAAACTTGGATGATTTGAAGTTGTATGATGTGACATAGAAAAAGACTGGAGATTGATAAGCTAAACCTGGTTTATTTGTATCAAGTAATATAGCATCGAGACCAAATGATGTAGATTTTTCTTTGTTCAATTGTCGCAGTTACTTTTATTTTTATTTGCGGGAAAAAAGTAATACAATAACAATAAGGGATACTAAAATATAAAAGAAAATTTAGCCGCAGGGAGGCTGCGATAAGTGTTGCAGAGAAGAAGGTTTTTCATTTTTAATAAGGTTTTTTCATTTTAAATATAAGGTTTCAATAAATACTTTTTAAATTCATATTTAAAAACATTGTATGAAGTATTTTGAATTTGAATGGGAATTTCGTTCTATATCTTAATTCCTTGGTACTTTATGCATCTTTGTAATCGTGAAGTTTTATATAAAGAATAGAAAAATTTTTTTTTGGATTCGTTAGTTAACCTAGTGCTTTTTCGAGATTTGGCTGGTTAAATTAGAATAATTAAGACAAATTTTTATGAGAAGCATTTTTTAAAATTGGCTTGAAAAAATTTATCAACTTCTAGTTCATAAAGATCTAAGTTTTAAACTATCACAAAAGTTGGCTGCACATATAAATTTAACGGCTTTATTATATCAATTTTATTTAGCTTTATTACCAAGAGTTATCAATTTTTTAAGATACGTCGGGAAGGTAGATCCCCAGATAATAAGGCCGCATAATAAATGGGAATGTATCTGAGCGTAATAGATTTTTAACGGTGTTTTTTCTGGTAAATAGTGTCTAATTTTAGAGATAATTTCAACAGTTCTTGATATTTAAACCTAAGTATTTAATACTTGTGCATTGTGCGATAGAAATGTTATTTAAAAAAACATTAGTTGTGGAAAAGGTTTATTTAGTTTGGGAGGTATAATTAGGAAGTTGGATTTATAGGGATTAACCGTGAGTTTATTAGAATCAAATCAAATTGATAGAATTTACATTTCTTTATTCATAATTGTAGGAAGGAATGTCATGATTCACTGAATCGAAAGCTTTTGTAAGGTCAAGAAAAACTAAACCAGTGAATTGATTAGAATTTATATTGTCATAGGAGTTTGTGATAACATCAACAAAAGCATGATTGGTTGAGACCTTATTTTGAAAACCATATTGAGAATTTATGATTACACGCTTGTATAAAAGTCATTCAAGGATTTTAGAGAAACAAGAAAGAATAGAAATAGGGCGATAGTTTGTAGGTTTATCACGTTATCCTTAAAAATTGGAACTACCCTTGCAATTGTACAATTTTCGGGAAAAGCGCCTTCTGTGAAACAAAACTTAATAAAAACTTGAAAATAGGGAATAATAACTGAAGAGGCAATTCGAAAAAAAGCTGCAATGTCGTTATGGCCAACTGCTTTATTTTTTAGAGAATAAATAGCGTTAATTTTTTCTGTGGGGTTAAGTACGTTGAGAAAGATAAAAGAAACTCGTTTGTTTAGGTAGGTAGAAAAAGACTTAAAGGACGTATTTAAAAAATTTGTTTGGTAAATTTGAGACAATTAAGCAAAAAGTCTCTAGTTAATTTATTAGAGTAAACATTATAAAATGATTTTTTTTCCTCACCACTTAAAAAATGAGATTTAAACATCCGACTCTTTTTTAATTTAAGTTAGTTGAAAAAGTTTTCTCATTCTTGAAATTGGCCTCAAAGGCGCATAAGGGTGTCAATAGAATGTAATATAATGTGCAGTGGTAGATATTCAAATTCAGGGGCCCGAGGCAAGGATTATTAAAAATTGATGTTTTCTAAAAAAAAAAAGGGCTTTGATTTCATGTTTCACTTTTTGCTCCGAAAATCATGCTGATCTCAAAAAAAGAAAAAAGTCTTCACTTCGATTTCATCTCCGATTTTGCTATTTTTCTCGCAAAATCATGGTGACCTCTAAAAAAACAACATATTTTATTAGTATTTCCTTATCAACTTACTGTAACGGGGCAAGTTCTTGGAATAACTTAATTCGGTGATCTTTAGTCGGGAGAGGTTTGATGAAAATTCTTGCAATTCTTCCAATCATTTCGAACGGCAGAGGTTTGATGAAAATTCTGACTGGGGCCAGGCAATTTGTTCGGAAGAAAATGTTGCCCTTTTTTGTTTTTTCTTGCAATCATTTTGAACGGCAGTGGTTGATGCTTGTTGATCCGGCATAACTATAAAAGGGTTCACTGTAATTTCATCGCCGTAAATTCATCGCGGTAATTCCATCGCGGTAATTTCATCGTTTGGTAATTACATCTCATACATTTTCACCGCAATGTAACTACATCGCAACATATTACATCGTCAGTAATATCATCGCCAGGGTTCTATTTTATTCATTTAACTAGTTATTTTTTTTTAACTCAATCAATGCCAAAAACAAAGCAAAATAAAATAAACACAATTTTAAAAACAAAAAACCTGAGAGACGGTATTCATTTTTTTTAAACGACAAGTTATGAGCGATTCCTCTTAGATAATCATGTAGTTGGCGATTTTCAAAATCGTTGACTATAGTTTGAATTCTTAATGCTGTATCCTTATACTTTTTCTTTTTACGTGGAGGTTCTGCACCTGCTGTATATTGCTCCATTATTGCTTCGTTTCTCGCTTGTTCGCAAGATTTCTAAAAATTTTCAGATTATAGGATGTGATGCCCCAATTAATTCGCTGAATGGACGATGCCAACCTTCACAGGCATTGTTTGTCTTACAAGCACAAAATTTGGCAGCACCGAAACAATTCTACAGAACATGATCAAAGCGAGGGGGTCGACGAATTAAGCAGCGGTTTGCCCGTCCAATCCATGTATCCTCAAAGCTCTGGTATAACTGTTGCAGACCATTTGATTGTACAGATCGAAATAAGCATTGTGAGAAATGAAAAAAGCAACCTTGTTTGGAGAGTTTATCTCTCACTGCCTTTCTGTCTGTCTGTCCCTTTTGAAAAATCGCGACGATGATATTACTGACAATGTAATATGTTGCGATGTAGTTACATTGCGGTGAAAATGTATGCGATGTAATTACCAAACGATGAAATTACCGCGATGGAATTACCGCGATGAATTTACGGCGATGAAATTACCGGATACCCAATAAAATTAATTAAATTAAATCAAGTCATATACTGATTCGTCTTTATTACATCATATTTTATTAGTTTTTACTTATGAACTTACTGTAACGAGGTCAATGTTGAGTTCTTGGAATAACTTGATTCAATAATGTTGAGTTGGGTAAGGGTTTGATGAGAATTCTGATTGGAGACGGTGAATTTGCTCAGAAGTTAATTTTTAATTTACGATCATTTTGAGCATCGTTCGTTGGTGTTTGTTGATCCGGCATTGCTGTAAAAACAAAGTTTAGCAAATATGTTAACGTTCAATTAAACTAGATATAATTTAAATGACATTTTGAGATATTTTTTCACTAAACTGTGACGGTATTTGTCTTTTCTATCACGTTGATATAAAAAAATTTAATATATTTCAAGTTTATAAAAAAAATCGAGATGGTATTTCACATTTATCATCATTGTGTAGATATATTCTTGATTAAAGCTTTGTATAAATGTATCAAAACAATTTATCTGATTAAATTTCCATCAACGTCTCATAAATACAAAAATTAAATTAAATTCCAAAAATTTACAAATTCATTTGTCTACATTGTCTGCACTCAACCTGTGACTTGGTATTTTTCATTCATTAAAATGCTATTTTCCTGCTCCACTTTAATGAGCTGTTGTTTTATGGCTACATTTAGTGGCATTGCGCAAAAACTTATCATCGCGCGTCACACTGCTGAGGCGACTCGTGGGCTGGTGTTAAAACACTTCGCATAGCCACTTTATCTCTAGTCTACTCAACAGCTGAGTACTGTGCGCCAGTCTGGTGTCGCAGTGCTCACACTCGTCTCATTGACAGTGTCTTGAATGACGCCTTGCGCATAGTTACTGGATGCCTGCGTCCCACTCCAACAGACCACCTACCTGTACTTTCAGGCATCCAGCCAGCTGAGTTTCGCCGACTGGGAGCGACACTCTCCTTGGCTTACCGTGGATCTCTGGACCCCGATCATATCTTGCATGGTCTGTTAAGTGGGTCCTCAGATACTGGCCAAGTGAGACTAAGATCCAGACGCCCGTTTGTGCCAGGTACGCGGAATCTCTTGGACAACTTTGCCAGACTTGGCATCCGCGCCTTTGGACAAATCACAAATGGAACGCGGAGTACTGTGAAAGTGCTTCCAGGCTCCGTGTTTTTGTGCCCGGGACCAGTGTCAGGCCTGTTGGGATGGGCTTACCCCGAGCAGCTTGGGTTAAGCTCAACCGCCTGCGGACTGGTGTTGCGCTATTCCATTCGTCCATGCACAAATGGGGTCTCGATCCTTCACCGAATTGCGAGTGCGGCGCCTCAGAGCAAACCGCAGACCATGTACTAACAATGTGCCCCATACATCGGGCACCACATGGAGCACGCGGTCTGACGGTTTTGGATGACGAAACTCGATGCTGGCTTAATAACATCACTGCCAGCATCTGATCCAGGCAGTGCAGCAGTCTGGGGTAGTAAAAGGATAAACCCTCGGCCCCAGTCTTGTTTGTGTCTGGCCTGGAGTGGATACCCTTCAAACGACGACGACGACGACGAACTCATCAGCATAAGTTTTGTTGTCAGGATTGACAGAGGTGAATGGGCAACCACTACGTGGCTTATCGGCTATGCTGACTTTACCCACCTCTTCATGGTCTTCAGTACTTTTTTTAAATCGCTGTACCCATCTTTTACATTACTATAGTCTATGGTATTATACTTGTAGACATTTTAAGCGGTTATGAATCCTCAGAGAGGTTTCTCCCTCTGCAACAAGGAATTCGATTACAGCTCTTGTTTCTGACGAGCTTCAAGAGGGCAGCCATTTAAAAAACTAGTTTAAGCTTTAAAAATCTGAAAATAAAAGAAAAACGTATAACAATCGCCAAAAGTGTTCTATCATGTTTGTGCCAAATATAAACAAGATTGGTAAAATCCTGTACGAGCAATGCACTTGAGTGCATTACTTTTTGAATGCCCCTCGTATGTTAACATTCAATTAAAGTACATATAATTTAAATGACACTTTAGACATTTTTTTACTAAACTGTGACGGTTTTGTCTTTTCTATCACGTTGAGAAAAAAATAATCTTAGCTTTCAGTCGGGTAAGGGTTTGATAAATTCTGACTGGAGGCGGCCGGCGATTTCTTGGGACAAAAATGTTGTCCTTTTTTGGTTTCTTTTTGCAATCATTTTGAACGGTAGTGGTTGATGCTTGTTGATCCGGCATAACTGTAAAATTAATTAAATTAAATCAAGTCATTTACTGATTCGTCTTTATTACATATTTTTACTGTAACGAGGTCAATGTTGAGTTCTTGGAATAATTGATGCAATAATGTTGAGTCGAATAGGGGTTTGATCAGAATTCTGATTGGAGACGGTGAATTTGCTCAGAAGTAAATTTTTATTTTAACATCATTTTGAGCATTGTTCGTTGATGCTTGTTGATCCGGCATAACTGTAAAATTAATTAAATTAATTCAAGTTATGCATTGATTCGTCTTTATTACATCATATTTTTACTGCAACGGGGTCAATGTTGAGTTCTTGGAATAACTTGATTCAATAATTTTGAGTCGGGTAGTTTGAGTCGGGTAGGGGTTTGATGAGAATTCTTATTGGAGACGAAAGTTTAGCAAATATGTTAACGTTCAATTAAACTAAATATAATTTAAATAAATGACATTTTAGATATTTTTTCATTAAACTGTACACGGTTTTTGTCTTTTCTATAACGTTGAGAAAAAAAATAATCTTTATAGCTTTTAGTTTATAAAAAATATCGAGATGGTATTTCACATTTATCATTATTTTGTAGATATATTCTTGATAAAGGCTTTGTATAAATGGATCAAAGCAATTTGTCTGATTAAATTTCTATCAACATCTCATAAATACAAAAATTAAATTTATTTTCAAAAAATTACAAATTTATTTGTCTACATTGTCTGCACTCCACCTGTGACTTCGTATTTTTCCTTTTTAATGTGCTATTTTTCCTCTCCACTTAAATGAGCTGTTGTTTTATGGCTACCAACTGATGGTTATTTTGTTCCAATCGAGCTTGCAGTTGTAATTCGTTGGTCTGCTTCATTTCCTCTACAGCCATGAAGACTGCCTTAAAGTAAACGGCTTGCTGCTCTGCTTCTCGAGCAGCATCTCATGGAGAGCGATCTTAATGGTGAACAAATATGTTGAATTTATAATTGAAATTTCTACCATTCAAAACTTAAAAGTCTGATTCGTCTATTTTACAACATATTTTATTAGTATTTACTTATCAATTTACTGTAAAGGGCCAATGTTGAGTTCTTGGAATAACTTAATTCGATGATTTTGAGTCGGGTAAGGGTTTGATGAGAATTCTGATTAGAGACGGTGAATTTGCTTCGAAGTAAATTTTTATTTTACGATCATAACTGTAAAATTAATTAAATTCAATCAAGTCATTTACTGATTCATCTTTTTTACATCATATTTTTAGTATTTATCAACTTACTGTAACGAGGTCAATGTGGAGTTCTTGGAATAACTTGATTCGGTGATGTTGAGTCGGGTAGGGTTTTGATGAAAATTTTGATGCAAGACGGTGAATTTGCACCAAGGTAAATGTGGTCCTATTTGTTTTTAGTTTACGATCATTTTGAGCATTGTTTGTTGGTGTTTGTTGATCCGGCATTGCTGTAAAAACAAAGTTTAGCAAATATGTTAACGTTCAATTAAACTAGATATAATTTAAATGACATTTTAGATATATTTTCAATAATCTGTGACGGTTTTTGTCTTTTCTATTATGTTGAGAAAGGCGATTGCACTACTCTGTCAAAGACTGTTCAAATAAATCTTCCTAGCTTTCAGTTTATAAAAAAAAAATCGAGATGGTATTTCACATTTATCATCATTGTGTAGATATATTCTTGATTAAAGCTTTGTATAAATGGATCAAAACAATTCGTCTGATTAAATTCCCAACAACGTCTCTAAATACAAAAATTAAATTAAATTCCAAAAAATTACAAATTTATTTGTCTACATTGTCTGCACTCTTGTCTACATTGTCTGTCTGTCTATATTTCTCTACATTTTCTGTGACTTTGTATTTTTTTTTTAATGTGCTATTTTCCTCTTCCACTTTAATAAGCTGTTGTTTTATGGCTACCAACTGATGGTTATTCCGTTCCAATCGACGTTGCAGAGACTCCAGCTGTTGTTTGTGTGCTTCGTTGATCTGCTTGATTTGCTCTACAGCCATGAAGACCTCCTTAAAGTAATCTGCTTGCTACTTTGCTTCTCCAGCAGCATCTCACGGAGAGCGATCTTCCTGGTGAACAAAAGTGTTGGATTTATAGGTGAAATTTCTGCCATTCAAAACTTAAAAAGTCAGATTCGTCTATTTTACAACATATTTTATTAGTATTTACTTATCAACTTACTGCAAAGGGCTAATTTTGAGTTCTTGGAATAACTTAATTCGGTGATCTTGAGTCGGGTAAGGGTTCGATGAAAATTCGGATTGGAGGCGGCCGCCGATTTGTTGGGACAAAAATGTTGCCATTTTTTGTTTCTTTTTGCAATCATTTTGAACGGTAGTGGTTGATGCTTGTTGATCCGGCATAACTGTAAAATTAATTAAATTAAATCTAATCATTTATTGATTCGTCTTTATTACATCATATTTTTACTGTAACGAGTTCAATGTTGATTTCTTGGAATAACTTGATTTAATAATGGTGAGTCGGGTAAGGGTTTGAGAATTCTGATTGGAGTGAATTTGCTCTGAAGTTAATTTTTATTTTACGATCATTTTGAGCATCGTTCGTTGGTGTTTGTTGATCCGGCATTGCTGTAAAAACATAGTTTAGCAAATATGTTAACGTTCCATTATACTAGATATAATTTAAATGACGTTTTGAGATATTTTTTCATTAATCTGTGACGGTGTTTGTCTTTTCTATCACGTTGAGATAGGCGATTTTACTACTCTGTCGGAAGACTGAAATTTGAACAAATAAATAATTTTAATAGCTTTCAGTTTATAAAAAAAAATTGAGATGGTATTTCACATTTATCATCATTGTGTAGATATATTCTTGATTAAAGCTTCGTATAAATGTATCAAAACAATTTGTATAATTAAATTCCCATCAACGTCTCATAAATACAAAACTTAAATTAAATTCCAAAAATTTAAAAATTTGTCTACATTGTCTGCACTCAACCTGTGACTTTGTATTTTTCATTCTTTAATGTGCTATTTTCTTGCTCCATTTTAACGAGCTGTTGTTTTATGGCTACCAACTGATGGTTATTCCGTTCCAATCGACGTTGCAGTGACTCCAGCAGTTGTTTGTGTGCTTGGTTCGTCTGCTTTATTTCCTCTACAGACATTGAGACCGCCTTAAAGTAATTATCTCATAATAACAGAAATTAAAGTTAATTCCAAAAATTTACAAATTTATTTGTCTACACATGTTTGCACTCACTTGTGACTTTGCTGTAAAAACAAAGTTTCGCAAATATGTTAACTTTCAATTAAATTTAAATGACATTTTAACTAATCTGTGACGGTTTTTGTTTTTTTCTATCACGTTGAGATAGGCGATTTTACTACTTTGTCGGAAGACTGAAATTTGAAAAAAAACTAATCTTTATGGCTTTCAGTAAGTTAATCAAAACAATTTGTATGATTAAATTTCCATCAACGTCTCATAAATACAAAAATTAAATTTAATTCCAAAAATTTACAAATTCATTTGTCTACACATGTTTGCATTCACCTGTGACTTTGTATTTTTCAATCAAAAGTGCTATTTTCCCCTTTCACTTTAATAAGCTGTTTTATGGCTACCAACTGATGGTTATTTTGTTCCAATCGACGTTGCAGAGACTCTAGCAGTTGTTTGTGTGCTTCGTTGGTCTGCTTTATTTCGTTTACAACCATGGACACCGTCTTAAGTAATCTACTTGCTGCTCTGCTTCTCCAGCAGCATCTCACGCAGAGCGATCTTACTTGTGAACAAAAGTGTTGGATTTATAAGTGAAAGTTCTGCCATACAAAACTTAAATGTCTACTTACAACATACTATTTTATTAGTATTTATCAACTTACTGTAAAGGGGCAATGTTAAGTTCTTGAATAACTTAATTCGGTGATCTTGAGTCGGGTAAGGTTTTGATGAAAATTCTGACTGGAGGCAGGCAATTTGTTCGTACGAAAATGTTGTTCTTATTTGTTTTATTTTTCAATCATTTTGAACGGCAGTGATTGGTGCTTGTTGATCCGGCATAACTGTAAAATTAATTAAATTAAATCAAGCCATTTACTGATTCGTCTTTATTACATCATATTTTTTACTGTAACGAGTTCAATGTTGAGTTCTTGAAACAACTTGATTCAATAATGTTGAGTCGGTAAGGGTTTGATGAGAATTTTGATTGGAGACGGTGAATTTGCTCCGAAGTAACTTTTTAATTTCGATCATTTTGAGCATCGTTCGTTGGTGTTTGTTGATCCGACATTCCTGTAAAACCAAAGTTTAGCAAATATGTTAACGTTCAATTAAAGTAGATATAATTTAAATGACATTTTAGATATTTTTTCACTAATCTGTGACAGTGTTTGTCTTTTCTATCACGTTGAGATTCTATCACGTTGAGATAGGCGATTTTACTACTCTGTCGGAAGACTGAAATTTGAACAAATAAATAATCTTCGTAACTTTCAGTTGATAAAAAAAATCGAGATGGTATTTCACATTTATCATCATTGTGTAGATATATTCTTGATTAAAGCTTGATATAAATGTATCAAAACAATTTGTATGATTAAATTCCCATCAACGTCTCATAAATACAAAAATTAAATTAAATTTCAAAAATTTACAAATTTATTTGTCTACATTGTCTGCACTCACCTGTGACTTTGTATTTTTCATTCATTAAAATGCTATTTTCTTCCTCCAATTTAATGAGCTGTTGTTTTATGGCTACCAACTAATGGTTATTCTGTTCCAATCGACGTTGCAGTGACTCCAGCAGTTGTTTGTGTGCTTGGTTCGTCTGATTTATCTCCTCTACAGGCTACAGGCATTGAGACCGCCTTAAAGTAATCTGCTTGCTGCTTTGCTTCTCCAGCAGCATCTCATGGAGAGCGATCTTACTGGTGAACAAAAGTGTTGGATTTAAGTGAAATTTCTGCCATTCAAAACATAAAAGTCAGATTAGTCTATTTTACAACATATTTTATTAGTATTTACTTGTTGGAATAACTTAATTCGATGATCTTGCGTCGGGTAAGGGTTTGATGAGAATTCTGATTGGAGACGGTGAATTTGCTTAGAAGTTAATTTTTATTTTACAATCATTTTGAGCATCGTTCGTTTGTGTTGTTGATCCGGCATTGCTGTAAAACCAAAGTGACATTTTAAATACTTTTCACTAATCTGTGACGGTTTTTGTCTTTTCTATCATGTTGAGATAGGCGATTTTACTACTCTGTCGGAAGACTGAAATTTGAACAAAAAAACTAATCTTTAAGGTTTTCAGTTTATAAAAAAAATAGAGATGCTTCGTATAAATGTATCAAAACAATTTGATTAAATTTCCATCAACGTCTCATAAATACAAAAATTAAATTTAAAGCCAAAAATTTACAAATTCATTTGTCTACATTGTCTGCACTCAACCTGTGACATTGTATTTTTTATTCATTAAAGTGCTATTTTCCCCTTTCACCTTAATGAGCTGTTGTTTTATGGCTACCAACTAATGGTTATTTTGTTCCAATCGACGTTGCAGAGACTCCAGCAGTTGTTTGTGTGCTTCGTTGATCTGCTTTATTTGCTCTACAGCCATGGAGACCTCCTTAAAGTAATCTGCTTGCTGCTCTGCTTCTCCAGCAGCATCTCACGCAGAGCGATCTTACTGGTGAACAAATATGTTGGATTTATAATTGAAAGTTCTGCCATTCAAAACAAAAGTCAGATTCGTCTATTTTACAAAATATTTTATTAGTATTTACTTATCAACTTACTGTAACGGGGCAATGTTGAGTTCTTGGAATAACTTGATTCAATAATGTTGAGTCGAATATGGGTTTGAAGAAAATTCGGATTGGAGACGGTGAATTTGCTCAGAAGTAAATTTTTATTTTACGATCATTTTAAGCATCGTTCGTTGGTGTTTGTTGATCCGGCATTGCTGTAAAACCAAAGTGACATTTTAAATATTTTTCACTAATCTGTGACGGTGTTTGTCTTTTCTATCACGTTGAGATAGGCGAGTTTACTACTCTGTCGGAAGACTGAAATTTGAACAAAAAACTAATCTTATTTATGGCTTTCAGTTTGTAACAAAAATTGAGATGCTTCGTACAAATTGATCAAAACAATTTGTCTGATTAAATTTCCATCAACGTCTCATAAATACAAAAATTAAATTTAATTCCAAAAATTTACAAATTCATTTGTCTACATTGTCTGCACTCAACTTAAAGTGCTATTTTCCCCTTTTACTTTAATAAGCTGTTGTTTTATGGCTACCAACTGATGGTTATTTTGTTCCAATCGACGTTACAAAGACTCCAGTAGTTGTTTGTGTGCTTCGTTGGTCTGCTTTATTTCGTTTACAGCCATGGACACCGTCTTAAAAGTAATCTGCTTTCTGCTCTGCTTCTCCAGCAGCATCTCAAGGAGAACGATCTTAGTGGTGAACAAAAGTGTTTGATTTTATATGTGAAAGTTCTGCCATTCAAAACTTAATAATGTCTGATTTGTCTATTTTACAACGTACTATTTTATTAGTATTTACATATCAACTTACTGTAACGGGGCAATGTTGAGTTTTTTGAATAACTTAATTCGATGATCTTGAGTCGGGTAAGGTTTTGATGAAAATTCTGACTGGAGGCAGCGATTTGTTCGGACGAAAATGTTGTTCTTATTTGTTTTATTTTTCAATCATTTTGAACGGTAGTGGTTGATGCTTGTTGATCCGGCATAACTGTAAAATTAATTAAATTAAATCAAGTCATTTACTGATTCGTCTTTATTACATCATATTCTGCTATCAATTACTGATTCGTCTTTATTACGTGTTGATCCGGCATAACTGTAAAACTAATTAAATTAAATCAAGTCATTTACTAAGTTTTTTTTATTAAATTATATTTTTACTGTAACGGAGTCAATGTTGAGTTTGGAATAACTTGATTCAATAATGGTGAGTCGGGTAAGGGTTTGATGAAAATTTTGATTGGAGACGGTGAATTTGCTCCGAAGTAACTTATTAATTTCGATCATTTTGAGCATCGTTCGTTGGTGTTTGTTGATCCGGCATTCCTGTAAAAACAAAGTTTAGCAAATATGTTAACGTTCAATTAAAGTAGATATAATTTAAATGACATTTTAAGTATTTTTTCACTGAACTGTGACGGTTTTTGTCTTTTCTATAACGTTGAGAAAAAAATAATTTTCATAGCTTTCAGTTTATAAAAAAAATCGAGATGGTATTTCACATTTATCATCATTGCGTAGATATATTCTTGATTAAAGCTTTGTGTAAATGTATCAAAACAATTTGTCTGATTAAATTCCTATCAAATTTCGAAAATTTATCAATTTATTTGTCTACATTGTCTGCACTCAACTTTGACTTTGTATTTTTCTTTCTTTAATGTGCTATTTTCCTCTTCCACTTTAATGAGCTGTTGCTTCATGGCTACCAACTGATGGTTATTCCGTTCCAATCGAGCTTGCAGTGATTCCAGCTGTTCTTTGTGTGCTTCGTTGCTCTGCTTTATTTCTTTTAGAGCCATAGAGACCTCCATAAAGTAAACTGCTTGCTGCTCCTTCTCGAGCAGCATCTCATGCAGAGCGATCTTACTGGTGAACAAATATGTTGGATTTATAGTTGAAATTTCTGCCATTTCCAAACTTAAATCTAATTCGTCTATTTTACAACATATTTTATTTATCAACTTACTGTAACGGGCAATGTTAAGTTCTTGGAATAACTTAATTTGGTGATCTTGAGTCGGGTACGGGTTTGATGAAAATTCTGACTGGAGGCGGCCGGCGAATTCTTGGGACAAAAATGTTGTCCTTTTTTTGTTTTTTCTCTCAATCATTTTGAACGGCAGTGGTTGATGCTTGTTGATCCGGCATAACTATAAAATTAATTAAATTCAATCAAGTCATTTACTTATTCGTCTTTATTACATCATATTTTTAGTATTTACTTATCAACTTACTGTAATGAGTTCAATGTTGAGTTCTTGGAATAACTTGATTCTGTGATATTGAGTCGGGTAGGGGTTTGAAAATTTTGATGCGAGACGGTGAATTTGCACCAAGGTAAATGTGGCCCTTTTTGTTTTTAGTTTACAATCATTTTGAGCATCGTTCGTTGGTGTTTGTTGATCCGGCATTGCTGTAAAAACAAAGTTTAGCAAATATGTTAACGTTCAATTAAAGTATATATAATTTAAATAACATTTTGAGATATTTTTTCACTAATTTGTGACGGTTTTTGTCTTTTCTATCATTTCTATCATGTTGAGATTGGCAATTTTACTACTCTGTCGGAAGACTGAAATTTGAACAAATAAATAATTTTAATAGCTTTCAGTTTATAAAAAAAATCGAGATGGTATTTCACATTTATCATCATTGTGTAGATATATTCTTGATTAAATCTTCGTATAAATGTATCAAAACAATTTGTATGATTAAATTGCCATCAACGTCTCATAAATACAAAAATTAAATTAAATTCCAAAAATTTACAAATTTATTTGTCTACATTGTCTGCACTCAACCTGTGACTTGGTATTTTTCATTCATTAAAATGCTATTTTCCTGCTCCACTTTAATGAGCTGTTGTTTTATGGCTACCAACTGATGGTTATTCCGTTCCAATCGAGGTTGCAGTGCGTCCAGCAGTTGTTTGTGTGCTTGGTTCGTCTGATTTATCTCATCTACAGCCATGGAGACCGTCTTAAAGTATTCTGCTTGCTGATCTGCTTATAAAGCAGCATCTCATGGAGAGCGATCTTACTGGTGAACAAAAGTGTTGGATTTATAAATGAAATTTCTGCCATTCAAAACTTAAAGTCTGATTCGTCTATTTCACAAAATATTTTATAAGTATTTACTCATCAATTTCTGTAACGGGGCAATGTTGAGTTCTTGGAATAACTTAATTCGGTGATCTTGAGTCGGGTAAGGCTTTGTGATGAGAATTATGGCTGGAGGCGGCCGACGATTTGTTCGGACGAAAATGTTGTCCTTTCTTGTTTTTTCTTTCTATCATTTTGAACAGCAGTGGTTGATGCTTGTTGATCCGGCATAACTGTAAAATTAATTGAATTAAATTTACATCATATTTTATTAGTATTTACTTATCAACTTAAAAGCTTCTTTGTGGTTCAAAATTTCAATATCGCTTTAAACAAAGTCGATTTTATCGGAGCCATAAGCTTTTCGTGACGCTCTCATCAGTGGCAATCGCGTCAAAATGGGACGAACCAGAGAAAATCAAGGTATTTATAGTCTCAACAGTTGGGAGAAAGGTGCTGCAGTCTCGGAAAGGAGAAAAGCACAATTGCACAAAATCAAAGAAGTCTGGTGCAATGCAGTGTAATCTCGGAAAAAAACGCACTATGTGCAATTACCCAGGAGAAACACTGTTACTTGCAACTCAAGTTATTTAAAGTTTTAATACGTAAACAAATTCCTTTTGTTTACATAAAACCGGATGAGACACAGATGGAACGAGTTGCGTGCCACAGCAAGAATTTTAAAACGTTTGTCGTTATAGTTTGCAGCACATTGCTCGTTATCAAGCAAGTGTTGTCCTATGGTAGAGTCACAATCTGGATTGTTACGTTTTAGCTTACAGGATCTGCCAGGTTGAGATCGTGTAGGGCGCTTCGCTTGCTGTTGTAGCCATTTAGGAACATGCTGCTTGATTCTATCTTGTAGTCGCTGTGATGTTCGTCCTACGTACCTACTGTCACAGTGGCACGAATATTCATAAACAACGGAGCTTTTCAGCGTGGTAGGTAAAACATCTTTGCGGGCTACAGGCAACATGCGTTTCGATGTAAATACAACTCTGGTGGTAACGGAGCCATAGCAGCTTTCAACAGCCGTTTTGACGTTTTTATCAAGACCAATGGAAGCTTTCCCTATTCAAGGAACTCTCAAATATGCGGGACCCTTCTCAGGACCAAATCGTTTGGGCATAGAAAACTGAGCAATTTTCTTGGAAATGTTGCAGTCAAACCACATTGTCCAATAGAATGTTCTTGATATGCTTAATTTCTTCGTTTAGTTTAGATTTCGTGCATATCATTAGTGCCCGGTGTACCAAAGTTGATATAAGGTTTGTTTTTTGTTTAGTGGGACTAAAAGATTCCCAACGTAAGTACTGTCCAGTAAAGGTAGGTTTTCTAGACACACTTGTTTCAAAACCGGTAGCTGTTCGTTCCACGTTAACGTCGAGAAACGGTAAACAATTATTTTTCTCTTTCTCAAAGGTAAATTTAAGAGAAGGATGGAGACAGTTTAGTTGTTTGAAAAAGTTATCCGACTCTTCTTCATTGCGAAACATAGCAAATGTATCGTCAACGTACCTAAAATATGAGGAAGGTTTTGATTTTTGAGAGAAGAGTTTTTCTTCATAAAACCCAACAAAGATGTTAGCTAAGGCTGGGCCTAGTGGTGAACCCATTGCAACCCCATCAGTTTGCTTGTACATGATGTCGTTAAAGCTAAACTCTACTCCAGATGTGGCACTTTTCATCAGTTCAATGAAGACAGCCTTCGAAATAAGTGGTTGTGCATCCGAATCATCGCAATATAAGGCATCTGCACAGATATTAATGGTCTCTTAAAGTGGGACGTTTGTGAAAAGGCTTGATGTCGAAGGAGCACATGAAAAGGTTGTTAAATGAGTCACGAATACAATGGGTCGAGAAACGCTTTAACACCGGTTCCAAGAGGCTTGCTAACCACTTGCTGAGCTCATGATGGGATGAGCCCAGCTCAGCAAGTGGTTAGAAAGCCTACATTGTCTGCACTCAACCTGTGACTTTGTATTTTTCATTCCTTAATGTGCTATTTTCGTGCTCCACTTTAATAAGCTGTTGTTTTATGGTTACAAATTGATGGTTATTCGTTCCAATCGAGGTTGCACAGCAGTTGTTTGTGTGCTTCGTTGGTCTGCTTTATTTCCTCTACAGCCGTGGAAATTTTCTTAAAGTAATCAATATCTCATAAATACAAAATACAAATTTAATTTCAAAAAATTTACAAATTTATTTGTCTACACATGTTTGCACTCACCGGTGACTTTGTATTTCCCTCTCCACTTTAATGAGCTGTTGCTTTATGGCTACCAACTGATGGTTATTCCGTTCCAATCGAGCTAGGAGTGACTCCTCCAGCTGTTCTTTGTGTGCTTCGTTGATCTACTTTATTTCCTCCAGAGCAATGGAGGCTGTCTTAAAGTAATCTGCTTGCTGCTTTGCTTCTCCAGCATCTCACCGAGAGCGATCTTACTGGTGTGAACAAAAATGTTGAATTTTTAATTGAAATTTCTGCCATTAAAAACTAAGTCTGATTCGTCTATTTTACAAAAATATTTTATTAGTATTTACTTATCAACTTACTGTAACGGGGCAATGTTGAGTTCTTGAAATAACTTGATTCAATAATGTTGAGTCGGGCAAGGGTTTGATTGGAGACGGTGAATTTGCTCAGAAGTAACTTTTTATTTTACGATCATTTTTAAGCATCGTTCGTTGGTGTTTGTTGATCCGGCATTGCTGTAAAACCAAAGTTTAGCAAATATGTTAACGTTCAATCATGTTGAGATTGGCAATTTTACTACTCTGTCGGAAGACTGAAATTTGAACAACAAAACTAATCTTTATGGCTTTCAGTTTAAAAAAATAATCGGTATGCTTCGTATAAATGTATCAAAACAATTGATTTGATTAAATTTTCATCAACGTCTCATAAACATAAAAAATTTAATTTAATTCCAAGAAGTTTACAAATTCATTTGTCTACATTGTCTGCACTCAACCTGTGACTTTGTATTTTTCATTCATTAAATTATTATTTTCTTCCTCCATTTTAAGCTGTTGTTTTATGGCTACCAACTGATGGTAATTCCGTTTCAATCGACGTTGCAGAGACTCTAACAGTTGTTTTTGTGCTTCGTTGGTCTGCTTTATTTCCTGCGAACAAAAATATTCAACTTAAAATAATTTGAAACAATTTCAATTCTACATAAACCATATTACAAAATATACTCCGATGCAAACTCGATAAAGATGGAGAAGTAAAAATCTGAGCAAATGGAATTTGAAATTTGCAAATATTTTTTGGTAAACAAAACTTTTGGATTTGCTTTTAAAACTCTGCCATTCAAACGGAAATTAAGTCATTTTCTGATTCGTCTTTCTTTTTACAACTTACTCATTTTATTAGTATTTACTTATCAACTTACTGTAACGGGATCAACATTGTGTTTTTGAGATAACTTGATGCGGTCATCTTGAGTCGGGTAGGGATTTGAATAAAAATTCTGATTGGAGACGGGCGATTTGTTAGGACGAAAATGTTGTCCTTTTCTGTTTTTTCCTGTAATTATTTTTAACAGCGTTTGGTGATGCTTGTTGATCTGGCATAACTGTAAAAACAGAGTTTAGCAAATACGTTAACGTTCAATCAAAGTAAATATTCAAAACTTTTTCTATTTTCTATAAATCTGTTACCCATATAACTGAAGGGGAAACCGGATATTCCCGTGGAACGATTTTCATTTGATTTTTCCATCTCGTTAAGAAAAGCGACTTCGCTGCTTTGTTGAAGACTGAAGTTTTGAAGAGAAAACGAAATGCTTATATTGCTCAAGATCCAAAAAAGTCGAGGCGGCATTTGACTTTCATCATCATCGTGCAGATGGATTCTTTAAACAGAATATGGTGTTAGATATATGATTTGGTATGAAAAGAAGTTTTTTTGTTATTTGGTTATATAAAAAAATGCCATGTTTTACTTTTTCTTAAACATAGGCGTTTTATTTTGTATTCAACAACATTCTATATAGAATAGTCTTATTACCAAGGGATGCCTCCTTAAATTATCTGTTTGAGTAATGACAACAAATTTTTATTATTCACTTAAACTGATCACATTTTCAAAGTCGTTAACCGGGACGTTTGTTAAAATTGGATCTATCTAAGATTTTCTTGATATCGTGGTTTCGAAAGTCGAACATCATTACTCACTAGGAGACCCTTGTTACGCACTGTACTTCGGCCCTAGAAGAGATCGTGACCCACGATGGGTGCCTGCGATAGTTACGAAAGTCCATGGTACACGAAGCGTCAATGTACGAGTCATTCCTCGAGGACCAACTTGGAGAAGACATCTTGATCAACTGCGACCTTGATACGGTTCGGATCAAGATGATGATCCCTGTGAAATCCCATCCTCGTCGCCACTTTTGCCTGTTGTATCTTTGCACGAATACACAGGTTTATTAAAAAACAATAATTAAAATTCACAAAAATCACTTAGCCAAAAAACAACCGTATTGAAATAGAATGCTTTTAGTTCGTTTGCTGTAGTAGCTTGATAGCATTGAACTGACACAGGTTGTAGAATGGGTTTACCCAGCGTTTGCCACGTCGCTTCACAGCAAAATGTGTCACTGGCTCCGCTATCAATTTCAAACTTAATTCTGCGGTCATTAAGTCTAATAGTTTGATAGATGGGTGAAACAGAACATTGGACTTTGTGCACCAATTTCACCTGTTGTTTCACAAGCTTATTATCTCTTAGTCGAGATATGCATACAGATTGCAGATGACCTGTTTTCTTGCAGAAGCTGCAAATAGCTTTAATGTGGGGACAAGCTTTGCTAAAATGTCCAGAATTTCCACACCTGAAGCAGGCGGTTTTCTTTTCTTGCGTTTTGGAAGTTTTGGACTTCGTGTACGGTTTCCTTTGCTACCTTGGCTGCTTCTTCCACTTCTTGAGCCACTCTGATGGCGTTGCTAAACTTCAGTTCATCGTCCTTGAGCTTGAAGAGTGTCTTCAAAACTGCTTCGTTGTCTACTGAACAGATGAATTTAGTTCGCAAGGCTTCATCTAAAGGATCTTTAATGGATTGAAAATCACATGTAGCTGCATCTTGTCGTATTCTGCTTGCCAGTTCAAGAATAGTTTCGCCAGGTTTGCGTTTCATGTCAGACCAAAACTTGAAACGTTCTCTGACAACAAATCGTTTTGGGTCAAACTGCTCTGCCATAAACGTCTGAATATCATTCATGGTTAGCTCATGTATGCTTTTGACAGGTTGTTGCTGAGCCGCTAAGTTGCTAAGCATTTTGTAAACGGAGTTAGATTGGTTGGTAAGAAAAATTTGTGCTTGCTTGTTGTCGGGAATAGAGTTAGCAGTGACGAATGTTCGGAACCTTGCCAAATAAATCAGTCCATAACTCAGATGTGGAATCGAATGGTTGAAAACTTGCCATCGGTGTTGGAACATTTTCTCGCGGGTTGTTCAAGCTGCTTTAAAGTTTTCAGCTGCTCTTGAAGCATTGTCATTTGCTCTTGGTGTTGCTTGTTCTGCTCGCGATGCTCGTCGCGTAAAACTGCCATTTGCTCTTGGTGTTGCTTATTTAACAACAAAATCAGTTCAGAAATTTCACTCATTTTGACAATTCAAGCTTTAATGCAGATTCAACAAATTTTCTTTAAAATTCTTGACGCAGATGAGTTACTTGAATCCTCGTCGCCACTTTTGCCTGTTGTATCTTTGCACGAATACACAGGTTTATTAAATAACAATAATAAATATTCACAAAAGTACTTAGCCAAAAAAACAACCGTATTGAAATAGAATGCTTTTAGTTCGTTTGCTGTAGTAGCTTGATAACTTTGAACTGACTGAAGAACCGAAATAGATGCGCAGATTTAACTGGTTACAATTATGCTTGGAGATACGCGCGTCCAATAATTGATCGAGCAGAAGGCGCTGATTAAGATTAGAAGCGTTTAAGAAAACACTACGTCATCGATTGCACAATATCACAACAGTTGCTAAAAAGCAGTGTTCTCAGAAGGTCTTTTTAAAAATTGGAAAACCGGGACATATGGTTAACCAAACGGGACGTCAGGACAAGGCTTAATTAAAAACAGGGACTGTCCCGGATAAATCGGCACCTAAGTGTTTTGGTTTCCTTCTCATCTCTAAAATCAAGGCGACGAGAAAAATACATTGGTCTAATATTTTAAAAGTCGTAAGCGTAGAAAGCATTAAATCGTTATATTTTCATATTTTTAATAAGTATTGTTATTTATGCTTTTTGTTCGGTTGTTATTAAATTTAATTAATTACAAGTCCTACTACTTTTATTAGTTTGACCGGGTTTTATTTTGATTTCAGTCCACTGTCGGTTAAAACCATTTTGACTGATTCGCTAGGTGTCGCCAATTTCGCATTCATCTTATCGCAGTTAGGTATCACAATTCAATGTTCATATTTTATTTTTCTTGTTTGCCGTTTGCGCAATAATTTATCTGAACATCATAATCTTCAGCAGCAATGTGCAACCAGAGTCCCATGGCTGAAATGCAGTTACCGAACTTGATCCCCTGTGGTCCGCAACAAGTTCAGAATTTTAAATAAACTGATGATATGACCCAGACTCAATTGTGATGATAAATAGTTTTGAAAAAGCATTATTTAATTCATCAAAGTCTTTTTCATTATACTGTAACATTACGATTTTGCTGTGTATTCTATATTGCACAATCAAACATGGTTTTTATGTGTTTTTATTGGTCTAATTTCTGCGTTTGGATTTGCTTCTTTGAAAAGTAAAAATTGATTTATTCATTTTTTGCAGTTTTAATTGCCAAAGCTTTTGTTTTTTTGTTCAATGTTTTATAAATTTTAATCTGTATCAAATGTCGAAAAAAATGAGTCCGACATTCATAAGTTGAACTTGAGTTACTTGTATCAGATTATATAGCATCAATGCTAAACGATTTAACCCATATTCTCCTGAATCTAAGTTTTTTGTTCATTTCTCTATTCAAGCTTTGGAATGATGTAACTTAAAGGGGAAAAACGATCTTTTTGTGCAAAACCTTTTTTTTTCGTGAAATAGGAATGATTTCACTTCCGTCAGTTTAAAAATGACTCTAGGAGCAGGAGGGTACATGTAAAACAAAACGTAAGATTGCTTTTCTTTAATTTTTTTATTTTTAAGTCAAATCAATTTTTGATAACAAGCACGCCTACAAACAAATAACATCGTTGATAAACAAAAACTTAACATTGTCTATTGGAAATGGTATTTTTTAACAGTAAAGATGTAGACAAACATTGCAGGAGTACCGGGAGGTTCTGAGCATTCTGGTTTGGCACATCGTCGTGCGTCCCCTTAACAATCCAGTGATTGGTAGCATTGAAACATACATGTTCACACTGCTGTGACCTTGATCCAGGAAATAGAACCTGTGACATATCTTTATACTGTATTACAAATGTCTTTACTAACGGACGGAACTGAACACAGCATCGCGACGGCTTTGCCTGTACCAACAGCTTAGGTAGTTAAACTCAATTGGTTTCCATGAATACAATATAATTGTTTGGCTCCGTGCTTCCCAAAGTAAGGTACCATAGATTTGTCAACGCTTAGCTTGTTTGTCTAACTTTGGTAAATCTGTCAGTTTTGTCCAAGCTTTTATTATCAGCAAGATAAAAAAAGTGTTTGCTTCAAACTCATTCTTGATCATCAGCGCCGTGACCATTCGGTCCTGGTTGTCCTCCCTCCTCTTCCAATACATTTCTTGTCGTGGCAATTGATCATAACCGCTCCGCACAAGGATGGCAATGAATTATTTCAACTTTTTTATGGTCATCATGAACGAGCAGTTGCTTTTGTATCGAGCATACTTATTTGATTACAAACATATTCTTTCCATTTCTTCAGTCGTCAAGAACTTTTTAAATATTTAATGTGGCAAGATATGCTCTTCAAAGGAAGGGTGTGTCAAGGTCCAGTTATCAAGAACTCTGTGCACATCCATTTTACCCTTCCTTTATTTCAGTTTTGAGACGTTTCATCATCCTTATCTAAAAAATACATAAAGTTGAATACCAACATGAAATACAAAATTATACAATTTAAAAACATTTGGCGTTGTGTACTAAGTCCATATAATGCAAGCATTGCAGCAAGATTACAGTCATAGTATAGCAAGAACTATAAATTCATTGTTGAAATATGTATATATGCTACTTTTTTGTTGCTGGTGGAACACAATATTGTTCTGACAGGGAAACATTTTTTGGTTGAAAGTGACCAGCAGGTAGCCAAGTATTCTAGAAACAAGAGAAAATACAGAACCTTACTCGACCGCTTGTTAAAGCTTGCAATTCATCAGTAATCAGTTTTGTGCCTCTTGGTTTCTTGCAAATCCTATTCAAATGGATTTCCGAAAAGGTTGTCCGGAATACAATTAACATCATGATGGAAGTTGCCTTCCGCAAAGGTTGTACTTTTAATGCTTCAAAAACGGTCATCTCTTTGTTTTCGTGCAGCAGGTTAGCCATAGCGGCCTAATGGATAAAGCCTAGGAAGCTAGGATTAGCAGTTGTAAATATTAGTTTTGTCGCGGTCAACTGCTTCGTTAAAGTTATAATGATTTTCAGTGTCAATAAACAGATACATGTAAACAATTAAATCCAATGTTATTTAGCTCTAATTAACAACTTTAATGTTAAAACAATAATCCCAGTAAAATGTATCTAAACAAAAAAAAAAAATTGTCTATATTACTCTACCTCCTGGCAAGAGTTGCTCCCAGTGTGCTTTCTGTCTAGATAAGCAAATAACAAGAAACTTGGCTTCAACCGTTTTCGACTAGTCCTGTATCAATTACCGTCGTGCTCCTAGCGTCAGTTTAAACTGACGGAAGTAAATGAATTGCAAAACTTTTGCAAGCCTGTTTTTGATTCTTTTTTCGGTTATACCATTTCAATAATATATGTTTTCGCTATCTTTAGTAATTTTTCAATTTATTTAATTCACAACCGTTTGATGGCCGTTACTTCTTTTTGCAATACAAAAAATGCTTTTTTTAAAATTAGGCTGTTGTAAATATCGTGATAGCTTTTTATAATTTTAAATGGTCAGACAATTAGCTCGATGAGTCCTACGAGTATCAATGTGCTTAAAATCCTTCTTTTTGCGCCGTCAGTGTAAACTGACGCTAGGAGGATATGGGTTAAATGTTTTTTCATTCGAATTGTTACGGTTTTCATTTGTTTGCTCCATTACGTTGATGTAAATGACTGAATTCACTAGTTCGTCGACGAGTGAGGTTTAAAGAGTAAACGAAATGCTTCTACTGCTCTCAAAGGATAATCTATGCGACATTTTACTTTCATCATTATTGTGCAGACGGATTCTTTGATTTCAACTTTTGCACAACTCTTAGATTAAAACAATTTGCTAATAAAATGGAAAGTTGGAAAACTTAACCGGTGGTATGAAGAAATATAACACAAAATACAAAATATTGTGTAAAATTAGATAAGGATTTCAAACAAAGACCAATAAATTGTTTTGAGCATTTTTGAATTTCTTTTTTGTTACCAATGTATTAAAATATAATTTGTCTTTTTTGTTCTTAAAACTTAAAGTTTCGAACCCGGTTTACAAGTTTGATTTGCCTCTCATTGCACCTGAAATGTTTTTGTTTTCTTTATAAATTTGAGTTTAATTATTGGAAAGGACACAGAGAGAGATCGCATTTAACTCTGTAAACGCTGATGAATTTATAGACTACTGTTTGAACGTCTAAAGAATAGAATACTGTGTGAAATTGTATATTGTATCTGTTTATTGTTTCTTGTGTTCTGGGCAGTTGAGAGTCCAAATTAGTTAAATATCGTTCCACCGAAATCTTTAATTTTAATGTAGTCAATAGTCAATCGTCAATAATTATTATATATAAAGTTATAAATTATCTGTCTTTATTTTTGCATTATTTTGTTCTGTTTTAATTATTAATACATTCATTTTTGCTTAAAGGACGCATTATTTAACTTATTGCTCAAAAGACCAGAATCCCAGTAACACAATTATATTTAACTGATTGGAAAGTTAAATTATATTTAACTGGTTTACCATTACTGATATCGTGCATTTTTGGTTGTAAAATGTAGCTCTGTATTGTGATTGTATTTACTGTAAATAGTCGATTTCTAAAGGTTTTGAAGAAGCAGAAGAGCGACTTGAAGAGTTGTACGCCAAGTGTGACAGTTTGATGGCGGACAATGCAGAGAGTAGTTTGATTAAAGCTAACATTTCTTTAATGAATAATGTTTTTGCAAAATTGGAGAGATTTGTCATAAGAGAAATTTCTGAAGGTAGCAGACAATTGCTTCAGACTCGTTTGAAGAAACATTACGAGTTTCGATGTAAGTATGGTGAACGCATTGCTAATTATTTTCAAGGTAAGCTTACCGAGAAGAAAGTAGCAAGTGCGCTTTCGGTTCCACACACCCTTCGATCTCGTGCTTAAAAGGCAACATCAAAAAGAAGTTCTCTATCGACATCAAGTAGCATGGCAACAGCCAAGTTGGTTGCAAAGGAAGAGGTTGCTAATTAAAACTTAAGCAACTAGAAGAAAAGAGAGAACTAGAAAGAAAGCAACAAAGACATCGTAGACGCGCTGAAGAACGCAGACGCTCTGAAGAAGAGCGTAGACGCGCCAAAGAAGAGCGAGAAGAAGAGAAATTTAATCTAGAACTGCTAAAGGCTCGACATGAAATTGAAGAAGCTCCTCTAGAACGACAAATCATAGAGGAAGAAATTGAACGAGGAGGGTACATACCGTCCGAATACGAAATTAAGCCCTTGAAATCAGATATTCCCACGTCATCACGACTTTTATCGGCAAAGGAAATTTCAATTTGTTTCTAGTGTACGAGAAGCTCCTACGTTTAATCATGAACGTAGTAAATTTTGTCCAACTTTGGAACAAGCAGTAGGTAAAGTCTCGTATAGGCCTATTGTTCCTGTGTATGTAGATCCTACTTTTCCGAAGATAGAACTTGGAAAGTTTAACGGCAATCCGATGCACTACTGTATATTCGTTTCGTGAAAACATTCGAAGCTAATGCGGAATCAAAGATAACTGATCCGAACAAACGGTTGCTGGCTACTCGTTCAACAGTGTGAAGGTGAAGCGAAGAAAGTAATCGATCATTGTTTATTATTAGAGCCGCGTGAAGGTTACAATCATGCTAAAACTCTGCTGAAAGACAATTTTGGACAAAGAAACCAGATTGTTAAAGCATTTATTGATAAATTACATTCTGATTCAATTATTAAGCGTGATGATAAAAAAGGTTTGGTTAATTTAGCTAGTGATATGTGATTTAACATTTAGGCAACTAAATCTCCATTTTAGATAGATAACTTCGCGATGCTATTGGCAAAATTGTTCAACGTTTGCTTTATGATTTACAAAATCGTTGGATTCGCAAGGCAAGCAAAATCGAGAGCACGGGAGAAGAACCAACAATCAAAGACTTAATTCAATTTGTGAAAGAGGAGGCGGAAGTGAGAGGAGGCGGAAGTGGTCAAATCTGCATATTCGAAAGTTTGTTTACCAAAAATCTAAGCGAGGGAGCTTGTTCTTGACCAGTTCAATTGAAGCTTTTACAAAGGGTAATCTGACGTGTTATTTGTGTTCAAAGAATCATTTGTTGAAAAATTGCTTCGCTTTTCGTAAAGAGTTTAAATGATAAATATGAGTTTATGAAGTAAAAGCGATTATGTTTCAATTGTTTCAAGCACCGTCATATTGCAAAGCTCTGCCGTCAGGATAAAGCATGCACGGTACAAGGATGTCAAGGCAAGCACCATGAATTGCTACATCGAAATTTCAAGTGCGAAAAGAGACTAATCAGCCATCAACCAGCAATTCTTCATCGGTCGACAGAACTGTTGGGAATGATCACTGCTGGTTGCATGACAAAAAGATCATACCGCACATTTTTAAATGTGGTTCAGGTAAAAGTGCGCGCTGATAATAAAACTGTAACTACCTATGCATTCTTAGATCAAAGTTCTACGGCGAATTTGTGTGAATCAAGTATACTACAACGTCTCGGAATTTCTAAAGAGCCAGCGAAGTACTCTCTCACCACAGTAAATCAGACGAAGGTAAATGTCGATGGAAAAAAGACAACGTTATTGGTTTCCGCTTTGAACGACGATCAGTATATTGAACTAACGGAAGTTTTCTGTGCAGAGACGTTACCGATATCTTCTAATCCTTGTTTAACAGAGACAGAGTTAAATAATTGGACACATCTTCGAGGAATTGAAATACCTAAATTGGGTAACCCGGATGTTCAACTATCAATCGGAATCAATAACCCGGAACTATTTTGGACACAAGATGAGCGTTTTGGAAGGCGAAGCGAGCCATTTGCCATTAAGACTTTTTTGGGATGTTCGATTATCGGTGGGTCTGCTTACAGTAAGAAAACGTTGAATATAAATTTTGTGAGTAGAGCAGATCAGTTGGTGCAGGAACAAGTTGAATGCTTGTGGAAATTAGATATGGTTCCTAACTCTGATTTGAAACCAGGTATGTCGCGTAATGACAGGTATGCCATGGATTTACTTAATAATTCGAAAAAGCAGGTAAACGGTCACTACCAAGTAAATTTTTTGTGGAAACCAGAATCTCCTAAATTTAACAGTAATTTTAAACAAGCTATATTTAGATTAGAGTCCTTGCGTCGACAATTTGCTCGAGATAAAAAATTTCAAACGCTGTACACAGAAACCATGCAACGATACGTGGACAAAGATTTTCTGAACGCTTAAGCGAGCATGATTTACTGTAGAAGATGACAATTGCTGGTTCTTACCACATCACGCTGTGTCCCATCCAAGGAAGGCTAATAAGGTAAGAGTTGTGTTTGTGCAGCTCGCTACAATGGTACTTTATTGAACGCACAACTCTTGACCTGATTTGTTGAATAATCTATTTGGTGTACTTACTCGTTTAGAAAGGAAAAAGTGACTCTAGTGGCGGATATTGAATCTATGTATCACCAAGTCTTAGTCGATCCTCAGGATCGGAAGTATTTGAAGTTTTTGTGGTGACCGTCTGGCAATACTAATCTTCCACCTGCAAAGTATTGTATGAAAGTACACATGTTTGGAGCGGCGTCTTCGCCCGCTTGTGCTAATTACGCTCTTCAGGAAACAGCTAAAGACAATGACCTTTTGTTTCTTCAGGATGTTATTGCTACCGTTTTAGAAAACTTGTACACGGATGATTGTCTTAAGTCTGTAAACTCGGCGGAGGAAGCCATTAGAATGAGCGATGAACTGTCTCAATTGCTGAAGAAGGGAAGATTTAATCTAACAAAATGGCTTAACAACAGTGATCGGGTAATATCAAACTTTGTTTTGGAAAGGCGAGCGAAAGTTTATTTAGATTCAAAAGAAGCCAAGAACACCTCCAGTACTTGGTGTAACGTTGAACTTTGAAGAAGATAGTTTTCAAATTGATGTAAATGTAAAAGATAAGCAACTCACCAGAAGGGGTGTTCTCTCCCAAATAAGTGCTGTTTTCGATCCGCTTGGATTTGCAGCTCCAGTCATACTAAAGGCTAAATTGATTTTACAAGAGCTGTTCCGGCTCGAACAACTGGCTATTTGTTGGAGTAAGTGGATTTCGAATTTGACTTGTCTAAGTGATCTAAAAGTTGATCGTTATTTTTCAGATTTTGAAGACGCTGATCAAATTGAACTGCACATCTTATGTGACGCTTCACAAGATGGATATGGAGTGGTAGCGTATCTAAGACAAAGCGTGCAACGCGATCACTTTCACAAAGAAATTGATTATCTACAAAGGAATAAAATTATTGATAAAAACGTACTAACTGGATTCAAACCTGTTGTATTCGAAGGTGTTCTTCGTGTGGGAGGAAGACTCGACAAGGACTATCACGAGCGAGTCGGCCATATGGGAATGTTTCGCGCCTGGGCTACCATAAGACAAAAATTTTGGATAGTCAAAGGAGCAGCAACTGTTAGAAACGTTCTAGGACAATGCCTTTCATCAATGCTCTGCGAAGAAGGAGAGCTTCGCAAATCGATTCAACTGGATGAACTTTCATGGACTGTTACGAACTGTATCGTAGCGTTAAGTTTTATCTGTTTATTGTGTATGTGTGTTGTTTAGTTCGAAACTTGCTGTTGGGTTTGGTCGTTAATGTACGTTGGGTTCGTACATTGTGGGGGCTATGTTACAGCAAGTTTCAAACCCGGTTTACTTTCGTTTCAGTTAATTTCGCGTTTTGTTATCCAACACTAAGTTTGATTTGCCTCTCATTGCGCCTGAAATGTTTTTGTTTTAAGTTTTAATATAGTCAATAGCCAATCGTCAATAATTATGCATAAAGTTATAAATTATCTGTCTTTATTTTTGCATCATTTTGTTCTGTTTCAATTATTAATACATTCATTTTTGCTTAAAGGACGCATTATTTAACTTATTGCTCAAAAGACCAGAATCCCAGTAACATTTTATTTTGATTCACTGTCGGTTTATATTGTTTTGATCAATCTTGTTTTTACGACTAAAAAATGCTTGACTACATGGATCGCAATTTATTTGTTTACTGTTTCATAATTATCACTTTTCAGGATTCAGTTTTTGGTTTTCCTATTTTAAATTAGCCTAGCAATAAATTCAAATGTCATAATCTGCAACAGGGATTTGTAATCAGCGGCCAAAGAATCCAATGCAGCCCAAGAACCAAAATTTATTGTTCCGGGAATGCTCTCCAGATTTTTAACAGAGAAATGTGTAAAGACTACCGGCTAAACTAAATTATGACCAGCTTTATAGCTTTATTCTATGAAAGTGTGTTTTTAATTTTTAAATAAAATCAGAGTGCTCGTTGTAAAAGTCTGTTTTTAATGCTACATCATTTTATTTGGTATTTCAAATGCAAGTACGGTCTGTGTCCGACTATTATTACGTTTGTAATTGTCCCAGCGGCCTGGAGTAAATATTGTTGGACATCTTTGATTGACAGCATCCAAGCAGAGAGAAACGAACTTTGATGCCACAGATCAAAATCAATGCACAGATCAATGCACAAACATCATATCCAGAAAACTTGACAAACAATACAATCACTGATCTATATAATCAATGAGAATAAACACAGTTTAACAGTTCAAATGTTACGATAAGTTGGAAGATTATGCAATGCGAATTCATGTCAATTATCGGTTAATAAAAATATTGCAATAAAATAAATTAAATCAGTCTAAGTTAAAGTATTTGATTTATTCATTAAATACTGGGTTATCGTACTAAATTCATTGCAAATTGATATATTGCGAAAAAACGTCAGTTTGACTTTGCTGAAAAGAGTAATAGATTTTAAAAACACATCAGTCATTTAGTCAAGATCACAAACGTCGAGACCAAAACCGAGATCGAGACCTAAAGTTGAAATCGAGATTGGAAACATTCGAGACCAAGGCCGAGACCGGGAAAAAATTTTACAAAAATATAGTCCATTTAAAAATTTTTTAGTAATTAAGACTGCATTAATATGGTATAAAATCATGTTGTGAATCGCTTTGCTATGTGATTATCAGGGTTAGCTGTAAAATCTGACTCAACTCTATTCCTTAATCTTTGAGTTTTTTATTGGTTTAAACCAGGGTTGTACAGTCAGATTCGGAGGTATAAGTCTTATGTTTTTGGTTGAAGTGGGAATCGAAGTATAGGATTTGTATTTTTCTTTGCTCAATCCAAATTCAATTTTTGGTAAATTTCTGGAACCGATTGTTATATTTATCTGAATGATTTAAAAATAATCAAGCAAAAATACGGCGAGTATTTAGATAGGTTAACGTTTAAACTTTAATTTGAAGTACAAACTAAAAACAATTTTGCCTTTATATTGACTGCCAAATTTGGCTTTTTTATTTGATAAATTAAACTTAACTTTCGGTTTGTTGTTTCGAAAATTTTAACTATAGATTAGAAAAAGATTTTTATTAGGAAAAAGGCGTCGGAAGTGCTTAATTGTTTATCGATTTTGAAAGTCAAGTAACGAATAAAAAGAATGTCTTTATTTGAATTCAGCCCTCGCTAAAACGTTGAGGTTCTTTGAGAATTGTGGATACTTGTCTAAAGCTACCACCTGTAGTCTCTTATCATTCCCAATACTTATAATATACATTAACTTAAAGAGAAAAAAATGCCTTGGTCAGCGCTTTGTGTGTGACCAGAGTAATTTAATCTACTCTTAATTGCAGACAAAAAAAGGTTTTGTGAAAAGCTAACTCTGCAATTACTAAAAGCTATTTTTTTTTGTAAGGGGGTGGTGCTTCTTGTTTGCTGGACTCTCTGATTGGAAAGTAGTCTTATAACCAGGATTGTGGAGTCAACAAATTTCTTTTGTTCTTCCGCATATAGAGAAAAGTTTTTGATTCCGACTCCAGCTTTTGAAATTTTACGATTTAAACTTTGACACTATAACATCTGAAAAAACTACATACTCCGACTTCATCACTAAACGTGGGACTCCAACAATTTTGATTTCACAACCCTGAAGGCCTAATTGTTGAATGCTTAAAGCTCGTTGAAAAGCCGTGATTGTGATTGACTTGATCTCGATTCAAAACCTACTCGAGCCCTTCTGTTGTGTCCTTAGGTAAAACACTTTTACGACACTTCACCTTAACGTTTTTGGCAAGCAGTTCTAAATTTCAATCATATCTCTATAAACTAAAAATCAAAATAAAAAAATTCTATCTCACAGCAATATCTTGGCATCTCTAGGAGCAGGTCGGGGTAATTGCTTGCTTACATACTGTACAGCGTTTCCGTCACATTCCTGGGATTAAAGAAGATAAATATAAAGATAAAATCCAAAATAATTTAGCATAAATCAAAGCCTTCAAATGCAATAAAGAATCCGATTCCCAATTTTACCGAATCTAAAAACCGACTCCTATTTGCAATTCCGACTTCATTAAATCTAAAGAAAATACTGCGACTCCAATTTAAAACATACGACTCCATGGATTCCGACTCTGCAACCCTGCTTATAATTATATTGTTGTGTTGAGGTTGCCATAGCCGCATATTTTAGGATGGAGTTGGACTCCTTTTTTAAATGTGCTGAAGCTAGAGTCGTATTATTAGGTCTCGTGGAGATGGAAATGAAAAACTTTGAATTGATGAAGTTAAAAAATAATTTCTCTGATTTTACAATCTTGGTTTAAACAATTAGTTTAAAAAATTTATAAACTTTTTTCCACATCAAAAAATTTTCACCATAAATTACAACAAAGTTTTTCAAGTTTATTTTTTATTTATTTATTTTACCTCTATATTTATCCTCCTGACTCGCAGGGAAGCGACGGAGGCGGTAATACATAGGGTAAGCAATTACCCCGATCTGCTTCCGGAGATGCCAAGATATTGCTATCCGCTTGTAATTTAATAGAGATATGACTGTAATTTTGAAATGCTTGCCAAGACCACAAGCAGGGGAAAGTGCCCTAAAGCGTCTTTCCCAAGGACACAACAGAATGACGCGAGTGGGTTTTGAACCGAGACCATGTTGGTCACAAGCACGGCGCTTTAACCTCTTGACCACGCTGCCGACACTGACACTGTTAAACATTGACCTTCTCCTAATAGGCTTTCATCGTCGAGTTTTGCTTTCCCAGTGCTAGGCATGACAGTTAAATGATAAAATTTTTGCAGTGTCAAGTGGAGTGATTACATCGCTTTAACGAACAAATTCGAAAAGACTTTGTTGCTGCTGAATTTGCCTGATGTGAAAGCAACTTACCAGGACTTTTTTAACACCTTTAGAAAACAGCCAAAAAGACTATTTCACTCAGTCACCAAAACAAAGGTAAGCCGTATTGCTATGCAGATTGTAAAGCTTCCTATACAACTTTAGAGCAGTGCCTCAAAATGAAACATGACTGGATTTTGGGTACTATGGCTTCATTGACCAGACTTAATAAAAAATTGAGAGATCGATGATATCGAGCTTTTACACTCTCGTCGAAAAGTATGGAGTATGTTAAAATTATCTTATAGGTTGGTCACTACACTCCCCTCGTCGTTTAAAAACGGAAGATATGAGGCTGTTGACTGCAAGTCAACTCGACTTTTTTTTTCAAAAGATGTTTAACTTTTAAAAGGCATCAACACCAGAGTCAGTAACCATCTCGAAAAACTAACGTTTCGTCACAACCTTGTAGCATTGCACAAAAAATATCTTCCCATGTCATGCTGTTGCCTTGTATTCGGTCTACTCGACAGCTAAGTACTTTGTGGTGCACTTGCTTGCCTCATAAATAGTGTTTTGAATGACGCTTCAAGCATTTGGATGCTGCGTACCACTCCAACAGACCAAATATTGATTCTTTCAGGCATTAAGCCAGCTGAATTTTGCCAATTAAAAACGGAATTCTCCATTTCCTTCTCATTTTTCCAATTAAAAATGGAATTCTTGATTTTAAGGGGGCCAGTATAATCAGGGAACAGTATAATCTCTAAAAAAATAACCATCGTTTTAGAGGGGCAACTTTCTAGTGTCTCAAAACAAACTTATTTTTAAAAAAAAAGTTTTTATTTTAGACTTTTTATTTGTTGTAGATACCAAAACTTGTAAGAAGGTAATAATAATCACTAGAATACTTATAATACTTATAATAATAATAATCTTATAAAAACTTATAATAATCACTAGAAATAAATCAGGTGCAACTATATAATTTAAAACAAGAATTGTAATTATTCTATTTATTTCTATAAAAATCGTTGACACAGACAAATAAATAGTTAATATTTAAAAATTAAATTAACAAAATCTGCTAAGCATAATGCAGTTACAGAATAGTTTGGTCGTCTACCTAATTTTGGTTTTAAATTCAATTTATGTGAGATTGGACTTCAATAAATTTTAAAAGCAAAATTACCGCGAGTTACATAGCGAAAGATGTTGAAAAATTTTTTTTAAATAAATAAATACAATATCTGATTACAAGCAAAGTCTAGCTCTAATATTTCAAAAACTTAGTTTTCATTACATAGTCAACAGAATTTAAATCACTAAAATATACTACCACCAAAATCATAAAGCCAAAGCTTGGAATGGTTAGCAACAATTGCCATGTCCACAAGGTGGCTGGAAAAAGGCCTATTGAGTCTGGGTCGTTTCATCAGATTATTTTAAAAATTCGAACTTGTTGCGGACCACAGGGACTCAAGTTCGGTAACTGCATTTCACCATAGACCTCTGGTTGCACATCGCTGCTGCAGATTATAATGTTTAGATAAATCATCGCGCAAAAGAAAAAATAAAATATGAACATTAAATTGTGATGCATAATCACGATAAGATGAATGCAAAATTGGCGACACCTAGTGGAACAGTCAAAATAATTTTAACCGATGGTGAACTGAAATCGAAATATAAGTCGGTCAAACTAATAAAAGTAATAGAACTTGTAATTAGTAAAACTCAATAACAGCGTAACAAAAGCGAAATTGAAACCTTAATATTTAGAGGGTATTTGGATTTTAATAAATAAATAACAATACTTGTTCAAAGTATCAAAATATTACTAACATAAAACGGTTCTTAATGTTTTTTGGTCCTAAAACTTTTAAAATAATATGTAGTTTTCTTGTCGCTCTGAATTTAGAAATGGAAGAAGGCCAATGTACTTTGGAAAAACAAAGAAATTTAACTCTTGTATTGTGGGAAAATATTTGTGTATAAAAAAAGAGAAATTTTTACTTTCTATTAAATCAATTCAATTGAATAATATGAAATTGTTACTATCAAACATGGTTTTTTTTCATATGATTTTTTGTACAGTCGATTCAGAATGAAGTCGGAGAGGAAACAGTAAAGTATGGCTAAAAACAAAAAAATAACAAGTGGAATGCGTGTTTCGACTAAAACTTGAAAGCGTAAAAAAATACCCCATAGTAAAATTTTTTGAATTTAAAGTTTATTTTAATTTAAACACAGTGCAAATTTTTAGCTTTGTCTAGACAAAAAGTAGTCGCCGAAGAAACAAACGGAAAAAGAAACCTTGCACTAGGTTTTAAAAATTACACATTCATATAAGGCCACATTCGCCAAACCCACTACCCAGAGGGTACCGAAACGGAAGCACAGGAGACAGACAATACCCTTTGAAATAGGTAAAAGAAGATGCATTTGGCAACACTTATCTCTACAATTATATAAGTTACGTTTAGTCAGTCTGTTACAGCAAAAACGTAGGTTATTTGTTGTGAATAGCTACACTTCACAACCCCGTTCCTGCCGCGAGCCACAGATCAAGAAGTGTTGTTGTAGGGGACGCAGAGCAGAAATCTCGATCGAAAACTCCTTGGGTCTTCCACAGACTTCCATTGGCTTAGAGATCGGCCACAAGCGCTCTTCTCCAAATCTTGAAAAGTTTGAGCCGGCGCAAGCAGGAAGAAAGGAAGTCACGTAACCAAGACTTAAACGCAGCTTTAACATGGGCTATAAGCTCTGGACAGATGGAGTCGGGGCACTTTTATCAGGTTTTAAGTGTTAAAGGGCAACAGTAAATTCTCTCTGTAAGAGAGTACCAGAGATATTCACTGGGTCTGGTGTTGTAACTCTTCAAATGTCGGACACTTCTTGAGAGACAAGTCAAGATAGCTTGTGGTCAACAGCCTCGTATCTCCATTTTCTGACTAGCTGAAATGCAATAGGATCAGCTGAAACGGGACACTGACGAGGAGAGTGCCGTGACCTACCAGTAACATTGTTCAATACACTCCATGCTTTACAAATAAAGTATGAAATGTCAATGCTCCGAATTGCTTCGGACCATCGATCCCTCCGCTTCCTGTCAAGTTTGGAAAGTAAAGCTGTAGCAGCCAAACTTGAGTCGTTATTTTTGAAAAGACTGACCATTCTTGTTTTCTTGACCATCCCAACACAGAATATAATTTTTCGATGAACGCGTGAAACAATCTTTTTTGGGTGCTTTCTTGATGATATTACAAAAGTGCTGATAAGCCGCATCAGGGGCGGATTTAAAAGTTTTTTCGGAGAGGGACCCACAATTTTTTTATCAATCGAACAATAAGATAAGAAAAAAATACAAAAGGAAAGTAAGAACTACGTTATTTTGTACATTATTTGACGAGCTTCTTGTGCGGTAACCTGCATATATTTGTTTCAAGTTTAAGTTAAAAGGCGACAAAAAAAGCTTTTTATTGCATCATGCATGTCAAAGCAACGGCATGGACCATAATAAACAGCACAAAAACAGTAGACAAGCAGCTACGAAGAAATTTCAAAACAATCCACAATTTTATTACTATTTTTTTTATTTTAACTCCTGAGCGGCAGTTTTAAAACGTCAGAAACGTTATATATTTAAAGTGACTGTCAAGCAATTATCCCGCCCTGCTTTTATAGATGCCATTCTGATGTTATGTTCTTGGGAAAGACACTTTACGACACTTTCTCCTGTTTGGCGGTCTTGGCAAGTAGTTCTAAATTTCAGTCATATCTCTATCTAAAACTAAAAAAACAAAATTAAAAATTACAAGTTGGAAGCAATATCTTGACATCTCCGGAAGCAAGTTGGGGTAATTGCTTGACGATTGCTCTCTGTATAATCAGAAAGGTAAATATAGATATGAAAAAAAGAAAATGATAACAATGTCAAGATATTGCTGTTTAATTAAAATTTTTGAATTTGTTTTGTCAAAAATAGAGCTAAAATTTAGAGCTGCTTGCTACGTTTGCAAGCAGATAACGTGCCATAAAGTATATTTTTTATAAAACAACAGAGTGACGCGATTGGGTTTTGTATCAATACCGCGTCGATCAATACGAGACTTATATTTACGCTACCGAAACGAAAACATACCGTAAGTAACTGAAGTTGTTTAACCCATATTAACCCAAGGGTAGAACTAAAAAACTAAAAATTAAAAACTTTGATAGGCTGTACAATTCTATGGCACAACTTAAAACAATGTTTGTAAAGATATTTTACAACTTTTATATATCTCAAAGCTATTCATAATCTAAAATAATAAAAAAAACAGTTATTTTTAGTTAGAAAATGCATTTAAAATAATGACCACAAATGTAGTCATTGGGATAATTCGGGTTAAAAGAAGAAATTCTGAAATAGCTGGGATTATTTTTATAAACACTAATTTGACATCATCTCGTTGTACTCATTGTGTAGCCTTGTTAAACATATTCAAAATAAATGAAATCTTTTTGTTTATTTTTTTGATCACTTTAAAAAAATCTTTTTCGGCCTAATTTTGGAAGATTTTGCCCTTTACCAGGACCATTTAGAGCAATCGTGTTTTCGGAACAAAACCTCCCTTCACAAATTTCTGCGTACGCCACTGGCCTCTGCTGATTAGTACATTTCGGCCGGCTTCTCAAATTATGGTTAAAACTATTATCAATAAAAACTTGCGAATCATTTTTGTATTTGTGACAAACTGGAAATATGTAATATGCAAAAAAGTCGGATAAAATATTCTGTGACTCCGACTCCATCTTTGTACCCTTAAGACTCCGACTCCTTCTTAAAACCTTCGACTCCATGCGACTTCGACTCCGCAACCCTGATCTTTATGCATGGCAATCAAAATGCCTCGACACCGTATAAGGTGTTCTATTGCTTCTGTTGTTACGACGTAGTGTTGTTGATACGAAGTAATGTTTGTCTAACGAACCATTCCGGATAATCATTCTTTTTTAGTGTTTCTATCAACTTCTTAATTTCTATTGATTTATCTGTTTTTTTGTAATTAGTTTCGAATTGATTCTGTGGGATAAAATGGATATTATCCCACGCTTTTGGCTTAATGAATGTTGTGAGTTGAAATTGAGGAACCGATTGGGGTGCGTTGGTTTTTGATATAATTTGGTTGTCAAATTTCCAGATTTTTCTTTTACTACCAAGACATCTAAAAATGGCAGAGAATTGTTGGATTCTATTTCTAGAGTAAACTTGATACTTGCCAAATGTTCATAAAAGGTTTCCAAATTATTCTTTTTTATAACCACAAAAGTATCGTCGACGTATCGTTTTTCCACATAATTGGGGAATTTTAAAATGTTTGAAGAGATTTGGTTTCTACGGTCTCCATAACCAGGTTAGCAATAGTTACTGAAATGGGGGAGCCCAAAAGGACACCGAAAATTTGTTTATAAAATTGATTTTTAAACTGAATATAGGTATTGTCCAGACATATGTTTATTCCAAGCATTAATTCTTTCAAACATAATTTACTGTAGTGCGGTCTTGTAAACAGCCATCTTTGCTTAAAAGTACAAATATAACTGATTTTGCCACATCAACTGGAATTTTGGTAAAAAGTGAAACGACGTTAAAATTCATCATCATCAAGTTTTAACCCTGTTATCGTATCGACAAATTCATAAGAGTTTTTAACAGTGTGTCCGGTTCTGCCAGCTAGCGGTGATAGAATTTTAACAAAAAATTTAAATAAATTGTATAAAGGAGAATTAATAAATGACATTATAGGTCGTCGTTTTTTAGAATCTTTTTTCATCAATAACAAAATCACAACAGTAAATGACAAAGAAAATTGTTTTTACAATGAAATTTACAATGAGTTAAAATAAACCCATTAGAGACACATATTTTGTTCTCCTGCGTGAGAATAATTGTTCCCCTCATGTATTTTTACTAAACTTTAAATTGGTAAATATTTTTACCATATAAATCAATTTTTTTTTTTTAATTGCGCAATATAGGATGGGGAATGCTAAACGTTTATTAGGAGATATATGAAGTGTGTAATATTGTAAAACATGTGAACTTAGATTGCTGTTACAGAAATTATGAAGAAAAATGATTTGACGTTGAGGGGTTGCAGTCTCAAAAGTTTTTGAATACCTAGCCCTACTATAAAATGAGCTGCTCGATAAATTGCAAAAATGACAAAAAATTAATTTTTATGTGTTAAATTTGACAAGAGAAAATTTTTACAGATTTTGACTGAAAATTTTTACAGTCAATAAAAACATTCTTCACAAAAAAAAGAAACAATTTATAAAAGTTTATTCAAAAAATGAGAAAAAGAGATTTCTATGATAGTATCAATGTTAAAGTACGCAGACATTAATTGTTTTTATTTTGTTGAATTTTTGATCGCGTTCTTCTATTTTGGAACCAAGTTCTCACCTGCAAACAAAAATATTCAACTTACAATAGTTTGAAACAATTTCAATTCTAAATAAATCATATTACAAAATATACTCCGATGCAAACTCGATAAAGATGGAGAAAGTAAAAATTCGAGCAAATTGAAGATAAGATTTTTGAAAATAAAACCTTTGAACTTGAAAATTTAATTTTAAAAATTTTAAAATTTGAAAATATTTTTCGGTGAACAAAAGTTTTGGATTTGTTTTTAAAACTTTGCCATTCAAACGGGAATTAAGTAATTTTTAGAATTGCCTTTCTTTTTACAACTTAATTATTTTATTAGTATTTACTTATCAACTTACTGTAACGGGATCAACGTTCAGTTCTTGCGATAACTTGATGCGATCAAGTTGAGTGGGGTACGGATTAGACGAAAATTCCGACTGAAGACGGGCGATTTGATCGGACGAAAACGTGGTCCTTTTCTGTTTTTTCTTAGAATCAGTTGGAACAACGTTCGATGATTGTTGATCTGGTACAACTGTAAAAACAGAGTTTAGCAAATACGTTAACGTTCAATTACGGTAAAGTAAATATTTAAACTTTTTCTATGTTTTATAAATCTATTACCCATGTAAGTGAACGGGGAAACCGGATATCCGAGAACAAATGCCGGAAGCGGGAACATAGGAACGACTGGATGAATCGAATGAGAAGCAAAGTTGTAATTAACGTTTGGGACGGGAGGTAAGCGATCTGAAAAATAATTTAAATCTCAATAATTCGAACAAGTTATTTGGGAATATCGACGAAGAACTTGAGTTAGAGATTGATAAGCTGAACCTGAATTTCTTGTATCAGACAATAAAGCTTCGATGCTGAAAGATTTTGATTTTTCTTCCGTGGAACGATTTTCATTAGATTTTTCCATCTCGTCAAGAAAAGCGACTTCGTTACTTTGTTGAAGACTGAAGTTTGGAGAGAAAACGAAATGCTTATATAGCTCTCAGATCAAAAAAGGTCCAGGCGGCATTTGACTTTCATCATCATCGTGCAGATGGATTCTTTGATTTCGAACTTCGTGGATTTGGATCAAAATAATTTGTTTGATTTTATTGCAATTAGGTTTTGTAAACAAAGAAACAAAAGAAAATTGGCAAGTTGGAAAATTTAATTGGCTGCATTGAACACAAGTTTTTAGCCATGAATAGAAAAAAATACTTAACACTAGCAACAGAATATGATGTTAAATTTAATATGATTTGATATGAAGACAAGTATTTTGGTTATTTGGTTATATGAAGAAATGCCATGTTTTACTTTTTCTTAAACAAAGGCGTTTATACTATTTTGCATTCAACAACATTCTATTTACCAGGGAATGCCATCTTAAATTTGCTGTTTTGAAGTAATTTATAGTATTGACTTAAACTGATCACATAGAAAGTAAAAATTGATCTTAGATATAAGCAAACCATATTTTTGAAGTGGTAAACCGGGACGTTCGTTAAAAGAAAAAAATTTATCCCTAAAATGAAGAGTTTTCTAAATAAAAAAAGATCTTCAATTTGGATCTATCTACGATTTCTTGATATTCGTTGCTAAAAAGCAGTGTTTTCAAAAAAAGCTCTTCACTAAAGATTGGAAAACCGGGGCATATGGTTAACCGAACGGAACGTCGGGACAACTCTTAAAATCCGGGACTGTCCCGGATAAATCGGTACGTATTGTAAGCTTACTTAAATATCATGCCCAAATCTTTTTTTTAATACACAAATATTTTTGCACAATATTTAAGCGCAAATGTTTTTTGTTTTATCCTAAGTGTTTTGGTTTCCTACCTCATCTCTAAAATCAAGGCGAAAAGAAAAATACATTAGTCGAACAGTTTAAAATACTTAACCGTAGAAAATATTAAAAATCGTAATATTTTCATATTTTTAATAAGTATTGTTATTTATTTATTAAAAGCCAAATACCTTTTAAATATTAGGATTTTACTTTTGCTTTTGTTCGGTTGTCATTAAATTTTATTAATTACAAGTCCTATTACTTTTATTAGTTTGACCGATTTTATTTTGATTTCAGTTCACTGTCGGTTAAAACCATTTTGACTGCTTCACTAGGTGTCGCCACTTTCGCATTCATCTTATCGCAGTTAGGTATCACAATTCAATGTTCATATTTTATTTTTCTTGTTTGCCGTTTGCGCGATAATATATCTAAACATCATAATCTGCAGCAGCGATGTGCAACCAGAGTCCCATGGCCGAAATGCAGTTACCGAACTTGAGCCCTGTGGTCCGCAACAAGTTCAAGGGATACGACCCAGACTCAATTGTGATGATAAATAGTTTTAAAAAAGCATTAGTTTAAATCATCAAAGTCTTTTTCATTATACTGTAATATCACAATTTTATTGTGTGTTTTATATTGCACAATCAAACATGGTTTTTATGTGTTTTTATTAGTCTAACTTTTGCATTTGGATTTATTTCTTTAAAAAGTAAAAACTGATTTATTCATTTCGTAGAGTTTTAATTGTCAAAGCTGTTTTTTTTGTTTTTTTATTCAATATTTTATAGATTCTAATCTGTATCAAATGTCGAAGAAATTGAGTCCGACATTTATAAGTTGAATTTGAGTTACTTTTATCAGATTATACTGTATAGCATCAATGCTAAACGATTTAAATGTTTCTTCATTTGAACTGTTGCGGTTTTCATTTATTTTCTCCGTTACGTTGATGAAGATGACTGAATTCACTAGTTCGTCGATGAGTGAAGTTTGAAGAATAAACGAAATGCTTCTACAGCTCTCAAATCAAAGGATAATCCATGCGGAATTTCACTTTTATCATCATTGTGCAGACGGATTCTTTGATTTCAACTTTTGCACAACTCTTGGATTAAAACAATTTTCTAATAAAATGGAAAGTTGAAAAACTTAATTAATTAATTAATTAATTGTATTGACTTTAATCATACGTTTTTAACCGGTAGTATAAACAAAGCATAACACAAAATACAAAATATGGTGTAAAATTAGATAAGGATTTCAAACAAAGACCAATAAGTTGTCTTCTTGAGCATTTTTGAATTTTGAAATTAAGCATGTCTTCTGTGTGTTAAAAATAATAAATGTTTTATTTTCAATAGATTACTATAATAGTTCTATTAATTGAAATTGCCATGTCTAACAAGCCGATCAGAAATAATGGAATTTATAAAATGATATACACGTATATTCACTCAAATCGATAACACAAAAAATAAAAATCTACGTTGAAACGATGATCTTTAATTTGCATTAGTTGAAAAACTTCTAACATTAATAAGAATATAAATAATATAGTTGAGTGCATTTTACACTTGTCTTATATAAAATGAATCAAACATATTTACAGTCTTCATTCATTCGGCAATCGAATAAATTTTTAAAAATATTTTTGAACCTAAATATTTTTTGAATCAAAATATCGTAATTCATTGTCCTAGCTTTTTTAGAAAGCTCAATTTGTTTGTATTGCCTTGACAGAAAATTTCATTCTAAAAATTTTTAAAGTCAAGCCGTGATCTTTCAAAAAACTGACGGAAAAGCGAAATGAAAATCTTTATTGAAAAAAGACTGAAGGATAGTTTTTCGGCCAAAAAGAAAGCCGGCGCTGTATTTGTCGATCTCACAGCAGCCTGCGATGCTTTATGGCACTGCTGCCTCATCTGCAAGTTACTCCGTCTTCGTCCAGACAGGCACACGGCCTCATTAACCATCTCTTTCCAAGTGGTGGCTGTGCAAAGTATTGTGCCATCCGCATCTCAGCTTGATCCAGCTAATTGTCTCAAAAGCCCAAGGCGAGATGTTATGTTTTTGCGCAGTGACTCTAGTATCCTCGAAACGCGAGTGCCCTATCCCGCTGTATGCCAAGATCAGTGGGTTCAGCACAAAACGGCAGAACCTGTCCGTTGACAATGATGTTAAGCTCGTGTCGTGCCTCCTTGTTGTAATGATGGAAGGTTGCCCAAACAGTGTTTGTTGTAGTGAGCTTAAGTTTCGATTTGTAAAGGTGAATGGCAAGAAACGGAGTAATACGTAGATAATGTAAACAAGAAGGAGTAACTTGCAGATGAGGCCGCGGTGACATAGAGTATCGCAGACTGCTGTGAGATCGACAAACAGCCGGCTTTCTTTTTGGCCGAAAAGCTATCCTCAACTTGTTGGGTTACAAGAGTGATTTGATCCACAGTCGACCTTCCGCGTCAAAACCCAGCTTGCGGTCTAAATAGCAGTGGGTTTATAATTGGTTTGACGCGGGCATAGATAAGCCTCTATAAGGTCTTGAAGGGAATACAAAGTAAAGATATAGGTCTATAGCTATTTGGGTCCTTTAACGGCTTATTTGATTTTGGAATGGCAACCACTTATGCTCTTCTCTAAAGTTTTCCGGAAGCTTGAGTTGGCGCTTACAGAAAGACAAGAACTTATTTAACCATGACTTTAAAGCAGATTTGGCATTCAGTATAAGCTGTTCAGCGTTTATGCCTGTTCAGCGATGGAAGTTCCCCAATGCCAAAGGAATCATTACATAGCTTTGGCAATTGGTCCAGGTGGCAGGTGCTTTCTCCAAGCCTGGACTGTAAGTGAATCTGTTCTTGGTGTTAAACATGACAGACCGAAACCAAACCTGCCGAAACGGAATAGTATCCACCTATTCTGATGATCAGTGAGAGTCTGCTAATCGGCAAACGTCCTTTTTTAGGACGAGGCAACGCCTGGAAAAACTGTCTTTTTCAGGGCACATTGCCAACAAGTTTCGAAGACCCACTGTTCTCCAGCTGAACATTGAAGGCCTTGCTGCAAGCAAGATTAGCGTTCTTTGTTTTCTTCCTCTACAGTTTGAGCCACTTGTCATTCTTCTACAGAAGACCCACTGCATTGATGCAAAGAAATTGGTACTTTCAAGCTACTAACTGGATGGGTCTTTCTTAAGCAGGAAGCATGGCCTTGTCACGTTTGTCCACGAGGGATTAAGGTACATGCTTTTGGACCAATCTCTACCAACATTGGAGATTGAGTAGTTGTGCGTGGACGCTGATGGTTATAAAATAGTCAACGTCTACAAACCTCCACCAACACGATTGCGATTTCTGAATCTTTCAGTGTTTCCTCACCTCTGTCTTTATGCTGGCGATTTTAACTGTGGTCATGTTAATTGGGGTTATAATGATAACAGTTTGGACGGTGAGTGCTTGGCTGGCTGGGCAAGTATTAATTGTCTTGGCGTCCTATACAATGCCAAGGATGCTGCCAGTTTTTACTCCAGCCAGTGGAACACTAGCACCAATCCAGATCTAGCTTTCGCTATCGTAGGTCAAAACGGTTGCTTACGGAATAGACTTGTCCTTAAAAAGTTCCTGTCACACTTCATTCCCAATAATTTTAATCATGGCGATATAGCTGATTTTCCGCCTTAAAATAATTCAAAGTTTTGCTACAACATAGAAATCGCTTGGGCAAGAGATAATCGCTTTTGTACTGTGAGTTTTTAATTATCTGCTCGAAAATTTTCGAATGCAACTTTCTTTCTCTTTCGCCAAACGGTGATGACTTAATGCGCTTTGTCTGTATCGCATGACCGAGTTAATGGTCTAGAATGTTCTCACTTACCTGAAAAATGCGTTCTAATTTTAACGCGTGACCAAAGCGCTTTCGAGATCGTTCCAGCCGATTTGCATCATATGACCTGTTGTCTATATATGTCTGCGCTCGATTGAATGACAATGACGATGCGAGGCATGCACGCAAAGCGAGAGACGACGACGAAGAGACAAAGGCGAGAGAGACGCATAAAGCGAAATGTGTTGTTTTGAGAGAAAGTAGAATTTGGGACGAGTATTGAAGCTATTTTGCGCCAGTGTTTTGGAATTGTTTTCTACAGAGGTAGAATCATTTGTGTTGATTGGATCAAGTTATAGCGTTAATTTCGCTTTGCAGTTTGGAAAAGCGTGGAATAGAATTTTCGTCGGTCGTGAATTTTGTAATACATTTGTTCTTATTAGAGACAGTGGTCTCTGTTTGTCTGTGAAGAAGAGTCTTCAACAAACCAATCTGAGCTTTCGTTCAAATCAACTGTATAAAAGCTTCAGGCTCATAGCAGACTACTCCTTGAGCCGGAATAAAATAGAATTAGACACAGCTTTGTTTCAGCGCAGGTATTCGGGCTACCTTGCTCAACTGGTCCTTTAGAATTTTCAAAAAAAGTTTGTGACAGTTCCCCAGGTCACAACATTGAGCTTCGCTTATTACATCACCAAGGTTTGCTCTGGCAGTGCCAAGCATGCCTGTTAAGCGATGGAACTTCCGCAAAGCCAAATGGAGTCATCACATTGTTTTGACAAATATATTCGCAAAACTTGGTTGATTCATTTGATGTAGAATCGGCTTATCAAGACTTCTGTAACATCATCACGAAAGCAGCCAAAAAGACTATCCCACACGGTTATCAAAACAACTATATTCCGTACTGGGATGCAGAGTGGAATCCCTCTATAGAACTTTCCTGCAGTCTCCTCAGGAAGACGACTCGAGTTTGGCTATTACAGCGCTGCTTGCCAAACTTGACAGGAAGCGGAAGGATCGATGGTCCGAAGTAGTTCAGAGCATCAACTTCTCAGTATTATAAACAACCTTACTGGTAGGTCACGACACTCTTCTCGTCATTGTCCCGTCTCAGCTGATGCTATTGCATAACAGCTAGTTAGAAATAAGAGATACGAGGCTGTTGACCACAAGTCATCGAGACGTGTTTGTCACGTCTTCACACTTTCACACTTTTCACACGAGACGTTTTCACACTTGAAGTGTCTGACATTTGGAGGGCCACAACACCAGACCCAGTGAATATTTCTAAAATTATTTCACAAAAAAAATTACTACTACCCTTCAACAATGAAAACCAGTTAAACTCCGGGCTTTGATTCCATCTTTCCAGAGCTTATAATCCACGCTAGAGCTGCTTTGAAGTCCTGGTTACTAGACTTCCTTTCTTTCTGATTGCGCCGACTCAAAATTCTTAAAATTTGGAGAAGAGTGCTTGTGGTCGCAATCCCAAAGCCAATGAAACCCATGAAGGAGCCAAAAACTTATGGACCGATATCTTTTCTCTGTGTCCACCACAAGATCCCCGAAAGGCTTATCTATATCCTCTACTCCCCGAGGAGTAAGCTGGCTTTCGACGCGGAAAGTCATTAAGCTGTTCTACTGACCAAGAACATCAAAGATTCTTTTGAGTCTAAGAAGGATTTGCTTATGCTTATCCTTGGTTATGCTGATGATCTAGCATTATTACACTTTTGTGGAAACTGGAAGAACTGAAAGGGGACATTAGGCCAAGATATGAAAGGTTGAAGCTCAGTCACATTAAGACAGTGATGAAAGCCTTTCACTTAAATAACCGAGAGGCCAAACGTGAGCTAAAAGTCTACAACAATGATAGACTTTTACCGTTCTGTCCAACCCCTACTTATCTTGGGGTAAAACTGGACAGATCATTCACGTTTTGTCACCTTCTAGAGGCATTGCGCAAAAAACTATCCTTGCGCGTCACACTGCTGAGGCGACTTGTGAGCTCGGCATGGGGTGCTGGTGTTAAAACACTACGTACAGCTGCCTTATCTCTAGTCTACTCAACAGCTGAGTACTGCGCACCAGTCTGGTATCGCAGCGCTCACATTTGCCTCATCCACAGTGTCTTGAATGAGGCCTTGCGCATAGTTACTGGATGCCTGCGTCCCACTCCAACAGACCACTTACCCATACTTTAAGACATCCAACCAGCTGAGCTTCGCAGACTGGGGCGAGACTCTTCTTGGCCTACCGTGGACAGACAGACAGACAGACAGACAAGTTTATTTCATACAATTCCGTATTAATATATAACGCACACAAAACAAAACAATAACAGTAAAAATAATTATAATGAAGAAAATGAGTGCATTTAATTGACGTAATTTGTTACACGAAAAAATAAAAAAAATAAAAAATAAAAAAATAAAAAATAAGATGATATATAATTATACCGAATGTATGCGGAGACTGCGAAGTGACCAAAAAATAATTAATTGGTCTTCAAGTCGAGCAGCCAGGATTTCTGGAGCCTGATCATATTTTGTATAAATTTTTATGTGGGTCCTCAGATGCTCGCTAAAAAAGATTAAGATCTAGGAGCCTGTTAGTGCCAGCTGCGTGGAATGTTTTAAAAAATCTTGTCGGACTTGGCATTCGCACGTCTGAGTGGACAAACTATAAATGGAACCCGTAGTACTGTGATAATGCCTTCAGGCTCCGTTTTTTATACGCAAGACCAGTGCCAGGCCTATTGGAATGAGGTTGTCCCGAACAGCTTCAGTTAAGCTCAACCGCCTGCGCGCTGGTGTTAAGCGACTAAATTTGTTCGAACGGGGACTTGTTTCTTTAGAAAATTGCGTGTGCGGCGCCGCTGAACAAACCGAAGACCACGTTTTAATAGCGTGTTCCATACATCGGACACCACATTGAGCACGAGGTCCGACGGTCTTGGATGACGAAACCCGATGCTGGCTTAACAACATAACTGCCAGCACGTGATACGGGCAGTACAGCAACCTAGGGTAGTAAAAGGATAAACACTTAGCCCCAGTCTTGTTTGTGTCTGACCTGGAGTGAATACTCTGTCAAACGATGATGACAAATACTTGACCTCTCCGGAAAAAGGTCGGGATAATTGCTTGTCTTACGTACAGTGCCTCCATCGCTTTCCTACGAGTCAGGAGGATAAATGTAGGGATAAAATAGATAAAATTATGCGTTATGTAAACGATAGTACCATATTATTAAAGGTTTTCTGGCTTCAGTAATGTTAGTGATTTACGTTTACAAGATTACAAATTTTTTGTGTTGCATTGTCAAATGAATAGATCGAAATTTAGATAGCGCTGCTGCCATGGTGGGTAAAATGAAACAATGTTTAAACTTTATTTAAAATGAAATGAATAAAAGCCCTCTTGCATATCTTGTGCATTGTTTTAGCCACAGATTAAAACTTTATCTTCAAAAAAGTGCAACTTTGTTTCCATTTGCAACATCGTTTCAATTTAAACCAAAAATTTTAATAATAATCAAAGCATTGTCCAGAACAAAAAAATCAAAAAATGTTACATCAATCCTACTTAGATCAAACAAAAAGATTTCGTTGTCGGAACTGGAAACAATGTTAAATCCAATAAAACAAAAATAAATTAAAGACGAAAAAGATTTTTGAATTTGCACTGTGTTTAAATTAAAATAAACTTTAAATTCAAAAAATTTTACTATGGGGGATTTTTTTACGCTTTCAAGTTTTAGTCGAAACACGCATTCCACTTGTTATTTTTTTGTTTTTAGCCATACTTTACTGTTTCCTCTCCGACTTCATTCTGAATCGACTGTACAAAAAATCATATGAAAAAAAACCATGTTTGATAGTAACAATTTCATATTATTCAATTGAATTGATTTAATAGAAAGTAAAATTTTTCTTTTTTTATACACAAATATTTTCCCACAATACAAGAGTTGAATTTCTTTGTTTTTCCGAAGTACATTGGCCTTCTTCCATTTCGAAATTCAGAGCGACAAGAAAACTACATATTATTTTAAAAGTTTTAGGACCAAAAGCATTAAGAACCGTTTTATGTTAGTAATATTTTGATACTTTGAACAAGTATTGTTATTTATTTAAAATCCAAATACCCTCTAAATATTAAGGTTTCAATTTCGCTTTTGTTATGTTGTTATTGAGTTTTATTAATTACAAGTTCTATTACTTTTAATACTTTGACCGACTTATATTTCGATTTCAGTTCACCATCGGTTAAAATTATTTTGACTGTTCCACTAGGTGTCGCCAATTTTGCATTCATCTTATCGTGATTATGCATCACAATTTAATGTTCATATTTTATTTTTTCTTTTGCGCGATGATTTATCTAAACATTATAATCTGCAGCAGCGATGTGCAACCAGAGGTCTATGGTTGAAATGCAGTTACCAAACTTGAGCCCCTGTGGTCCGCAACAAGTTCGAATTTTTAAAATAATCTGATGAAACGACCCAGACTCAATAGGCCTTTTTCCAGCCATCTTGTGGACATGGCAATTGTTGCTAACCATTCCAAGCTTTGGCTTTGATTTTGGTGGTAGTATATTTTAGTGATTTAAATTCTGTTGACTATGTAATGAAAACTAAGTTTTTGAAATATTAGAGCTAGACTTTGCTTGTAATCAGAGATATTGTATTTATTTATTTAAAAAAATATTTTCAACATCTTTCGCTATGTAACTCTCGGTAATTTTGCTTTTAAAATTTATTAAAGTCCAATCTCACATAAATTGGTAGACGACCAAACTATTCTGTAACTGCATTATGCTCAATTTTTAAATATTAACTATTTATTTGTCTGTGTCAACGATTTTTATAGAAATAAGTAGAATAATTACAATTCTTGTTTTAAATTATATAGTTGCACCTAATTTGTTTCTAGTGATTATATGTATTCTTACAAGTTATGGTATCTACAACATTATTGCAGTCAAGTTGCATGACATTATAAATTTCAGTTAATTTTTGTTGATAGGTTCTGACACTTTTATTCATTCAATTACTTGGGAAAAATAAACGAAATGCTTCTACTCTCAAATCAAAGGATAATCCAGGCGACATTTCACTTTCATCACTATTGTGCAGACGGATCTTTGATTTCAACTTTTGCACAATTCTTGGATCAAAACAATTTGCTAATAAAATGAAAAGTTGAAAACTTAATTAATTGCATTGACTTTAACCATAGGTTTTGAACCGGTAGTATGAAGAAACATGACACAAAATACGGTGTAAAATTAGATAAGATTTTATAAAAAGACAAATAATTTGCTATCTGGTATTTTAAAAATAGCCATGTCTTACGTTTTTTACAACTAATAAATGTTTTATTTTCAATTCATTAGCCTACAACAATAGTTCTATTAGCTAAAATTGTTATGTCTAGCAAGGGGATTCGAAATGATGATATTTATTGTATAGCAGATATTTACTCAAATCAATTACATAAGAAAATGAAAAAATCCACGTACAAACAATGACCTTCAATTTTGCAATGCTTCTCTAGCAATATTTAATTTTTTTATCTTATGTGCTTTGGCCGCCCACTCCCTAAACTCAGCAGGACGAGAAACTATCAATCTCAAAAGTAACGAGAACAAAAAACTTTAAGAACCGATTGAAGTAAATAAATTTTTGATATTTTTTATACATTTTGTGATAAATTATTTTTAAGAATCAAACACACCAATGTATTAAAATGTAATTTACCTTTTTTATTCTTAATGCATTTAATTGTTCGCAGTTTGTTACTTTTTTATGTATAATTAAAGTTTCATTTCGATTCTGATTCACTGTTAATTTAAATCGTTTTCATCAATCTTATCATTGCAATTAAGAAACGCTTGACTACTTGATGTCGCATTTTTTTATCATCTAATCATAATTATCACTTTTCAAGATTTATTTTTTTGGTTTTCCTATTTTAAATTTGCCTAGTAATAAATTTAAGCATCCTAAATTGTAGCAGGGATTTGTAATCAGCGGCCCAAAAATTGAATGCAGCCCCAAGAACCAAAACTTTCTTGCCCTGGGAAAGCTCTCGCGACTTTTAAACAAAAACGTTCGATTAAATTGAAACGTCCGATTAAATTCAATTATGACTAGTTTTATGGCTTTATTCTATAAAAAATTGACAACTATAACGATTCTATAAAAGCGTTTTTTTTTTAATTTTTTAAAACCAGAGTGCTCGTTGTAAAAGTCTGTTTTTAATGCTGCATCATTTTATTTGGTATTTCAAACCTTTTTGGCCTAACTTAAATCTGTACCCAGGGCATGTTCCTTTTTTCAAAAGTGTGTTGATTCGACTATGTCCCCATGCACCTTTGCTGATTTCATGATGTGAGGAAAGTTGTCATGTGGTCGATGAAAACTGCAAGTACGGTCAGTGTCCGACTATTATTACGTCTGTAATTGTCCCAGCGGCTGGCAGTAAATATTGATGTACATCTTTGATCGACAGTAGTGCACCTGAGCAGAGAGAAACAAACTTTGCTGCCACAGATCAAAATCAATGCACAGATCAATGCACAAACATCATATCCAGAAGACTTAACAAACAAACAATACAATCACTGATCTATACAATCAATAAGAATAAACACAGTTTAATAGTTCAAAAGTTAGTTTGTGTCATGATGACAGTTGTTTAAGCGTATAAAAGCTATGACGTGCCCGACAATAAGTTGAAGAAGATTATGCAATTTGAATTTCTCAATTATCGGCTAAAAAGAATATCGCAACAAATTAATTAATTAAATCAGTCTAGGTTCAATGAGCCAAATATTTAATGAAGAAATTAAAAACTTTTTAAATTTTAAGTTTTTAACATTTTTATTAAATATTTGGGTCATCGAACTTGGATTAATTTTATTAAATAATTCATTGGAAATTGATCAATTAAATAAAATTGCCAGTTTAGAAATAGAGTAATAGATTTTTGTCATAAAACTTCTAACAATAATAAGAATATACGTAGTTGAGTGTATTTTACACTTGTGCTTATAGAAAATGTTTTAAAAATATTATAGTCTCGGCAAAGAGGTTGTTTTTTTCAACCAGACAACAATTGAAAATAGCAGCCATAATGGATTCAGCATTTTCAATATTAAAAAATTTTTTTCGGAAACGTTCGTTTTTTTTTTAAATAGTAATTTTTAATGCTTATTTAATAAATGCTGAAAATGCTGAATCCATTATAGTCCATAAATGCTGAATCCATTATGGCTGCTATTTTCAATTGTTGTCTTATATTACAGTCATTATAGATTTCTCAATCGAATAAATTTTTAAAATATTTTTGAACCAAAGCGGAATCAAAATATCATAGTTCTTTATCGAAGCTTTTTTAAGAAGCTCAATTTGTTCGGATTACCTTGACAGAAAATTTCATTGAAAAAAACTTTCTGAAGTTACTTTAATGCCACCGAAAGCAGGTCAACTGATACGTCATACCATTGCACGATGCGATTGAGCAATAACAACGATGACCGCATCAAATTTCATAACTTTTCCGACGAGCTGCACCAAATAAGCCTGCATAAATAATTATTTTTTCAAACAGGCTAGTTACTACATTCATGCAGTGACGTGCCATGAAGCTTGTGGTTGGTCAGGCATTAATTATTTAAAACAATGTTAGTTTTCATTTTATTGCTTGCCAAGACCATCAAGCAGGGGAAAGCACTGCAAAGTGTTATTCTCAAGGACACAATAGAATGGTGGGGGTAGGTTTTAAACTGAGACCATGTTGATCACCAGCACGGCGCTTTAACCACTTGACCACACTGCCGACGTAAAAATGTTTTGTTTATGAAAAACTTGCAAAATTTTTAGTTTTCTTTAAAATTAGATTTGCGAAATCTGATTATTTAGAGACAAATCAGTTTTTTAGGTTTTGAAAACCTTACGGCATTTGATTTTAAATGAGAGCTTCGATTTCTCGTGTTCGCTAAAGCTTTCATATTCGGATCCAAGGGGCAAAGGTGGCTTAATTCCTTTAATTTTCAGGCAGATAACTTAGGTCGCCGAAAAAATTTTTGATTTTGCGTTGACCCATGACCTCCAAACGATTCATAAAAAAATTTTAGTGTCTCCTAATAAATTTGTTTCGGTGGAATAAAAAAAAAACAACGTCGTCGTATGGAAAAATCAAAGTTATGGAAGAAAGGACTAAAAAGTATTTTTTTGAAATGAAATAACGAGACTTTAATTCTCATGCACTCTAATTGGAAAAAAATAATATTTTTGAAGTTGGCAAAAATATGTATTGTTAAAAATATGTGATTAAAACTAACCCACCCCTGAATTTTTTTAAACTCTCTTCAAGAAAGTTGTGTCTTTTGTTAAGAATTACTGGCTTAAAATGTAGAATGTCAGGTTATCTAAAGATACAGCCGGACATTCAACATTTCAAACTACAAGTTGGAAGGGCTATTGTCCTTCACAATAGCAATTGTTCCATTAATTTCAATTCTTTCACAAGGGCAAGTAAAAAATTTCGCAATCAAGTTTTGTAAGTTAAGGTAAGGAATAATTTATAAATAGCGCTAGCTAGAAACGTGTGTTATAAATATTAAAATGTTGCCAAAAATTAAAGTTCAGACTGATTTATAAACATATCAAAATTAGATTAAAAGCTTAATTTTGAAAAATTTCTTAGCTTAGATACTAAATTATCTTCCATCACTAATACTTACAATAAATTTAATCGCTTTGCAGTTGCTCAATGCGTGTGTTCCAACCAGTGATGGGTTTAATAGGGTGCGAACGGAACGGTCGCACCGCCCCCCCCCCCCCCCGTAAAATACATCAAAAGTTCCCGCTACGCAAAATATTGCTCTATTTCTCCATAGTAGCACCAGGACGGTGGCATGTCTAAAATAAAAACATTTTTTTTAAAAATAACTTTGTTTTGAGACACTAGAAAGTTGCCCCTCTAAAACGATGGCTTTTTTTTTAAAGATTATACTGCCCCCCCTAAAATCAAGACCTTTTTTTTAGAGATCACTTTGTTTTGATACACTAAAAAGTCAGAGAAACAATTTTAAACTTGTCTCTCCACATTTGTCGACTTTGCATTCTATGAATTAGTTTGTTGTAGTTTGTTGCAGAACATTTGATAGTTCTTAAATAAGCCGCTTGATGGTGTTGTTTGACAAAGGAACCAATAGTAGCTAATTTATTAGCAACAATATCACCACACAATATCCTGGCCATTTCCACAGCTGCTGGTTTAATCAAGTTTTCTCCCGCTGTATGAGGCGCGTTTTCTCGAGCAATTTTCGAAGAAACAAATAAGCACGCACTGCTTTACTGTGAGAATAAGCTACTCTTCCCCAAGCAGCTGGGCGATCAATGCGACTTCGCTTTACCTGATGTTCTTTTTCTTTAAACACATTGAGCGAATTTTTCATGGTTTGCTTCTAGGTGCCGACGAAGTTTTGCTTCTTTCAAAGAGCTGTAAGCTAAGACTTAAGATGAAGTTTAATGGCGGACAATAGCTAACAAACGGAAATGTGATTAACATGTACAAATAATAATTGAACAAAAATTCACAAAGTTAATGTGCTCGCGGACTCATCAGAACATTACGCGGACTCATCAGAACATTACGCGGACTCAAATGAGTCCGCTGACTCGGGGTTGAGAAACGCTGTTTTAGAATTTTAAGGATTCCTGCTACAACTCCCCAATAAGGGCAATAGAAATATGCCATTTGCAAAAGAGTCGGATAAAATATTTTGACTCTTTCTACTCTTAAGTGTTCGATTCTGAACCCTTCTTAAAACCTTCGGCTCCATGCGACTCCGACACGGCAACCCTGATCTTTTATGGATGGACACCCTATGAGGTGCTCGAGAAATTATAAAACTGTTTTTATCAACATTTAAACGTCTTGCATTTCATATTTTTAATAGCAAAATTTGTGCGGATATATTACAATGCCTTTAATTGTAGTAGATATTGTTCTATGACGTTATAATAAATTGCTTGTATAAGCATTAAGCGATTGATGCGATTTCGATTCAAATCCAATTCGCTTAATTCTTTGGTGTCCCTATGAAAAGATACTTTTACGGCACTGTTTTTTTGCTGTAAATTTCAGTCATATTACAAAATATAAATTAAAAAAATACATATCGATTTATAGTACAGATGGCATTAGCGATTATCATATCTGGCAATCTGCATCACGCACGCTGAATCTTAGCTCACTGCTCGACCATGGTTCCGAGTTTTATACTCTTATTAGTGACAGTCTGCTCACCCAGGTTTGTCGCTTCTATCAGTTTAGCTATGCATTTGGTGAAAGCCCACAAATTTAAAATTTTTCTCTTTATACTGTATAGACCAGCTCTGTGGCAACACTTGGTTAAGCAGACTGTCCCTGATGAGAGTTTAAAACTCAAAACCATGGTCGGCAGTAAGCTTGGGTTTGGCGTGCATAATGCACAATGCCACAGATTGCATTCCTAGTAGTGTCTGTCCACAACTTGATATATTTTCAGCATCTCGTCATCGGCGTACGTGATGCACAATGCCGCATTAATCAGTGTAGTAAAGCACCTGATAAAAGCCGACAAATTTTTTAAAAAATAATAAAAGATTTTAATCGGACAGCAAAGTCGTGGCATTTCCAGAAGCAAGTCGAGTAAATTACTTGCAGTAGATGGTTAGGATCCAAAGTTTCACTGTTGGAAAAGGAGAATTCCATTTTTAATTGGCAAAATTTAGCTGGCTTAATGCCTGAAAGAATCAATATTTGGTCTGTTGGAGTGGTACGCAGGCATCCAAATGCTTGAAGCGTCATTCAAGACATTATTTATGAGGCAAGCAAGTGCACTATAAAGTACTTAGCTGTCGAGTAGACCGAATACAAGGCAACAGCATGACATGGAAAGATTTTTTTTGTGCAATACCACAAGGTTGTGACGAAACGTGGGTTCTTCGAGATGATTACTAATTGTTTAAACCAAGATTGTAAAATCAGAGAAATTATTTTTCAACTTCATCAATTCAAAGTTTTTCATTTCTATCTCCACGAGACCTAATAATACGACTTTAGCTTCAGCACATTTAAAAAAGGAGTCCAACTCCATCCTAAAATATGCGGCTATGGCAACCGCAACACAACAATATAATTATAAGCAGGGTTGTAGAGTCGGAATCCATGGAGTCGTATGTTTTAAATTGGAGTCGCAGTATTTTCTTTAGATTTAATGAAGTCGGAATTGCAAATAGGAGTCGGTTTTTAGATTCGGTAAAATTGGGAATCGGATTCTTTATTGCATTTGAAGGCTTTGATTTATGCTAAATTATTTTAGATTTTATCTTTATATTTATCTTCTTTAATCCCAGGAATGTGACGGAGGCGCTGTACAGTATATAAGCAAGCAATTAAGCAATTACCCCGACCTGCTCCTAGAGATGCCAAGATATTGCTGTGAGATAGAATTTTTTTATTTTGATTTTTAGTTTATAGAGATATGACTGAAATTTAGAACTGCTTGCCAAAACCGTTAAGGAGAAGTGTCATAAAAGTGTCTTTCCTAAGGACACAACAGAATGGCTCGAGTAGGTTTTGAATCGAGATCAAGTCAATCACAATCACGGCTTTTCAACGAGCTTTAAGCATTCAACAATTAGGCCTTCAACGTTTAGTGATGAAGTCGGAGTATGTAGTTTTTTCATTCAACAATTAGGCATTCAACGTTTAGTGATGAAGTCGGAGTATGTAGTTTTTTCAAATGTTATAGTGTCAAAGTTTAAATCGTAAAATTTCAAAAGCTGGAGTAGGATTCAAAAACTTTTCTCTATATGCGGAAGAACAAAAGAAATTTGTTGACTCCACAATCCTGGTTATAAGACTACTTTGCAATCAGAGAGTCCAGCAAACAAGAAGCACCACCCCCTTACAAAAAAATAGCTTTTAGTAATTGCAGAGTTAGCTTTATTGTCTGCAATTAAGAGTAGATTAAATTACTCTGGTTACACTCAAAGCGCTGACCAAGGTATTTTAAAGTATTGGGAATGATAAGAGACTACAGGTGGTAGCTTTAGACAAGTATCCACAATTCAAATAAGGACATTCTTTTTATTCGTTACTTGACTTTCAAAATCGATAAACAATTAAGCACTTCCGACGCCTTTTTCTAATAAAAATCTTTTTCTAATCTATAGTTGAAATTTTCAAAACAATAAACCGAAAGTTAAGTTTAATTTATCAAATAAAAAGCAAAATTTGGCCGTCAAAATAAAGGCAAAATCGTTTTTAGTTTGTACTTCAAATTAAAGTTTAAACGTCAACCTATCTAAATACTCGCCGTATTTTTGCTTGATTACTTTTAAATCATTCAGATGATAAATATAACAATCGGTTCCAGAAATTAACCAAAAATTGAATTTGGATTGAGCAAAGAAAAATACAAATCCTATATTTGAAGAATTATGAGGAAATTTGGAATTAATTTTTAAACAAGCTGCATAAAGATGAGAAACACCAGACTCGAGTTTCGCTCTTATTAGAGCTCGTTTGCGTTTGAAATATCAAATAAAATGTAGCATTAAAAACAGACTTTTACAACGAGCTCTAATAAGAGCGAAACTCGAGTCTAGTGTTTCTCATCTTTATGCAGCTTGTTTAAAAACAAATCCTATACTTCGATTCCCACTTCAACCAAAAACATAAGACTTCTACATCCGACTCTGACTCTACAACCCTGGTTTAAACCAAAAAAAAACTTAAAAGATTAAGGAATAAGAGTTGAGTCAGATTTTACACCTTCTGACTCCGCAGCCCTGGTAATCACATAGCAAAGCGATTCACAACATGATTTTATATCATATTAATGCAGTCTTAGATTACTTTTTTAAATTTAATTGTTTTTAGAATCAAAATGGACTATATTTTTGTAAAATTTTTTCCCGGTCTCGGCCTTAGTCTCGAATGTTTCTTATCTCGATTTCGAACTTTAGTTCTCGAAATTTCCCGGGCTCGATCTCGGTTTTGGTCTCGACGTTTGTGATCTTGACTAAATGACTGATTTGTTAACAAAAATCTATTACTTCTTTCAGCAAAGTCAAACTGATATTTTTATGTGATTGATCGATTTGCAATGAATTATTTAATGAAATCAATCCAAGTTCGATAACCCAAGTACTTAATGAATAAATCAAATACTTTAGCTTAGACTGATTTAATTTATTATTTTATTGCAATATTTTTATTAACCGATAATTGACATGAATTCGCATTGCATAATCTTCCCAACTTATCGTCGGGCACAGATCATAGCTTTTATACTAACTTTTGAACTATTAAACTGTGTTTATTCTTATTGTTTATATAGATCAGTTTGTTTGTCAAGTCTTCTGGATATTAATTGTGCATTGATCTGTGCATTGATTTTGATCTGTGGCATCAAAGTTCGTTTCTCTCTACTCAGGTGCACTACTGTCAATCAAAGATGTCCAACAATATCTACTGCAGGCCACTGGGACAATTACAAACGTAATAATAGTCGGACACACCGTACTTGCGTTTGAAATACCAAATAAAATGATGTAGCATTAAAAACAGACTTTTACGAGCACTCTCATTTTTTATTTAAAAATTAAAACAATTTTGTAGAATAAAGCTATAAAGCTGGTCATAATTTAGTTTAGTCGCAAAGTCTTTATACATTTCTCTGTTAAAAATCTGGGAGAGCATTCCCAAAACAATAAATTTTGGTTCTTGGGCTGCATTGGATTCTTTGGCCGCTGATTACAGATCCCTATTGCAGATTATAACATTTAAATTTATTGCCAGGCTAATTTAAAATAGGAAAACGAAAAAACTGAATCCTGAAAAGTGATAATTATGAAGTAAACAAGAAAATTGCGACCCATGTAGTCAAGCATTTTTTAGCCGTAATAATATGTAGTCAAGCATTTTTTAGCCGTAATAATAAGATTGATGAAAACATTTAAACCGATAGTGAATCAAAATAAAATGTTACTGGGATTCTGGTCTTTTGAGCAATAAGTTAAATAATGCGTCCTTTAAGCAAAAATGAATGTATTAATAATTGAAACAGAACAAAAATAAGACAGATAATTTATAACTATAATTGACGATTGGCTATTGACTATATTAAAATTAAAGATTTCGGTATAACGATATTTAACTAATTTGGACTCTCAACTGCCCAGAAACACAAGAAACAATACATAGATACAATTTACAATTTCCACAGTATTCTATTCTGTAGACGTTCAAACAGTAGTCTATAAATCCATCAGCGTTTACAGAGTTAACAAATGCAATCTCTCTCTGTGTCCTTTCCAATAATTAAACTCAAATTTATAAAACAAAAACATTTCGGGCGCAATGAAGAGGCAAATCAAACATACGGTGTTGGATGACAAAACGTGAAATTAACTGAAACGAAAGTAAACCGGGTTTGAAACTTGCTGTAACATAGCCCCCACAATGTACGAACCCAACGTACATTAACGACCAAACCCAACAGCAAGTTTCGAACTAAACAACACACATACACAATAAACAGATAAAACTTAACGCTACGATACAGTCCGTAACAGTCCATGAAAGTTCATCCAGTTGAATCGATTTGCAAAGATCTCTTTCTTCGCCGAGCATTGATGAAAGGCATTGTTCTAGAACGTTTCTAACAGTTGCTGCTCCTTTGACTATCCAAAATTTTTGTCTTATGGTAGCCCAGGCGCGAAACATTCCACATGGCCGACTCGCTCGTGATAGTCCTTGTCGAGTCTTCCTCCCACACGAAGAACACCTTCGAATACAACAGGGTTTAATCCAGTTAGTACGTTTTTCAATAATTTTATTCCTTTGTAGATAATCAATTTCTTTGTGAAAGTGATCGCGTTGCACGCTTTGTCTTAGATACGCTACCACTCCATATCCATCTTGTGAAGCGTCACATAAGATGTGCAGTTCAATTTGATCAGCGTCTTCAAAATCTGAAAAATAACGATCAACTTTTAGATCACTTAGACAAGTCAAATTCGAAATCCACTTACTCCAACAAATAGCCAGTTGTTCAGGTATGGGTTCATCCCAACCTAATTCGAGCCGGAACAGCTCTTGTAAAATCAATTCAGCCTTTTGTATGACTGGAGCTGCAAATCCGAGCGGATCGAAAACAGCACTTACTTGGGAGAAAACACCCCTTCTGGTGAGTGGTTTATCTTTTACATTTACATCAATTTGAAAACTATCTTTTTCAAAGTTCAACGTTACACCAAGTACTGGATGTAGAATGTTCTTGGCTTCTTTCAAATTTAAATAAACTTTAGCTCGCCTTTCTAAAACAAAGTTTGATATTTCCCGATCACTGTTGCTCATTCATTTTGTTAGATTAAATCCTCCCTTCTTCAGCAATTGAGACAGTTCATCGCTCATTCTAATGGCTTCCTCCGCCGAGTTTACAGGCCATTCTAATGGCTTCCTCCGCCGAGTTTACAGGCCATTCTAATGGCTTCCTCCGCCGAGTTTACAGGCCATTCTAATGGCTTCCTCCGCCGAGTTTACAGAATAAGACAATCATCCATGTATAAGTTTTCTAAAACGGTAGCAATAACATCCTGAGGAAACAAGGTCATTGTCTTTAGCTGTTTGCTGAAGAGCGTAATTAGCACAAGCGGGCGAAGACGCCGCTCCAAACACGTGTACTTTCATATAATACTTTGCAGGTGGAAGATTAGTATTGCCAGACGGCCACCACAAAAACTTCAAATACTTCCGATCCTGAGGATCGACTAAGTCTTGGTGATACATAGATTCAATATCCGCAACTAGAGTCACTTTTTCCTTTCTAAACGAGTAAATACACCAAATAGATTATTCAACAAATCAGGTCAAGAGTTGTGCGTTCAATAAAGTACCATTGTAGCGAGCTGCACAATCAAACACAACTCTTACCTTATTAACCTTCCTTGGATGAAACAAAGCGTGATGTGGTAAGTACCAGCAATTGTCATCTTCTAAATCATGCTCGCTTAAGTGTTCAGCAAAACCTTTGTCCACGTATCCTTGCATGGTTTCTGTGTACAGCGTTTGAAATTTTTTATCGAGCAAATCGTCAACGCAAAGACTCTAATCTAAATATAGCTTGTTCATACCTGTCATTACGCGACATACCTGGTTTCGAATCAGAGTTAGGAACCATATCTAATTTCCACAAGCATTCAACTTGTTCCTGCAGCAACTGATCGGCTCTACTCACAAAATTTATATTCAACGTTTTCTTACTGTAAGCAGACCCACCGATAATCAACCATCCCTAAAAAAGTCTTATTTTGTGTATATAATAGTTCTAGATTAAATTGCTCTTCTCGCTCTTCTTCTTTGGCGCGTCTACGCTCTTCTTTGGCGCGTCTGCGTTGTCTTTGTTGCTTTCTTTGGAGTTCTTTGACATTCAAGTCCTTTTTCATATGATCCATCATGGTAGCCCTTGGTATTCCAAGTTCAGCAGAACGTTTTCTGGTGGATTTCTTGGGAGACTGTTGCAGTGATTTTTGAACACCAGCACACGTTTCCTTTCGTGTTTCAGGCCTGCCACTTCTTGCCTGATCCAGAACGCTACCTGTTTCAAAAACTTTCTTCTCCCACAGATACAGATTACTTCTTGATGGCGCGGGCTTTCCAAATCTTTCTGTGAAAGCACTTCGAATATCTTCCATAGTCATGTCATTCCTGATGCGGTCGTGAACCCAAACAGCAGCAATTAAGCGCTCCTCAACAGTAAATACACTGATGTCACTCATGACCTTAAATAACCTAAAAAAATAAATCAAATAAATTGTTTTAACAAGATTAGAATATTAAAACTGCATTTAATATTTAACAGCATTAAAATATTAAAAATAGAGTGTCCTGGGACTTTTCGGCCACCCTGTAGTTGCTTAAGTTTCAATTTAGCAACCTCTTCCTTTGCAGCCAACATCCTGGTTTTATGCTACTTGATGTCGATAGAAAACTTCTTTTTGATGTTGCCTTTAAAGCACGAGATCGGAGGGTGTGTGGAACCGAAAGCGCACTTGCTACCTCCTTCTCGGTAAGCTTACCTTGATAATTAGCAATGCGTTCATCAAACTCACATCGAAACTCGTAATGTTTGAATTGCTATTTTCAAAAATTTCTCTTATGACAAATCTCTCCATTTCTGCAAGAACATTATTCATTAAAGAAATGTTAGCTTTAATCGAAAACTACTCTCTGCATTGTCCGCCATTAAACAGTCACACTTGGCGTACAACTCTTTAAGTCGCTCTTCTGCTTCTTCAAAACCTTTAGAAATTGACATATTTACAGTAAATACAATCACAATACAGAGCTAAATTTTACAAGCAAAAATGCACGATATCAGTAATGGTAAACCAGTTAAATATAATTTGCTCTCCAATCAGTTAAATATAATTTGTGTTACTGGGATTCTGTCTTTTGAGCAATAAGTTTGAGTCCTTTAAGCAAAAATGAATGTATTAATAATTAGAAACAGAACAAAATGATGCTAAAATAAAGAAAGATATAACTTTATATATAATAATTGATGATTTTCTATTGACTATATTAAAATTAAAGATTTCGGTGGAACGATATTTAACTGATTTGAAAACAATACACAGATACAATTTACAATTTCACACAGTATTCTATTCTTTAGACGTTCAAACAGTAGTCTATAAATTTTACAGAGTTAACAAATGCAATCTCTCTCTGTGTCCTTTCCAATAATTAAACTCAAATTTATAAAGAAAACAAAAACATTTCAGGCGCAATGAGAGGCAAATTAAACTTAGTGTTGAATAACAAAACGCGAAATTAACTGAAACGAAAGTGAACCGGTTTCGAAACTTGCTGTAACATAAAAGTTTGATTAAACATATAAAAGTTGTGAATTGAACAAAACAAATTATATTTTAATACATTGGTTTGTGAGAACAAAATCAAATTCAAAAATGCTCAAAAAGACAATTTATTGGTCTTTGTTTGAAATCCTTATCTAATTTTACACCATATTTTGTATTTTGTGTTATACTTCTTCATACCACCGGTTAAAAACTTCGATAGCATCCATTGGCGGTAAAAAGTGCTATTTTTGTGGACGTCACTATCATCGACGTGCTGATTGCCCGGCAAGAGAAGTTAGGCACTTTTCTTATAAGAATTTCATGTGGGGTATTTTTCACGCGTCTGCAAAGCAAAGATCACCGGATTTAATAACTCAAAGGGATCAGTGAATTCTTTGACATCTCCAAGCTCTATTTTTACCTCATACAGCGGCATGTCCTGGCAGTTTTGTTAACTCATTTTTGGTAATGTATGTAAACGGAAAAGTTCTAGTGGATTCTGAGAGCTCGGAAAGCTATATCAACCCTAATACAAGTAAGAAGTTGCGCTTGAAGATTATCCCATCCAATCACAGCGTGCAGATGGCGGCCGCTACAATGAAAGTAAAACCTTTTGTTTCGAAGTACGAAGCAACTAGACTAAATGTTTTGGACAATCTGTGTAGTGACTAATTTTTGGCTTAGATTTTCAGAGATAACACGAGCGGATGGTAATTTGCCTAAACTAGTTGTACCCTAACTGTAGACGATACCAAAAAACCTTCGTTGTTTGCTAATTTATCGGCTGGTGTAAGACCGATTGCAACAAAGTCGCGTCGCTTCAGCGAGTGCGATCGATCAACCAAGCTCTTTCCCGTGAAAAACGCAGGTAGTTGTTGTGAAAAATAAACTAAATCGTCATAAAAAGCGGCTATTTGTCATTACTCGCAAACAATTAACATCTACACGGAACTAGATGCTTATCCACTTCCGCGGATTGAGAACCTAATCAATTAACTTTCAAAATATTAAGTGCTTTCGACTTTTTGATTTTGAAAGTACATATCATCAATTGTCAAGTCTGAACGGAAAGTATACAGCGTTTGAAGCAAATGGTAAACTTTATAAATTTACGCGAATTCCATTCGGCGAGAAAAATGGCGTCGCTGAATTTCAACGTTTAATGCGCGAGTTTATCGAAGAAAATCTCAACGGAACATTTTCGTATGTTGATAATATCGCAATCGTTGGGCACAATCAGGCTGACCACAATCAAAATGTGGCTCAGGTTGACCACGATCGAAATGTGGCTCAGGCTGACCACGATCGAAATGTGGCTTCTTTTATTGATGTGCTAAATGAGAGTAAAACTATAGTTTTGTCGAATCTCTTAATATTTTGGGTTATATTGTTGGTAATATGAATATTAGACCTGACCCTGAACGTATGCGTGCTTTTGCAAGAGTTTTCTGTTTCTAATAAAAATGCTTTGCGTGGTGTATTAGGCATGTTTGCATATTATGCCAAGTGGATTAATTGTTTTGCTACAAAGTGAGACCTTTAGCGGAAGCCAAAATTTTTCTCTCGCTGGCAGTGCGTTGGATGCCTTTGTCTTGCTTAAATTCGCCTTTGTCTTGCTTAAATTCGAGTTACCAGAAAGTACCCTGCAATCCATTGACAAACCGCTTTCGTTTGTGATAGAGTGTGATGCCTCTGATGTAGCTATTTTCGCCAGTTTAAACCAAGGTGGTCGACCACTGGCTTTCATGTCTCGGACTTTGCAGGGTAGCAAGAAATATTACCCCACTTACGAGAAAAAGGCAACTGACGTTATCAGGGCTGTTAAAAAATCGTCCCACTTGTTGTTAAGACAGACATTTAACTTAATTACCCATCAGCGTTTCGTAGCATTTATGCTGGATAGGCGACGACGGACAAAAAATCAAAAATGAACTGATGATGATCGATCTGTTAAATGAGAAATAAGCTGAGCAAAACAAAAACTAAACAGAAAGTTGTAGTTAGAAAATCCACGAAATATTACACAAATCAAGCTCGATCTTCGTCAAGTGGTCGATAAGAACAGTAAGATCGCTCTCCATAAGATGCTGCTGGAAAAGCAGAGCAGCACGCAGATTACTTTTAAGGCGGTCTCCATGGCTGTAAAGGAAGCAGACCAACGAATCACAAAAACTTAAACCCCTACCCGACTCAACATTATTGAATCAAGTTATTCCAAGAACTCAACATTGACCTCGTTACAGTAAAAATATGATGTAATAAAGACGAATCAGTAAATTATGCCGGATCAACAAGTATCAACCACTGCCGTTCAAAATGATTGAAAGAAAAAAAAGGACAACATTTCGTCCGAACAAATCACCGGCCGCCTCCAGTCAGAATTTATCAGAAACCTTACCCGACTCAAGATCACCGAATTAAGTTATTCCAAGAATTCAACATTGCCCCGTTACAGTAAGTTGATAAGTAAATACTAATAAAATATGTTAATTAGATTTTTTAATTTCAATTATTGTTCCAAGACTTTTGTTCACCAGTAAGATCGCTCTCCTTGAGATGCTGCTCGAGAAGCAGAGCAGCAAGCAGATTACTTTAAGGCGGTCTCCATGCCTGTAAAGGGTAATAAAGCAGACCAACGAATCACAAAAACAACTGCTAGAGTCTCTGCAACGTCGATTGGAACGGAACAACCATCAGTTGGTAGCCATAAAACAACAGCTCATTAAAGTGGAGCAGGAAAATAGCACATTAAAGAAAAAAAAAATACAAAGTCACAGGTTGAGTGCAGACAATGTAGACAAATAAATTTGTAAATTTTTGGAATTAAATTTAATTTTTGTATTTATGAGACGTTGATGGAAATTTAATCAGACCAATTGTTTTGATACATTTATACGAAGCTTTAATCAAGAATATATCTACACAATGATGATAAATGTGAAATACCATCTCGATTTTTTTAATAAACTGAAAGCTATGAAGTATTTATTTGTTCAAATTTCTGTCTTCCGTCGCCTATCTCAACATGATAGAAAAGACAAAAACCATCACATATTAGTGAAAAAATATGTAAAATGTCATTTAAATTATATCTAGTTTAATTGAACGTTAACATATTTGCTAAACTTTGGTTTTTACAGCAATGCCGGATCAACAAACACCAACGAACGATGCTCAAAATGATCGTAAAATAAAAATTAACTTCTGAGCAAATTCACCGTCTCCAATCAGAATTTTCATCAAATCCCTACCCGATTCAACATTATTGAATCAAGTTATTTCAAGAACATTAAACTCGTTACAGTAAAATATGATGTAATAAAAACAAATCAGTAAATTTAATTAAATTTATACAGTTATGCCGGATCAACAAGCATCAACCACTGCCGTTCAAAACAAAATAGACAACATTTTCGTCCCAACAAATCGCCGGCCGCCTCAGTCAGAATTTTTATCAAACCCTTAACCGACTCAAGATCACCGAATTAAGTTATTGCCCCATTACAGCAAGTTGATAAGTAAATAGTAATAAAATATATTTTCAAAACAACGAATCAGACATTTAAGTCATTGGGAGAAATTTCAATTACAGTATAACTCCAACACTTTTGTTGACCAGTAAAATTGCTCTGCATGAGATGCTTTTGCAGAAGCAGAACAGCACGCAGATTACTTTAAATCGGTTTCCATGGCTGCTCCAACACTTTTGTTGACCAGTAAAATTGCTCTGCATGAGATGCTTTTGCAGAAGCAGAACAGCACGCAGATTACTTTAAATCGGTTTCCATGGCTGTAAAGGAAATAAAGCAGACAAACGAATCACAAAAATAACTGCTAGAGTCTCTGCAACGTCGATTGGAACGGAACAACCATCAGTTGGTAGCCATAAAGCAACAGCTCAGTTAAGTGGAGCAGGAAAATAGCATTTAAAAAAAAAATACAAAGTCACAGGTGAGTGCAGAAAATGTAGACAAATAAATTTGTAAATTTTTGGAATTAAATTTAATTTTTGTATTTATGAGACGTTGATGGAAATTTAATCAGACCAATTGTTTTGATCCATTTTTATACAATGTTTTGATCCATTTTTATACAAAGCTTTAATCAGATTAGTAAAATCGCCTATCTCAACGTGATAGAAAAGACAAAAACCATCACAGATTAGTGAAAAAATATAACATATTTGCTAAACTTTGTTTTTACAGCAATGCCGGATCAACAAACACCAACGAACGATGCTCTAAAATAAAAACTTACTCCTGAGCAAATTCACCGTCTCCAATCAGAATTCTCATCAAACCCCTACCCGACTCAACATTATTGAATCAAGTTATTCCAAGAACTCAACATTGAACTCGTTACAGTAAAAATATGATGTAATAAAGACGAATCAGTAAATGACTTGATTTAATTTAATTAATTTTACAGTTATGCCGGATCAACAAGTATCAACCACTGCCGTTCAAAATGATTGAAAGAAAAAACAAATAAGGACAACATTTTCGTCCGAACAAATCGCCGCCGCCTCCAGTCAGAATTTTTATGAAAGCCTTACCCGACTCAAGATCACCGAATTAAGTTATTCCAAGAATTCAACATTGCCCCGTTACAGTAAGTTGATAAGTAAATACATTTCAATTATAACTCCAACATATTTGTTCACCAAGTCACCAGTACGATGGCTCTTCTTGAGATGCTGCTCGAGAAGCAGAGCAGCAAGCAGAATACTTTAAAGAGGTCTCCATGCCTGTAAAAGAAATAAAGCACACCAACAACTGCTAGAGTCTCTGCAACGTCGATTGGAACGGAACAACTATCAGTTGGTAACCATAAAACAACAGCTCAGTAAAGTGGAGAGGGAAAGTAGCACTGTAATGAATCAAAAATACAAATTCACAAGTTGAATGCAAACAATGTAGACAAAGATTTTGTAAATTTTTGGAATTAAATTTTTGTATTTATGAGACGTTGATGGAAATTTAATCGGACAAATTGTTTTGATCCATTTATACGAACCATCTCGATTTTGTTTTTAAACTGTAAGCCACAAAGATTAGTTTTTTATTCAAATTTTATCTCAACATGATAGAAAAGACAAACCTATCTCAACATGATAGAAAAGACAAAAACCGTCACATATTAGTGAAAAAATATATCTAGTTTAATTGAACGTTAACATATTTGCTAAACTTTGTTTTTACAGCAATGCTGGATCAACAAACACCAACGAACGATGCTCTAAAATAAAAACTTACTTCTGAGCAAATTCACCGTCTCCAATCAGAATTCTCATTTAAACCCCTACCCGACTCAACATTATTGAATCAAGTTATTCCAAGAACTCAACATTGAACTTGTAGAAAATTACCAACGCACGTGTTTTATTTTATTTCTCTTGAGTTTCTAATCATTATTTGCGCGAGCACTCGCTGCTAGCGCCTTTTTTGTTTTACGCTTTATTTTTAATTAATCTCACCTTGAAGCATAGTTGTGTCTGCAGCGCGTTGATTTTAGAGCTGGCTTTATTGCGTTTATCACACTTCTCAATTTTGTGAGGCGACCAGCTGCAGTGTTTGTGGGCAGCTGGTTGAAGTCTGAGTAGACTTAGCGTGAGATTAAGATATTCCCGTTTTCCCCGTGAGTCAGCACCGAAGTGAACTGCTCGGTAAGACACCTATGCGTTTTCTTTTTGTGTTTAATTTTTAGTTTGTTTTTATTTATTTACAGATTACCGTTTCCGCTTTCGTTTCCGCTTTCGTTGCTTTTATTTCCAAGTTTCAACGTTTCAGTTATAACTTATTTTATATTAAATTATTTTCCTTGATTATTATTTCCTTTTAATTTTACGAAGCCGGAAGCGCGTTGATCGACACTTCACTTTGCGGTAATCGGCTACTTCAGCGCCGTTTACCGTTACAAAAAAGTAATCGAGCAATTTCGGTGAGTCCGTATTGTTCTTATTTTTATGATAATGTCGTTGGGTGACCCAAATGAAGTTTACAAGGCTCTGCAAAATTTGTATGTTAGAGCAGAGAGTTTAATGATGAAGCCTGAGGGTTATAAACCGCTGTTAACCCTTTTATCTGATATTCGTCAAAAATTTGAAAATTTGACTAATTTGTTAGAAGCTCTTGATGAACAAGAAGCCTTGAATTTAAATTTTAGTAAGAATAGCATTGTTGTAGAGAATCAGCAGTTTGAAGAGCATGTTCAACGCTGGATAAAAGATACTGAGGATAAGTTAAGTAAAGAGAGTCGCGCTTTTTCGTATGAACGCTCCTCGGTAAGAACTGGCAGTCAATCTACCTCTAGTTCGATTCGTAGTGAGAAACAAAGGTCACTTGTAAAATTAAAAATTGCCACGGCAGCTGTCCAGCAAGAAAGTGCCAGAGTTTACGAAACGAGACAAAAAACTAGAGAAAGAGCTGAAGAGATGAAAAGAAAGCTTATGCGAGAAGCCGAAGAAGCAAGACAAAAGGCTGAGCGAGAAGCCGAAGAAGCAAGACAAAGAGCTGAGCGAGAAGCCGAAGAAGCAAGACAAAGAGCTGAGCGAGAAGCCGAAGAAGCAAGACAAAGAGCTGAGCAAGAAGTAGAAGAAGCAAGAAAAAGAGCTAATGAAGCCATGGAAGAGGTAAATAGACAAATGAAATTGGAGGAAGAAGAATTAGAAAGAGTTTTACTAGATAAAAAGCGCAATGAAGAATTAGCAAGGATCGAGGCAGAAGCTTGGGAAGAATTAAGCTGTGGAAAAGCAGAGGAACTAACACGAAAGGTGCCGCATTTAAAAATACGTGATTATTCCAAACCGTTTAGTGAAAATGTTACAACTGTTAAAAACGCGCCATTGCATAATTTTCCGCCTCGTACTTCATTGCTTACTGACATTCCCAAAAGTTCTGTTCAAATCGATAGACCATTTCCCGTTACTTTTGCAGAACTTCCTGATCAAGATTTGCGTATTAAAGTTAAAAATTCAAGCTTTAGTCAAAAACCGGAAAGTCAGTTTAAGTCTAAATTTGATTATCGCAACACAGAGCAAGCGCAAAGACAAGAAGCTTTTAATTCACCCTCGTTAACTTTGCCAACTAGTTTTCATAAATATAATACCTCTAAAATGCGTCCTGTACCGCCGGTTGTAATTCAAAAATTTAATGGTGATCCTATGGAATATTGGTTGTTTGTTAGACAGTTTGAGGCTCATGTATTAGGAAAGGTTGAAGATTACGAATTATTTCCGTTGTTGCATCAATATTGTGAATCGCATGTACAATCTAAATTTAGTTATGTGTCGAATCAGTCGCCTGTAACTGCGTTTCAAAAAGCATGGGATATTCTTTTTGATGAATATGGTCATCCCTATGAAATAGCTAGATGTTGCGAAGAGCGATTAAAAAATGTTCATAAAATTCCCGATGATGACAAAAATAAGCTTAAATCATTGTCTCAACTTCTTGAAAAGTGCTGTGTGTCTCTAAAAAATATTGAACAAGTTTCGAGTTTAGATTCAATGCATGTGATTATGGGCGTTGTTAACAAACTGCCAATTAATTTGAAACGAGCTTGGGTAGAATATGCGGTACAAATTGAACAACAAACTGGTGAGAGAGCGAAGTTTCTTGATTTGTCCAAATTTGTTACAGAAAAAAGTCGAATTGCTAATTCTATTTTTGGTAGAGAAACGTTTCAAACCAATTACAAACCTCGCCGCGAAAGCGCGTATGTTTCTGCAACGACAAAAAATGTAAAAGACGCGTTGAGTGTGGAAAAAAGTCGATGTTTTTATTGTAAAAAATTACACAAGCTAATTGATTGCGATAAGTTCAAAAATTTAACGTACGAAGAAAAGTACAAATTTGTTAAAGCAAAGGGACTTTGTTTTAAATGTTTAAGCGGTAACCATTTCGCTCGTTACTGCAAATCGAGTTGCAAATGTTTAATTACTGGTTGCAAAGGAACTTTTCACCACACTCTTCTTCATAAAATTACTGACACTGAAGTGACGGGTCACGTCGACGCCTGTAGTTCTGTTCAACTTAATAAATCGACTGGTAATGTCCAGCATGTCTTTTTAAATGTTGTTCCGGTGCGCGTTCGCTGCGAAGGTAAAGAAACAGAGGTATACGCATTTTTAGATCAAGGTTCTACCGCCTGTTTTTGCGACCGCAGTTTGGCAAGGGAATTGCAACTGAGGGGCACGAGTCGACAGCTTAAATTGCAAACGTTGACAGAGACAAAATCTTATAGAACTGTGTCTGCAGAGATGGAAGTTAAAGGTTTGTTTGACGGAGATTGGGTCCAGCTTCCAGACGTTACAGTTGTAGATGAAATACCTGTACAGCCAAACGTAATTCCCACATCACAGATATTAAGCGATCATAGCTATTTAGCTGATATTAATTTTTCAAAGCTTGACAGGCAAAACGTACAGCTTTTAATTGGTGCTAATGTCCCTAGAGTATTTAGATTAGAAGATTTAAGATCTGCTCCGGATAAATTATCACCCGACGCTGTGAAGTCACCTTTGGGATGGTCTTTACTTGGGCCCTGTTCTAAATTTAATTGCACAGTATCCAGTAGTGATAAAAATGTTTACTACGTTTCAACTTTACGCGACAATTTCGAGGAGGATGATAGAAATTTCATATATGAATCACGCAGAAATTTTTCAAATATTCAGTTTCAATGTTATGACGAAGATAATTATTATTCGAAACCAATTTCGATGAATGATTTTAAAGTTTATAGAATGCTTAAAAGTTCGATCAAGTTAGTTGATGACCACTACGAGTTACCACTTCCCTGGAAGTATGAAGACCAGATTATGCCAAACAATAAAAATTTAGCACTTAAGCGATTAAATCATTTAAAGCGAAAATTAATGCGTAACAGCGATCTGAAACAGAAATATTCAATTCAAATTCAAACAATGTTAGACAAAAACTACGCAGAACTTGTTCACGACAACTTTCAAATAACTTCTAAGAAGGTTTGGTATATCCCCCATCACTCAGTAATAAACCCCCATAAACCCGACAAGTTGAGAGTGGTTTTTGATTGCAGTGCCGAGTATAAAGGTATTTCTTTAAATAAATCTTTGATGCAGGGGCCCCACCTGATGAACGATTTAGTAGCTATTCTTTCCCGCTTTCGTAAAGAAAAAATAGCTTTGGCAGCCGACATAGAGTCGATGTACTACCAGGTTCAAGTTTCACCTCGTGATCGTGACAGTTTAAGGTTTTTGTGGTGGCCTGATGGAAATCTTGAAAGCCAACCAGTAGTGCATAGAATGAAAGTTCATCTTTTTGGTGCAACGTCGTCTCCGTGCTGCGCAAGTTTTGCGTTGCGTCAAGCGGCCATTGATTTCGGCGCTCAATTCGAACCTTATATCAGTTCTGCAATTGAAGAACATTTTTATGTTGATGACTTTTTAATTAGCGTACCTAACGTTGAAATCGGATTTAAATTAATGAAAGATATAAAGCATCTGTTGTCGAAAGCAAGTTTTAATCTTACGAAGTGGTGCTCAAACTGCCCTGAAATAATAAAACATTTGCCTGAGAATGAACTTTCGAAATCACTACAAATTAACGCTCTGGCCAAAAATTCTAGTGAACGTGTCTTACGAGTAAATTGGAACCTCAATACTGATTGTTTCTATTTTGTAGTAGAACTTCCGGATAAACCATGTACGAAACGTGGTGTTTTGTCTTCGATCAACTCCATTTTCGACCCGCTTGGATTTCTGTGCCCAGTGATTGTTGAAGCCAAGCTTCTCTATCGACGACTATGCGAGCTGGAGTTAGAATGGGACGAACCTATTCCTTCCTTAGAATTCAATAAGTGGCAACAATGGATCCGAACGCTGGAGCATCTGAAGTCGATGTCTATCCCAAGATGGATGGGTTTGCATACCAATTTAGGCAGTGAAAACTATCAATTGCATTATTTTGTCGATGCCTCTAAGCATGCGTATGGCGCCGTTTGTTATCTCCGTTCGAGCGATATTAATGACTATGTCAATTGTAACTTAGTTATTAGTAAATCTCATTTAGCTCCTAAAGACGAATTTTCTATTCCCCGTCTAGAACTTCTTGCTGCTGTGACTGCCGTAAAATTAGATATTTTTCTTAAACACGAACTGAACTTACCGCGGTTGAGACCAGCTATTTTTTGGACAGACTCCGCTGTAGTTCTTCAAAGTATAAGAAATGAAGAAAAGCGTTTTCCTCTTTTTGTGTCCCGTCGTTTAAAGTTTATTACGAAAAGCACTTGTACTTCTAATTGGAGGCACGTCCCTAGTGAACTCAACCCCGCTGATGTTTTAAGTCGTGGATGTAGATCCGACAAACTAATGAAAACTAAATCGTGGCTTTTTGGACCAGAATTTTTGAGTGAATCGCCAGACAGCTGGCCTTGCCGGTTTGCAGAGACGACATTAGATGTAGAAAATGTAAAAGCATTTGATAAAAAAGCTGCGTCTGCATTTTTGATTACCGACATGATTGATCCAGTTGACAAGCTCATTGCGTATTTTTCTTCGTGGTTTAAGCTAAAGAAAGCCACTGCTTGGCTTTTAAAATTTAAGACCTTTCTAATAAATTCCAACTCTGTCTATCATTTTTCTCGTTCCTTGTCTGTCTCTGATCTTCGAAAAGCAGAAATTGAGCTTATTAAATATGAGCAATGGAACTGTTTCGGCGACATCATGTCGAAGATGCAAACTAATGAAAACTTTTCTCTACCTTCCAAATCTCCACTTCTAAAACTGAATCCTGTTATTGTGAACGGTCTTTTAAGAGTAGGCGGCCGTTTAGATAGAGCTTCTGTTTCCTTTGATCTTAAACACCCAATTATCTTGCCCCACACCTCGCACTTAACCAATCTTATTGTTCTTCATTGTCATTGCATTACAGGTCATGGCGGAGCAAATATGACGTTGAACCAGTTACTACAACGATATTGGATTTTACGAAGTACAGCTGTTGTTCGCAGAGTGCTTAATTCCTGCATGCATTGCCGACGACGCTATGAAAAGCCGGGATCACAAAAGATGGCTGATCTTCCTCCGTCGCGTCTACAAATCGATACTCATCCCTTTGCATACTGTGGCGTTGACTACTTCGGACCGTTGCTCGTGAAACAACGGCGTTCTCAAGTAAAAAGATATGGTTGCCTTTTTACTTGTTTAACTTCTAGAGCAATTCATATTGAAGTCGCGATGGATCTGACAACCGACGCCTTCATCAACGCCTTACGTCGTTTCCTATCAAGAAGAGGTCCCGTTCTGCACTTCTTCTCCGACAACGGAACCAATTTCGTTTCCGCCGAGAAGACCCTTCGCGAAGCCCTGCGCCAGTGGAATCAGCACCAGATTGAAGATTTTCTCCTTCAAAAGGAAATTCAATGGACTTTCAATCCCCCAAATGCCAGCCACATGGGTGGTGCTTGGGAGAGAATGATTCAGTCAGTCAGACGAATTTTAACTTCATTGATGACGGAACGAACTCTCGATGACGATCAACTTCACACCTTTTTATTGGAAGCAGAGTCTATTTTAAACTCTCGCCCTTTAACTCCAATCACAACTGATGCAGATGGTTTGGAACCATTGACGCCCAATCATCTTTTGAAATTGTGTCCTACTGGCAACTTTCCCCCTTCACTTCCTTCTGATGAGCACTGTTGTCCCAAAAGACGTTGGAAAAATGTACAATATCTAGCTGACCAATTTTGGAAAAGATGGTCTCGAGAATATTTAAAAACGATAATCGCCCGCCAAAAATGGTTTAAGAAGAAAACCAATTTTCAAAAAGACGATGTTGTTCTACTCGTGGACGATTCGATTCCTCGTTCGCAATGGCGTCTTGGCAAAGTTGTAAAGCTGTTCCCCGACGAACAAGGCTTGGTGCGCCAAGTCGTAGTAAAAACGCGTGGTTCTGAAGTGCGGCGGCCCGTTCATAAACTGTGCTTGGTGGTTCCCGCAAATCTTGATGTTATGCCGCGGAAGGACTCTGGTGATCCCGCAATTACCGTAAAATAAGTTTTAGAAATGTTTCCGTTAATGTTATTTGTGTTGTGTGCAGCGTTGGTAATTTTTTTTTCTTTTTCTTTTTTAATTTCTCGGGTGTTGGGAGTGTAGAAAATTACCAACGCACGTGTTTTATTTTATTTCTCTTGAGTTTCTAATCATTATTTGCGCGAGCACTCGCTGCTAGCGCCTTTTTTGTTTTACGCTTTATTTTTAATTAATCTCACCTTGAAGCATAGTTGTGTCTGCAGCGCGTTGATTTTAGAGCTGGCTTTATTGCGTTTATCACACTTCTCAATTTTGTGAGGCGACCAGCTGCAGTGTTTGTGGGCAGCTGGTTGAAGTCTGAGTAGACTTAGCGTGAGATTAAGATATTCCCGTTTTCCCCGTGAGTCAGCACCGAAGTGAACTGCTCGGTAAGACACCTATGCGTTTTCTTTTTGTGTTTAATTTTTAGTTTGTTTTTATTTATTTACAGATTACCGTTTCCGCTTTCGTTTCCGCTTTCGTTTCCGCTTTCGTTGCTTTTATTTCCAAGTTTCAACGTTTCAGTTATAACTTATTTTATATTAAATTATTTTCCTTGATTATTATTTCCTTTTAATTTTACGAAGCCGGAAGCGCGTTGATCGACACTTCACTTTGCGGTAATCGGCTACTTCAGCGCCGTTTACCGTTACAGAACTCGTTACAGTAAAAATATGATGTAATAACGACGAATCAGTAAATGACAAAATAGACAACATTTTCGTCCGAACAAATCGCCTGCCTCCAATCAGAATTTTCATCAAAACCTTACCCGACTCAAGATCATCGAGTTAAGTTATTCCAAGAACTCAACATTGCCCCGTTACAGTAAGTTGATAAGTAAATACTAATAATATATTTGGAAAAATGGACGAATTAGATTTTTTTTTAAGTTTTGAATGGCAAAAATTTCAATTATAACTCCAACACTTTTGTTGACCAGTAAGATCGCTCTGCTTAAGATGCTGCTCGAGAAGCAGAGCAGCAAGCACATTACCTTAAGGCGGTCTCCATGCCTGTAAAGGAAATAAAGCAGACCAGCGAATCACAAAAACAACTGCTAGAGTCTCTGCAACGTCGATTGGAACGGAATAACCATCAGTTGGTAGCCATAAAACACAACAGCTCATTAAAGTGGAGCAGGAAAATAGCACTTTAATGAACGAAAAATGACAAATGACTTTTGTAAATTTTTGGAATTAAATTTAATTTTTGTATTCATGAGACGTTGATGGAAATTTAATCAGACCGATTGTTCAGCCCAATTGTTTTGATCCATTTATACGAAGCAGCTTTAAACTGAATTTTTTGTTCAAATTTCAGTCTTCTGATAGAGTAGTAAAATTGCCTATCTCAACGTAATAGAAAAGACAACCGTGCCAGATTAGTGAAAAAATATAAAATGTCATAACGTTAACATATTTCCTTGCTAAACTTTGTTTTTACAGCAATGCCGGATAAACAAATTAAGTTATTCCAAGAACTCAACATTGACCCCGTTACAGTAAAAATATGATGTAATAAAGACGAATCAGTAAATGACTTGATTGGTTATGCCAGATCAACAAGCATCAACCACTGCCGTTCAAAATGATTGAAAGAAAAAACAAATAAGGACAACATTTTCGTCCGAACGAACCGCCGGCCGCCTCCAGTCAGAATTTTCATGAAATCCTTACCCGACTCAAGATCACCGAATTAAGTTATTCCAAGAATTCAACATTGCCCGTTACAGTAAGTTGATAAGTAAATACTAATAAAATATGTTGTAAATAGACAAATCAGACCCGTTACACTAAGTTGATAAATACTAATAAAATATGTTGTTAAATATAGACAAATCAGACATTTTAAGTTTTGAATGGCAGAAGTTTCAATTATAACTCCAACACTTTTGTTGACCAGTAAGATCGTTCTGCTTAAGATGCTTTGAGAAGCAGAGTAGAAATCAGTTTACTTTAGAGAGGTCTCCATGGCTGTAAAGGAAATAAAGCAGACCAACGAATCACAAAAACAACTGCTGGAGTCTCTGCAACGTCGATTAGAACGGAACAACCATCAGTTGGTAACCATAAAACAACAGCTCAGTAAAGTGGAGAGGGAAAATAGCACTACAAAGAAACATATTTACTAAACTTTGTTTTTACAGCAATGCTGGATCAACAAACGATGCTCAAAATGTTCGTAAAATAAAAATTTACCTCTGAGCAAATTCACCGTCTCCAATGAGAATTCTCAAACCCCTACCCGACTCAACATTATTGAATCAAGATATTTCAAGAACTCAACATTGAACTCGTTACAGTAAAAATATGATGTAATAAAGACGAATCAGTAAATGACTTAATCAACAAGCATCAATAATCACTGCCGTTCAAAATGATTGAAAGAAAAAACAAGGACAACATTTTCGTCCGAACAAATCGCCGGCCGCCTCCAGTCAGAATTTATGAAAGCCTTACCCGACTCAAGAGCGAATTAAGTTATTCGAAGAATTCAACATTGCCCCGTTACAGTAAGTTGATAAGTAAATACTAATAAAATAGGTTGTAAAATAGACGAATTAGTTTTGAATGGCAGAAATTTCAATTATAAATCCAACATATTTGTTCACCAGTACGGTGGCTCTTCTTGAGATGCTGCTCGAGAAGCAGAGCAGCAAGCAGATTACTTTAAAGAGGTCTCCATGCCTGTAAAAGTCTCTGCAACGTCGATTGGAACGGAACAACTATCAGTTGCTAACCATAAAACAACAGCTCAGTAAAGTGGAGCAGGAAAATAGTACAAATTCACAAGTTGAATACAAACAAAGTAGACAAAGATTTTGTAAATTTTTGTAATAACATGTAAATTTAATTTTTGTATTTATGAGACGTTGATGGAAATTTAATCGGACAAATTGTTTTGATCCATTTATTCGAAGCATCTCGATTTTGTTTTTAAACTGTAAGCCACAAAGATTATTTTTTTTGTTCAAATTTCAGTCTTCCGACAGATTAGTAAAATCGCCTCACAGATTAGTAAAATCGCCTATCTCAACGTGATAGAAAAGACAAAAACCATCACAGATTAGTGAAAAAATATCTAAAATGTCATTGGCGTTAACATATTTGCTAAACTTTGTTTTTACAGCAATGCCGGATCAACGAACACCAACGAACGATGCTCTAAAATAAAAAGTTACTTTTGAGCAAATTCACCGTCTCCCCAATTCTCAAACCCCAAGTTATTTCAAGAACAACATTGAACTCGTTACAGTAAAAATATGATGTAATAAAGACGAATCAGTAAATGACTTGATTTAATTTTATTAATTTTACAGTTATACCGGATCAACAAGCATCAACCACTACCGTTCAAAATGATTGAAACAAAAACAAAATAGACAACATTTTCGTCCGAAAAAATCGCCGGCCGCCTCCAATCAGAATTTTCATAAAAGCCTTACCCGACTCAAGATCACCGAATTAAGTTATTCGAAGAATTCAACATTGCCCCGTTACAGTAAGTTGATAAATACTAAAAATGTTATTCCAAGAATTCAACATTGTAAGTAAATACTAATAAAATATGTTGTAAAATAGACGAATTAGATTTTTTAAGTTTTGAATGGCAGAAATTTCAATTATAAATCTAACATATTTGTTCACCAGTAGGATCGCTCTTCTTGAGATGCTGCTCGAGAAGCAGAGCAGCAAGCAGATTACTTTGAAGAGGTCTCTATGCCTGTAAAAGAAAGCAGACCAACGAATCACAAACTGCTAGAGTCTCTGCAACGTCGATTGGAACGGAACAACCATCAGTTGGTAACCATAAAACAACAGCTCAGTAAAGTGGAGCAGGAAATAGCACTTTAATGAATCAAAAATACAAATTCACAGGTTGAATGCAAAACAATGTAGACAAAGATTTTGTAAATTTTTGGAATGAGACGTTGATGGAAATTTAATCGGACAAATTGTTTTGATCCATTTATACGAAGCATCTCGATTTTGTTTTTAAACTGTAAGCCACAAAGATTAGTTTTTTGTTCAAATTTCAGTCTTCCGACAGATTAGTAAAATCGCCTATTTCAACGTGATAGAAAAGACAAAAACCGTCACACATTAGTGAAATATCTAAAATGTCATTTAAATTATATCTACTTTAATTGAACGTTAACATATTTGCTAAACTTTGTTTTTACAGCAATGCCGGATCAACAAACGATGCTCAAAATGTTCGTAAAATAAAAATTTACTTCTGACAAATTCACCGCCTCCCCAATCAGAATTCTCAAACCCCTACCCGACTCAACATTATTGAATCAAGTTATTCCAAGAACTCAACATTGAACTCATTACAGTAAAAATATGATGTAATAAAGACGAATCAGTAAATGACTTGATTTAATTTAATAAATTTTACAGTTATGCCGGATCAACAAGTATCAACCACTGCCGTTCAAAATGATTGAAAGAAAAAACAAACAAGGACAACATTTTCGTCCGAACAAATCGCCGGCCGCCTCCAATCAGAATTTTTGTGAAAGCCTTACCCGACTCAAGATCACCGAATTAAGTTATTCCAAGAATTCAACATTGCCCCGTTACAGTAAGTTGATAAGTAAATACATTTCAATTATAACTCCAACATATTTGTTCACCAGTCACCAGTACGATGGCTCTTCTTGAGATGCTGCTCGAGAAGCAGAGCAGCAAGCAGAATACTTTAAAGAGGTCTCCATGCCTGTAAAAGAAATAAAGCACACCAACAACTGCTAGAGTCTCTGCAACGTCGATTGGAACGGAACAACTATCAGTTGGTAACCATAAAACAACAGCTCAGTAAAGTGGAGAGGGAAAGTAGCACTTTAATGAATCAAAAATACAAATTCACAAGTTGAATGCAAACAATGTAGACAAAGATTTTGTAAATTTTTGGAATTAAATTTTTGTATTTATGAGACGTTGATGGAAATTTAATCGGACAAATTGTTTTGATCCATTTATACGAACCATCTCGATTTTGTTTTTAAACTGTAAGCCACAAAGATTAGTTTTTTATTCAAATTTTATCTCAACATGATAGAAAAGACAAACCTATCTCAACATGATAGAAAAGACAAAAACCATCACATATTAGTGAAAAAATATATCTAGTTTAATTGAACGTTAACATATTTGCTAAACTTTGTTTTTACAACAATGCTGGATCAACAAACACCAACGAACGATGCTCTAAAATAAAAACTTACTTCTGAGCAAATTCACCGTCTCCAATCAGAATTCTCATTTAAACCCCTACCCGACTCAACATTATTGAATCAAGTTATTCCAAGAACTTAACATTGAACTCGTTACAGTAAAAATATGATGTAATAAAGACGAATCAGTAAATGACAAAATAGACAACATTTTCGTCCGAACAAATCGCCGGCCGCCTCCAATCAGAATTTTCATGTAAACCTTACCCGACTCAAGATCACCAAATTAAGTTATTCCAAGAACTCAACATTGCCCCGTTACAGTAAGTTGATATTAAGTTTTGAATGGCAAAAATTTCAATTATAGCTCCAACATATTTGTTCACCAGTACGATGGGTCTTCTTGAGATGCTGCTCGAGAAGCAGAGCAGCAAGCAAAATACTTTAAAGAGGTCTCCATGCCTGTAAAAGAAAGCAGACCAACGAATCACAAACTGCTAGAGTCTCTGCAACGTCGATTGGAACGGAATAACCATCAGTTGGTAACCATAAAGCAACAGCTCGTTAAAGTGGAGCAGGAAAATAGCACAAAGAAATACTAAGTCACAGGTGAGTGCAGAAAATGTAGACAAATGATTTTGTAAATTTGAGTTAAAATTTAATTTTTGTATTTATGAGACGTTGATGGAAATTTAATCAAACCAATTGTTTTGATCCATTTATACGTTTAAACTGAAAGCCATAAAGATTAGTTATTTGTTTAAAATTCAGTCTTCCGACAGAATAGTAAAATTGCCTATCTCAATGTACCATACTAGAAGACAAAAACCGTCACAGATTAGTGAAAAAAATATCTAAAATTTCGTTTAAATTATATCTAGTTTAATTGAACGTTAACATATTTGCTAAACTTTGCCGGATCAACAAACACCAACGAACGATGCTCAAAATGTTCGTAAACTAAAAATTTACCTCAGAGCAAATTCACCGTCTCAGTCAGAATTCTCCAAACTCCTACCTGACTCAACATTATTGAATCAAGTTATTCCAGAACCCAGCATTGCCCCGTTACAGTAAGTTGATAAGTAAATACTAATAAAATGTTTTGTAAAATAGACGAATCAGACTTTTTAATTTTAAATTGCAAAAATTTCAATTATAACTCCAACACTTTTGTTCATCAGTAAGATCGCTCTCCTTAGAGATGCTCCTGGAGAAACAGAGCAGCAAACAAATTATTTTAACGAGGTCTTTATGGCTTTGCTGTAAAGGAAATAAAGCAGACCAACGAAGCACAAAAACAACTGCTAGAGTCTCTGCAACGTCGATTGGAACGGAATAACCATCAGTTGGTAGCCATAAAACAACAGCTCATTAAAGTGGAGCAGAAAAATAGCAAAAAATACAAAGTCACAGGTGAGTGCAGAAAATGTGGACAGATAAATTTGTACATTTTTGGAATTAAATTTAATTTTTGTATCTATGAGACGTTGATGGAAATTTAATCAGACAAATTGTTTTGATGCATTTATACGAAGCTTTAATCAAGAATATATCTACACAATGATGATAAATGTGAAATACAATCTAGATTTTTTTTAACCCTTTAGTTACGGGAAGTAGATCCATTTGAGGCAGGAACGTGATTTTTGGATATGTTGCTACTTTTACCCTGACTAAGACTTACTCACAATGCTTCATTTCTATCTGGAATCAAAAGTCAACCTTTTCTAAAACATCCATTTATTCTAAAACCATCCATCCACGCCATTCCATAATTGTTTTTAGTGCAAAGAGAAGCTAGCTAGCAGCTGTTTCACCTCTGGTAAAGTATGAAAAGTTTACAGCTATGAAAGCGATATCTTTTTATGAAGCTGCTCGGCCAAGGCCTAGAATAAGATTTCTAGCATCTGCTAAAGATATTGTTGAATCTCAAGTGTCAGATGACTTAGAAGTAGTGTTACTTCCTCCAGAATCAGCTGATCAAGGAATTGACAGTGATGAAGGAAACGATAACATCCTGAACGAAAAATGCTTACCAGATGAAATTGCAGGTGAAGTTGAAGTACATGTAGGGGATTTTGAAGACGAAGAGGTTGATACAAACCCCAGGCGTATTCTTTTGGCGCAAAAGTGACGATGTAACTCTCGGTAACCCAGAAGAAGTACAAAAATCTAATGAGGTTACATACATGGAGAAAAGAGTATGTACGAAATTTTTTTACTATTCTTTTCTGATGCCATGATTACTCTACTTGTCGACCAAACAAACTTGTACGCGACTAGAGATAAAAATATGGCAAACTTCGGAGTTGATCATGCTGAGATGAGAAAATTTTTAGGTCTATTACTAATTAGTGGATACCACAGTCTTCCTTCAGAAAAAGACTACTGGAGCACAGCTAAAGACTTGAGGCCGCTGCTCTTTGATGTCCAAGAAAGATCGCCAAAAGAAACTCAGAGGCACGTTCGATTTCCGATCAGACGGCTCAGTTGTTTTAAAGTGGAACAACAACTGCCCAGTTACTGTCGCAAGTAATTACTGTGGTGTAAACCCTATTGAAAAAGTGGAAAGGGTGAAAAACGAGCAGAAGATTGTTGACCAACCTTTCCTCATCAAAATGTACAATCAAGGAATGGAAGGCATTGACGTGTGCGATAAGTTGTTGTCGTCGTACAGACCACGACTTCGTTCCAGAAAATGGTGGTGGAACTTATTCTCCCATATAGTAAATCTTTCTGTTGTGGCTGCTTTCAAGTTCTATAATCACATCAACTTGGACGGAATGAGTCGCATTGTCTTCAGAAGAGAAATCGCAAGAGCACTCATAAAAGTGGAATGGCCCAGAAAACGTCTTGGTGGACGGACAGCTCCGCCAAGCAAGCTGTGAGGTTCGACGGAATAAATCACAATCTTGAATCAGTTGTCACAAGGAAGATGCGCGCTGTGTAAAAAAAATACCAAATTGTGCTGTGTCAAATGTGGAAAAAGGTTACACAGATTGTGCAGTAAATTGTATCACAAGAAGAAACTTGAACACACATTGTCAAAATAACTGCTTTGTACAATGCTATTCATTCATATTGTTTCACATATTCAGTAAAATGGTCAAAAAATTTCGTAAATGTAGTTATTACCCAATCTGTGCATTTAGATTCGTGCCGTATTTGGCATAATTTTGAAAAATAACGATCATGTTGCATTTTGAAACTTACCGACTTTCCTGGCCCTAAAGGTACTAACGTTCCCATTTTGGGAACATCACAGTTGAACGGTTGTGAGTAATAAAAAGGAATATTCACCGAATTGTTTTTTAGATTGTAAAATGCATTTTTGGAAATTTTTCCTTTAAATTTTTAGTAAAATTTTTTTAAAAACACCGTCATTTTACTGAGTGTAAAGAATATTTCCTATAGAACCTGGTGTAAAAGAGTAGCATCACGCATTGGCAGCAGTAAATGTTTTTTGTATCACTGAACACGTGTTCCCATTTTGGGAACGTTAGTCTCAATAAACTGAAAGCTATTAACAATACTTTTTTGTTCAAATTGCCTATCTCAAAGTGATAGAAAAGTTCACCGTCTCGCATCAAAATTTTCAAACCTCTACCCGACACAACATCACCGAACTAAGTTATTCCAAGAACTCAAAATTGAACTCGTTACAGTAAGCTGATAAGCAAATACTAAAATATGATGTAATATAAGACGAATAAGTAAATGACTTGATTTAATTTAATTAATTTTACAGTTATGCCGGATCAACAAACACCAACGAACGATGCTCAAAATGATCGTAAATTTACTTCGGAGCAAATTCACCGTCTCCAATCAGAATTCTCATCAAACCCCTACCCGACTCAACATTATTGAATCAAGTTATTCCAAGAACTCAACATTGAACTCGTTACAGTAAAAATATGATGTAATAAAGACGAATCAGTAAATGACTTGATTTAATTTAATTAATTTTACAGTTATGCCGGATCAACAAGCATCAACCACTGCCGTTCAAACTGATTGAAACAAAAAACAAAATAGACAACATTTTCGTCCGAGCAAATCGCCTGCCTCCAGTCAGAATTTTCATCAAACCCTTACCCGACTCAAGTTCACAAAATTTAAGTTATTCCAAGAACTCAACATTGGCCCTTCACAGTAAGTTGGTAAGTAAATACTAATAAAATATTTTGTAAAATAGACGAATCAGACATTTTAAGTTTTGGCAGAAATTTCAATTATAAATCCAACACTTTTTTCACCAGTGAGATCGTTTTCCTTGAGATGCTGCTAGAGAAGCAGAACAGTAGGTCTCCATGGCTTTAAAGGAAATAAAGCAGACGAGCAAATTCACCGTTTCCAATCAGAATTCTCGTCAAACCCCTACCCGACTCAACATTATTGAATCAAGTTATTTCAAGAACTCAACATTGACCTCGTTATAGTAAAAATATGATGTAATAAAGACGAATCAGTAAATGACTTGATTTAATTTAATTAATTTTACAGTTATGCCGGATCAACAAGCATCAACCACTACCGTTGAATATAAAGTTACTTCGGAACAGAATTTTCAAACCCCTACCCGACTCAACATTATTGAATCAAGTTATTCCAAGAACTCAACATTGAACTCGTTACAGTTAATTGATAATAAATACTAATAAAATATTTTGTAAAATACACGAATCACACTTAAAAAGTTTTGAATAGCAAAAATTTCAATTATTATTCCAACACTTTTGTTGACCAATAAGATCGCTCTCGGTGAAATGGTGCTGGAGAAGCAGAGCAGCAATTTAAATCGGTCTCCATGGCTCTAAAGGAAATAAAGCAGACCAACCAACGAAGCACAAAAACAACTGCTCGAGTCTCTGCAACGTCGATTGCAACGAACAACCATCAGTTGGTAGCCATAAAACAACAGCTCTGTAAAGTGGAGCACGAAAATAGCACATTAAAGAAAGAAAAATACAAAGTCACAGGTGAGTGCAGAAAATGTAGACAAATAAATTTGTAAATGTTGATGAAAATTTAATCAGACAAATTGTTTTGATCCATTTATACGAAGCTTTAATCAAGAATATATCTACACAATGATGATAAATGGGAAATACAATCTCGATTTTTTTAATAAACTGAAAGCTATAAAGATTATTTTTTTTGTTCAAATTTCAGTCTTCCGACAGAGTAGTTAAATTGCCTATCTCAACGTAATAGAAAAGACAAAAACCGTCACATGTTAGTGATTTTACAGCAATGCCGGATTAACAAACACCAACGAACGATGCTCAAAATGATCGTAAAATAAAAACAAAAAGGACCACATTTACCTTGGTGCAAATTCACCGTCTTGCATCAGAATTCTCATCAAATCGTACCCGACTCAACATTATTGAATCAAGTTATTCCAAGAACTCAACATTGAACTCGTTACAGTAAAAATATGATGTAATAAAGACGAATCAGTAAATGACTTGATTGAATTTAATTAATTTTACAGTTATGCCGGATCAACAAGCATCAACCACTGCCGTTCAAAATGATTAAAAGAAAAAACAAATAAGGACAACATTTTCGTCCGAACAAATCGCCAGCCGCCTCCAGTCAGAATTTTATCAAACCCTTACTCGACTGAAGATCACCGAATTAAGTTATTCCAAGAACTCAACATTGCCCCATTACACTAAGTTGATAAGTTTTGAATTGCAGAAATTTCAATTATAACTCCAACACTTTTGTTTACCAGTATGCATAACTTTTAAATTACGTAATCGTGCAATTCATGACAAATCAGTTGAAGAAATTTTCAACCGAGGATGTGCACGAAACAGTAAAACACAAAAATCGAGGAAAAATCATATGCATTCAGGTTACGTTTGCAGCGGAAGTGAAACCAGCCAGTGGCGAGGCGAAACTAAAACTTTAGAAAAAAAATGACAAATTTATTTTAATAACGAAACAAAATGAAATAGGGTTAGCCCTTAGCGATATCCTGTTAAGTAAATACACTTAATCTAACAAGTTGATACAAGAAAACAATCGTTACTGATTAACTTATATTCATCAAGTTAAATCAGAACGAATAGCCTAACCCACAGTTATCAATTTCACTTTAACAAAATTCAATCTATAATTTTGGTTAATATCGAGTAATTTTTCAAAAAAGTTTTATTACTAAAGCCGACATGTGTTGTCAGGAGTTAGCACGGGGAAGCTTTTCTGACATTACTTAAATCAAACAACTTAACTTACTCTGCATAAAGATAATGGCACAAAGTAAAATAAAATGCTTATTTATGCGCTTCCGGACAAACCAATATTGAGTAATGTTTTTTGGTTAAAAAACAGTTCGTATATTTTATCTCAAGTTGGCAATGTTGGTGAATAATATAAGCAAGATATCATTATATGGAGAACCTATTACGTGAAGGAGAATATCATTATATGTATATCTCGCCGATAGAAAAAAGAAATGCGTTCTTGGCTACCAAACGCATTTTCACTGGAATTCTCCTAGTTCTCATGCCAATCAAAACAGTGATCTTTATAGTGTTTGGGGCAAACTAACCAAATACAAGCTTGCGAGAACAGTACATTTCTATAAACAGTGAAATGATTACAGTACCATATTAACAACTTACAATATAATGTTTACCACATTATTTCGGAACCAAGTCCAGGTAAAGGGATTCAATTAAACTAGAGACATAACTGATTCTTAAAACAAAATACAAATCTCGTAATACGTAAATCTGCTACTTCTCAACTAATTATACTCAACTAATCTAAAATACATTGATAAGTGTTTAAATTACACATTTACTCAGAAATCAAAACGATAAATTAGCAGTGAACGCTTAAAAAATCAGGACTTAAAACAAATACTTAATGCTTTAGGTCAAAGAGTAACCAGTAAAGAGCAAACGCAGATGTGTACACGTGATTAATGCATGTTGAATAAAGTTTTATATACTGGTTCGAAACCAGGCAAAGACAAAGCAAATTTTTTAAAGCAGTATCATATTCGAAAATCATTTTTTCAGAAAAGCTCTGATTGACGAAGTTTTAGCTCGGCTACTTTCTTTGACGTGTTGTTGTGTTTTTAAAAAAGAAATTTTCGTCTCGTTCCTCTACTGAACAAACTTAACATAGAGTAAGTAAGTAATTATCGCCATGTCTTAAATAAAAAGGTGATATTAAATATCAAGACGAGATCATCAAATAACTTGATTTTGAAGATGAATTTTAAATTAACCACAGTGCAAAAGTTGAAAAATAATTGTAAAAAACAAAACAAGTACTTTTTAGACACTGTTTTATTAATATTGTTAATAAATATAATTTGATATTTTTTTCTTAGTTTTTGTTGTATTGAATGTGACATTAAAAAACAAATATGGCAATACGCACCGAGAAGCGTATATAAAGAGAAAAAACATTTTTGCTTTGAGTTTATTGCTAATTTCACTGATCTGTAGGAAATTATGTTCACCAAAGAAAGATTTAAATAATAAATTACCTCAAACTTCTATAATCTATTCCGCCGAAATAACTCTCAAATTAATTTTTAAATTTAAGAAGGAACTTATACTGTATAATAGAGGTTTACAAAGTAGATTTTCCTTATTTTAAATTCCATCCGCACCAAATTTTTTGCTCCATGAAATTGCATCACGATATTCCATGCTTGTGCCCGCATGCAGGGGCACTTTCAAGAATGGCCGCCCGGCAGCTATTGAACAGATCATATATATTTTTATTAAATTTTACTCTCAATTTGACTTTTTTTCCTCACATTGTGAAATCATCGAAGGTGCATGTGGACATTGGCGAATCAACAAAGTGGAACATGTCCTGGGTACAGATTTAAGCTTGCCAAAGCTTAAATCTGCAAGCCAATTTAAACTTTCAAAAACCAAATAAAATGTTGCAGCATTAAAAAGAGATTTTAACAAAAAGCACTCTGGTTTTCTTTTAAAAAATTAAAAAACAATTGCATAGAATAATTAAAGAAAGCCATAAAACTAGTCATAATTGAGTTTAGTCGGACGTTTCATTTCTCTGTTCACAGCAGGGGGTCAAACTGTGTAAAATAACGTTCCGGTTTAGGTTCAGGCTCGGCAAATTTTATTTTTTAATAGTTCAGTTCCGCTTGAGGTTCAGCAAATTTTAGTTTTTTGGGTTCGGTTCAGGTTCGGAAAATTTTGATTTTAAAGGTTCAGTTACGATTCAGCTCCGGTTCGGGTTCAAAGAAAGCAATTAACGGTTAAAAAGATTTTCGATAAATGTGTGCTTTAATGTTTATATTCTTATAAAAGTTTTTATGTTCATTTTTGCAAGCGTATAAACTAAGAACATGCCTTAGGTATCTCGGCCATAAACAAACCAGATCAAAGGGTTTGGGAAAGCGGCAAAATAATTTTAATTGTGGTTTGGCACGGTTTTACAAAAATCCCAAACGTAACAAATAGGTTTATACCAAAAAGCTTTGTTATGTTCCTGAAATCTTTTTGGCGTTGGAAAATCAATTTAGAAGAGCTTGCGTTAAAATAAGTAATTTTACCATAAAAGAGACAATTGTATGATTGAATCTGGTATACAGTCTATGGAAATAAACTATTATTGAAACATAAAATAACTTCCACTCTTTTAAAAAACATTTTTCAGGTGTATTTTATTCTTTAAAAAACATATTTATTGCCCGGAAAATCAGATTGTTCTCGAATTTTTGTTTGTGAACAGGTTGAGTTGGCGACAATGCCCCTACTTTCCTTCAATTAGTAAGGTTATGTTATTAATTAAATGATATCTCATTGGTCAACTGGCATGTTTTTTCAAGGATTATGGCTTACAATTGCTTGCCTAAAATTTTAACGTGGAGGTATTTCTGTGGGCATATAGGTTTTAAAAAGTTAAACATTAAATCTATTCACCGGAAAGCTATTTCGGTGTGAATTACAAGACCAACTTTGTATAATTCAACATAATTGAATAATTTTTCAAGCCCTAAATGTGCAATCGAAAAGTTTTGTAATTATATTTAGGGTCTAAAGACCCTCCCTAGAAAATTTTTTGCCTCCCTTTAGCCCTCTTTATAATTACTTTGCTACGATTAATTTAAATTTTTTATATTTGCCAGGAGAAAGTTTCCTAAAGTGCTATTCCGAATACGCAATTACATCAGGCATCCCTTTATCAATGAGCACCATTCCCACAGCCACAATCTTGTCTAAATTAGCGGATGCTCACGAGGCATTAGTCAGTTGCTAAGAAGCATAACTAGAGTCTTGTAACTGCTTGGGCATTTTTAGTGCGCATTTATATCTACTCGACACGTTGACAGTAGAGTGAGGCAAGAGGACGGGAGATCTTGGGGGCTTTGCCCTGAACAACGTTGTACAAATATATTAAAGTCAGTTTTTTATACTGGTGTGTGTATGAATTTATTAGAATCCTGCCTGACAAATAATGTGTAACAATAGCAACCATGAAAGCTTTTTTATTATTTACTTCATTTCTACTTTGTTTGCATGCTAACGTTATAACTTGGGTCCGCTAAAGTAAATAAAATCAATTTTTTTTTCAAGGCTTTACTACCTCACGAAACTTACACAATCTTAAGTTTTATATAGATAAAAATAAAGTCAAAATCTGTAAAAATTTTCTCTTGTCAAATTTAACACAAAAATTCATTTTTTGTCATATTTGCGATTTATCAAGCAGTTCATTTTATAGTAGGTCTAGGTATTCAAAAACCTTCGAGACTGCAACCCCTCAACGTCAAATCATTATTCTTTATAATTTCTGTAACAGCAATCTAAGTTCACATATTTTACAATATTACACAACTTCATACCTCTGCTAATAACGTTTAGCACTCCCCATCCTATATTGTGCAATTTTTTAAAAAATTTATCTTTTTTAAAGCAATTGTAACCAAGCTGTTTTGGTTCACTTATAGTACAAATTGTTGACTATGCAATTTTGTTAGCAGCTGTAGTGTGACAATAGCTCTTAAGCTGATTGATTTTGCAAGTTTACTTGCATGGAAGTAAGATTAAAATTATCAATAGCCCTAAAATGTTTCACGATTTGTGTTTGAATAAATTCGATTGTTAAAAATGTAGACATTTTGTTCCATTACAATCGGTAGGAGTAATAAAAGACATATTATCAATGAAATTTATTATCTTATACACCTAATACATAATTTCATCTACTGACCATAATTCACTTGCGGCATTAGTTCAAACTAACTCAGTAATGCGGCCGGCAACAACATAAACGTTGGGCATATTGTACAAAGATAATAATTAACAAGTTAAAATAGTCAACATAATCTTAAGATCTGATTTTCCTTTTCAACAAATCTTTTATTTTACTGCTTTAGTATACTATCTATTTGAAACGGCGATTTATTTATTCATTTAGGTTACGTGACCACTGTTTTGCTTTAATCTACTGCCTACACTGTGCAGCAAGATGAAAAATATTTTGCAAAATTACGCAATCATCAAAAACGCCGACTGCAATTAGCAAAGAACTTGCAGCAGTTTTTTTAACAGCGTCTGCAAAGCTGTTTACGACGTCTTCGTTTTGGCACACAGCAAGTTAATTGTGGCAACTTTAATAGCAAAATTGTGATTCATCTAGGGTTAGGCTTATACGTAAACAGTAGAATTAAAATCAGAACGTTGAACCGGATCCGTTTAAGATTAAGTTACTGTTCAGATTCTGCAAATTCTATTTTTTCTGGTTCAATTCCGGTTGAGGTTCAAAGAATAACAACGATTAATATTGGTTTACGGGTCCGGTTTAAGTTCAGTTTGACGCCCTGATTCAAAGTCTGGACAGCTTTCCCGGGGCAACAAAGTTTTGGTTCTTGGACTGCACTTCATTCCTAAACCGCTGATTACGAACCCCGGCTGCATATTATGTTTGAATTTATTTCTAGGCAAATTTGGAATAAAACCAAAAAAATAAATCCGAAAGGTGATTCAGAAAATTGCGACACTTAAGGCGCGTTTACAGTACTTTTTTTTTTCAGCATGATCTTTGTTTGTTTTATTGACGCTCAAATCCATTCATTTTTATGAAAAAATCGTAAAAAAGTACTGTAAGCGGCTGTAAACGCGCCTTTAGTAGTTAAGATTTCTTAACCGTACGAATAGAGCGACGAGAACAATATTTAAACTACAGTGAAACAGAATCAAAATAAAAGTTTGATTAAACCTGTAAAAGTAGTAAACTGCTAACAATTAACTGCATTAAGAGCACAAAAAACTAATTTATATTTTAATATATTGGTGTATTTGGTTCTTCAAAATATTTAGTCAACATACTGTAGCAAAAATAATGAAAAATCAATTTAGATTACTCAATTTATTAATAAATTTAGATGGATGTACCATGGTCATCAAATAATTTACCTGGGTTTAGATTAGAGATAATTAAACAATAAAAAGTAAAGCAATTGAAGCGAGATGATAAGTAAAAGCTCTTCAATAAAAAGATTGTTTATAAAAAAACAAAAAAACAATAAAAGAAAAATTTAGTTTTGTATTAGCATCAACTTTAAAGTATTCCACAGGTACGCAGACATTAATTGTTTTAATTCTGTGGAATGTTCGATCTTGTTTGTTTATTTTGGAACCAAGTTCTAACCTGCGAACAAAAATACAATAGTTTGTAACAATTTAAATTCTAAATATATCATATGATAAAATAGACTCCGATGCAAAATAGATGAACATGGAGAGAGTAAAAATCCGAGAAAATTGAATCCAGAATTTTTGAAAATAAAAATTTGAAAATTTGTAAATATTTTTCGGTAAACAAAAGTTTTTGATTAATTTCTGAAATTCTGCCATTCACACCAAAATTAAGTCTGATTCGTCCTTTTTTTTATAACTTACTTATTTTGTTAGTCTTTACTACGGGACCAATATTGAGTTCTCGCCAAAACTTGATTCGGTGATCTTGAGTCATGTAAGGTTTGATCAAAATTCTAATTGGAGGCGGTGAATTGGTTCCGCAAAGTAAATGTTGTGCTTTTTCGTTTCATTTTACAATGATTTGGAACAGCGTTGGCTGATGTTTGTTGATCTGGCATAACTGAAAAAAAAAAGTTTAACAAATATGTTATTAAAGTTAAAATAATCGAAATAAAAATTTAGCAAATCTTCCCTTTAAACTGTGACGGCTTTTTGTTTTTTCCATCACGTTGAAACGTTTGACTAGAAAAAGAAATTCTTATAGCTTTCAGATCATAAAAAAAATCGAGATGGCATTTCACCTTTATTATCATTGTGTAAATATATTCTTGATTAAAAGCTTCGCATAAATGGATCAAAACAATTTGTCGGGTTACATTGCAATCAAGTTCTCGTAAATAGAGAAATTAAACTGAATTCGGAAAACTTGGAAAATTTATTTGCCTGCATTAACTTTGAAAATAACTTTTTAACCCGAGGGTTCAAACTAACAAAGCAGTACGTATAAAATAGAGTAATAAATATATTTCGTGTCTAATTGTCTGTAAATATAAACTGCTAGGATGTGATGCACATTACAACAAAACATAAAAATGCAATATTCAAGCAGTTCTGTTGGTTTGATTTTTTTACTTAATTTACTTGAATCGATAACGTGGTTAGTGGAAAAAACATCTTAAATATTTTTAATTTTACTGAACTTCATTACATAACAGATTTTGCAGAATTTCTTTATGTATTTTGCTCTTCATTCCAAAATAATACTTTTTCATGCATTGCTTCATTTCCTCTCGCCACTTCAATTCTGCTCAATAAGGAACTAAGCAACATTGCAATCGAGTACAAACAACAAGAACTATCTAGTATCAGCTACGTCAGTTTATTCTCTGTGCGCTTGCGTATATTGAGTTAATTGCAGCACTGCAAAAGCACACAGCACACAGTCAATCTTAAGGCATTGCTAAAATTGACACGATTGCAATTACAGCTATAATTATATCAAGACACAATTTACAGATTCTGCTCCATCTCTTTTGCAGTAAGCGTTGAAAGATATTCGAAATGCAACATGCACGTACGAGTACGTACATCAAATTGTTGTAATTGATTGAAACGCTGCGATGGTTTTGAGATACCGCCAGAACATATAAAGTGACATTTTCACATTTCATCACAATTATTTTTCGCATAACTATTTTGTTCGGTTAAAGTATTAACATGGTGTTCGACACTATTTTTAACAAACGGTTTTAGAAGTTTACGATTAAATACAACAGAACCACGATTAGGATTATCAGAAACATAAAGCCTCTGCCATAGGCGTACGCAAGGGGGCTTTCAGGGGTCAAAACCCCACTTTGAAGAATGGTGTTCAGCCATATATACATAGTATTAGTAGGCTTCAATAATATAATTTTAGTTTCTATCGTTTTTTATTTCTATAATTTTAGTATTCTATTGTATAATTTTAGCTTCAATAATATAAATTTAGTACCGCGCTTTTTAAACTTAATTACTGCTTGCGCATCAATTTTTGCTATCGCCTAAATTGCGTCAAAGTTAGCTAATGTACAGCTGCGGCTGTGAAGAATACTTTCAAACTTGTAAAATATTGAAAGTTAAGCATGGGAATGGGAATAAACTGCATGGGAACAATAGCTTCAGTTTAGAATATTTTTAATGCTTCAAAACGTCAAAACATTTTACGCAAGTCCATCAACACGATTTGGTCAACAGCAAAAGCTCAAAAACTTGTTCAAATTTGTGCCACCAGATGGGTCGATCGACACGAGAGTGTTAGTACTTTTTCAAATTTACAATTTACCGTTGTAGAAGCTTTGGTAGAAATCTCAGCATGGCCAGACAGAGAAATTTCATCACGAGCTCTGCAGTTGCTATGGACAATTAGGCAAAGTGAATTTTGCATTGCTCTCTTAGTTTTAAAATACATTTTTGGATACAGTGTTGTTTTGTGCAAAGTTAAGCAAAAAATGTCGATAAACTTCTTGAGGCCGTCAACATTGCACATGATATTGCAAATGAATTGAAGTGTCTTAGAGAAAAAGCCGAATATAAATTTTACTAGCTCTATATTTTTGCGCAAGAAACGGCCAAAACCGAAGATTTTATTTTGGAAACACCACACCTTACTTCAAAACTGACCAATTGATCCAACATTGCTGCTGCAACAGATGAAGAGCACTTTAAAGTAGGGGTTTTTATTCCATTTCTTGATAACTTTATTGTCACTCTCGAAGCAAGATTTACAGCCCACAAATCGATTCTCGGTGAATTTCAATGTTTAATTTCCTCTGATCCAACTAGTAGACCAACTCCTCAACAAATTAAAAGTATTCAAGTTTTCGGAAAATTTTACGAAAATTTAACGAAATCCTCTGGAGAACAAGTGCCTGAACTAATATTATGGTACAGAAAACTTTTTCAATTGAACGCAGCAGAAAGACGAACTGATGCGTTAAGCAGCATCAAGGAATACAGTTCCGATGCTTTTCCGAACATATTTACATTGATGACCATTTTGTTAACTCTTTCAGTGACAACATACACTAGTGAACAATCGTTTTTCACATTACACAGACTAAAAACGTGCTTACGAAACACAACTGGTCCCACTCGAATGAATGGATTTGAATTACTAAACATTTATAGGAGCCACACGCCTTGCCCTGGTGACGTAATTAACAGATTAAGTGAAAAAAACAGGCGTTTGGATATAAACCTGTAAAAAAACTTTAAATATTTGTTAAATAAGGTTATTTTTTTGTTCGTTTGATTTTCCACCTATTGTTCTCATCATTTACAGGAGTTGCTTTTAATTTGGAAAGTTTCTTGTCATGATTGAATTACACGCACATACCTTTTCAATAGTTAGTTTTGCGGTTTAATAAAAAAAATTCATGCTACTCTAAGATCTTCTTAAAACCAAAACACTTTATTTTTGAATGTCGGCCTAATTTTGGAAGATTTTGCCCTTTACCAGGACCATTTAGAGCAATCGTATTTTTGGAACAAAACCCCCCTTCACAAATTTCTGCGTACGCCACTGGCCTCTGCTAATTAGTACATTTCGGCCGGCTTCTCAAATTATGGTTAAAACTATTATCAATAAAAACTTGCGAATCATTTTTGTATTTGTGACAAACTGGAAATATCTAATATGCAAAAAAGTCGGATAAAATATTCTGTGACTCCGACTCCATCTTTGTACCCTTAAGACTCCGACTCCTTCTTAAAACCTTCGACTCCATGCGACTTCGACTCCGCAACCCTGATCTTTATGCATGGTAATCAAAATGCCTCGACACCGTATAAGGTGTTCTATTGGTTCTGTTACCAGGTAAGTTATTCATATTTTCTATGCTCTTCTGGTAAATAGACTTAAATTAAAATCTTCAGTTTATTAAACTAAAAACTTTAAAAACAGTCAACGTTTCAAGCGTTATTGCAGACGCTTTTCGTCAGGACTTAGTTTAAAATAATACTGATAAAAGCAATGAACGAAAATACATACAACTGTTTTAAATTTGAAAATGGAAAAATAAAAAGGCAAGTCATGTGATACATAGGCGGTCAAGGATATAAACAAAAGCCAACGATCGATCAAAAAAGCAACGGGTTTATTTTAACTCATTGTAAATTTCATTGTAAAAAAAATTTTCTTTGTCATTTACTGTTGTGATTTTGTTATTGATGAAAAAAGATTCTAAAAAACGACGTTTAAAAAAATCCGATTCAAAAGCAAGAATAGAACAGTTGTTAAAATCAATGTCATACTGAAAATTTACCACATGTTTCACAAGAGCAGTTTTTTTGTTAATATTATTGTCATCGATTTTTGCCAAGTTTCTCGGGTTAAAATCTCGCTTATCTAGTTTTAAAACTGCGGCTGGTTTCTCCAATGTATATACCAGAACAATTTTTACAAGGAATTTGGTAAATTGAACCTGTTCGTTGGTTAAAATCAACGAAATCTTTCGTAGTCGGTAAAATATTTTTGATTGTCTTTATTGGTTTGGTGCAAACTTTTATGTTAAAAGCTTTAAAAATTCTTGTAATTTTTTCTGTAAAACCTGCCAAGTATGGAAGCATAACCAATTCTTTTCTTTCATTACTAGAAAAGCTTGCTTCTTTGATATGATCATTCCATTTCTTGTTGGTACGAAGTAATGTTTGTCTAACGAACCATTCCGGATAATCATTCTTTTTTAGTGTTTCTATCAACTTCTTAATTTCTATTGATTTATCTGTTTTTTTCGTAATTAGTTTCGAATTGATTCTGTGGGATAAAGTGGATATTACCCCACGCTTTTGTCTTAATGAATGTTGTGAGTTGAAATTGAGGAACCGATTGGGGTGCGTTGGTTTTTGATATAATTTGGTTGTCAAATTTAGATTTTTCTTTTACTACCAAGACATCTAAAAATGGCAGGGAATTGTTGGATTCTATTTCTAGAGTAAACTTGATACTTGCCAAATGTTCATAAAAGGTTTCCAAATTATTCTTTTTTATAACCACAAAAGTATCGTCGACGTATCGTTTCCACATAGTTGGGGAATTTTGAAATGTTTGAAGAGCTTTGGTTTCTACGGTCTCCATAACCAGGTTAGCAATAGTTACTGAAATGGGGGAGCCCAAAAGGACACCGAAAATTTGTTTATAAAGTTGATTTTTAAACTGAATATAGGTATTGTCCAGACATATGTTTATTCCAAGCATTAATTCTTTCAAACATAATTTACTGTAGTGCGGTCTTGTAAACAGCCATCTTTGCTTAAAAGTACAAATATAACTGATTTTGCCACATCAACTGGAATTTTGGTAAAAAGTGAAACGACGTTAAAATTTATCATCATCAAGTTTTAACCCTGTTATCCTATCGACAAATTCATAAGAGTTTTTAACAGTGTGTCCGGTTCTGCCAGCTAGCGGTGATAGAATTTTAACAAAAAATTTAAATAAATTGTATAAAGGAGAATTAATAAATGACACTATAGGTCGTCGTTTTTTGAATCTTTTTTCATCAATAACAAAATCACAACAGTAAATGACAAAGAAAATTGTTTTTACAATGAAATTTACAATGAGTTAAAATAAACCCATTAGAGACACATATTTTGTTCTCCTGCGTGAGAATAATTGTTCCCCTCATGTATTTTTGCTAAACTTTAAATTGGTAAATATTTTTACTATATAAATCAATTTTTTTTTTTTAATTGCGCAATATAGGATGGAGAGTGCTAAACGTTTATTAGGAGATATATGAAGTGTGTAATATTGTAAAACATGTTAAACTTAGATTGCTGTTACAGAAATTATAAAGAATAATGATTTGACGTTGAGGGGTTGCAGTCTCGAAGGTTTTTGTATACCTAGACCTATTATAAAATGAACTGCCTGATAAATTGCAAAAATGACAAAAAATTAATTTTTATGTGTTAAATTTGACAAGAGAAAATTTTTACAGATTTTGACTGAAAATTTTTACAGTCAATAAAAACATTCTTCACAAAAAAAGAAACAATTTATAAAAGTTTATTCAAAAAATGAGAAAATGAGATTTCTATGATAGTATCAATGGTAAAGTACGAAGACATTAATTGTTTTTATTTTGTTGAATTTTTGATCGCGTTCTTCTATTTTGGAACCAAGTTCTCACCTGCAAACAAAAATATTCAACTTACAATAGTTTGAAACAATTTCAATTCTAAATAAATCATATTACAAAATATACTCCGATGCAAACTCGATAAAGATGGAGAAAGTAAAAATTCGAGCAAATTGAAGATAAGATTTTTGAAAATAAAACCTTTGAACTTGAAAATTTAATTTTAAAAATTTTAAAATTTGAAAATATTTTTCGGTGAACAAAAGTTTTGGATTTGTTTTTAAAACTTTGCCATTCAAACGGGAATTAAGTAATTTTTAGAATTGCGTTTCTTTTTACAACTTAATTATTTTATTAGTATTTACTTATCAACTTACTGTAACGGGATCAACGTTCAGTTCTTGCGATAACTTGATGCGATCAAGTTGAGTGGGGTACGGATTAGACGAAAATTCCAATTGAAGACGGGCGATTTGATCGGACGAAAACGTGGTCCTTTTCTGTTTTTTCTTAGAATCAGTTGGAACAACGTTCGATGATTGTTGATCTGGTATAACTGTAAAAACAGAGTTTAGCAAATACGTTAACGTTCAATTACGGTAAAGTAAATATTTAAACTTTTTCTATGTTTTATAAATCTATTACCCATGTAAGTGAACGGGGAAACCGGATATCCGAGAACAAATGCCGGAAGCGGGAACATAGGAACGACTGGATGAATCGAATGAGAAGCAAAGTTGTAATTAACGTTTGGGACAGGAGGTAAGCGATCTGAAAAATAATTTAAATCTCAATAATTCGAACAAGTTATTTGGGAATATCGACGAAGAACTTGAGTTAGAGATTGATAAGCTGAACCTGAATTTCTTGTATCAGACATTAAAGCTTCGATGCTGAACGATTTTGATTTTTCTTCCGTGGAACGATTTTCATTAGATTTTTCCATCTCGTCAAGAAAAGCGACTTCGTTACTTTGTTGAAGACTGAAGTTTGGAGAGAAAACGAAATGCTTATATAGCTCTCAGATCAAAAAAAGTCCAGGCGGCATTTGACTTTCATCATCATCGTGCAGATGGATTCTTTGATTTCAAACTTCGTGGATTTGGATCAAAATAATTTGTTTGATTTTATTGCAATTAGGTTTTGTAAACAAAGAAACAAAAGAAAATTGGAAAATTGGAAAATTTAATTGGCTGCATTGAACACAAGTTTTTAGCCATGAATAGAAAAAAATACTTAACACTAGCAACAGAATATGATGTTAAATTTAATATGATTTGATACGAAGACAAGTATTTTGGTTATTTGGTTATATAAAGAAATGCCATGTTTTACTTTTTCTTAAACAAAGGCGTTTATACTATTTTGTATTCAACAACATTCTATTTACCAGGGAATGCCATCTTAAATTTGTTGTTTTGAAGTAATTTATATTATTGACTTAAACTGATCACATAGAAAGTAAAAATTGATCTTAGATATAAGCAAACCATATTTTTGAAGTGGTAAACCGGGACGTTCGTTAAAAGAAAAAAATTTGTCCCTAAAATGCAGAGTTTTCTAAATAAAAAAAAGATCTTCAATTTGGATTTATCTACGATTTCTTGATAATCGTTTCTAAAATCTACGATAATAATCTACGATTTTTAAAAATTTTAAAAATTTTAAAAATAATTATTTTTAAAAATAATCAGTCAAAATATGAATCAAAAATACAAAAAAATCATTTACGACAAACGGTTACAAAAGCTTTTTGTTCTCTTTACTTTTGAGATCTATTTTTTTTAGTCCTACGGAGTTTAGGGGGATGGCCGGACAAAACACATTAGATAAAACAATCAAATATAGCAAGAGAAGCATTTTAAAATTGAAGATCATCGTTTGAACGTAGATTTTTATTTTCTGTGTGACCGATTTGAGTGAATATACGTGTATATCATTTTATAAATTCCATTATTTCTGATTGGCTTGTTAGACATGACAATTTCAATTAATAGAACTATTATGTAATCTATTGAACATAAACATTCATTATTTTTAACACACAGAAGACATGCTTAATTTCAAAATTCAAAAATGCTCAAGAAGACAACTTATTGGTCTTTGTTTGAAATCCTTATCTAATTTTACACCATATTTTGTATTTTGTGTTATGCTTTTTTTATACTACCGGTTAAAAACGTATGATTAAAGTCAATACAATTAATTAATTAATTAATTAAGTTTTTCAACTTTCCATTTTATTAGCAAATTGTTTTAATCCAAGAGTTGTGCAAAAGTTAAAATCAAAGAATCCGTCTGCACAATGATGATAAAAGTGAAATTCCGCATGGATTATCCTTTGATTTGAGAGCTGTAGAAGCATTTCGTTTATTCTTTAAACTTCACTCATCGACGAACTAGTGGATTCAGTCATCTTCATCAACGTAATGGAGAAAACAAATGAAAACCGCAACAGTTCGAATGAAGAAACATTTAAATCGTTTAGCATTGATGCTATACAGTATAAAATCTGATAAAAGTAACTCAAATTCAACTTATAAATGTCGGACTCAATTTCTTCGACATTTGATACAGATTAGAATCTATAAAATATTAAATAAAAAAACAAAAAAAAACAGCTTTGGCAATTAAAACTGTACAAAATGAATAAATCAGTTTTTACTTTTCAAAGAAATAAATCCAAATGCAAAAGTTAGACTAATAAAAACACATAAAAACCATGTTTGATTGTGCAATATAAAATACACAATGAAATTGTGATATTACAGTATAATGAAAAAACTTTGATGAATTAAATTAATGCTTTTTTAAAACTATTTATCATCACAATTGAGTCTGGGTCGTATCCCTTGAACTTGTTGCGGACCACAGGGATCAAGTTCGGTAACTGCATTTCGGCCATGGGACTCTGGTTGCACATCGCTGCTGCAGATTATGATGTTTAGATATATTATCGCGCAAACGGCAAACAAGAAAAATAAAATATGAACATTGAATTGTGATACCTAACTGCGATAAGATGAATGCGAAAGTGGCGACACCTAGTGAAGCAGTCAAAATGGTTTTAACCGACAGTGAACTGAAATCAAAATAAAATCGGTCAAACTAATAAAAGTAATAGGACTTGTAATTAATAAATTTAATGACAACCGAACAAAAGCAAAAGTAAAATCCTAATATTTAAAAGGTATTTGGCTTTTAATAAATAAATAACAATACTTATTAAAAATATGAAAATATTACGATTTTTAATATTTTCTACGGTTAAGTATTTTAAACTGTTCGACTAATGCATTTTTCTTTTCGCCTTGATTTTAGAGATGAGGTAGGAAACCAAAACACTTAGGATAAAACAAAAAACATTTGCGATTAAATATTGTGCAAAAATATTTGTGTATTAAAAAAAGATTTGGGCATGATATTTAAGTAAGCTTACAATACGTGCCGATTTATCCGGGACAGTCCCGGATTTTAAGAGTTGTCCCGACGTTCCGTTCGGTTAACCAGATGTCCCGGTTTTCCAATCTTTAGTGAAGAGCTTTTTTTGAAAACACTGCTTTTCAGCAACGAATATCAAGAAATCGTAGATAAATCCAAATTGAAGATCTTTTTTTTATTTAGAAAACTCTGCATTTTTTAGGGACAAATTTTTTTCTTTTAACGAACGTCCCGGTTTACCACTTCAAAAATATGGTTTGCTTATATCTAAGATCAATTTTTACTTTCTATGTGATCAGTTTAAGTCAATAATATAAATTACTTCAAAACAACAAATTTAAGATGGCATTCCCTGGTAAATAGAATGTTGTTGAATACAAAATAGTATAAACGCCTTTGTTTAAGAAAAAGTAAAACATGGCATTTCTTTATATAACCAAATAACCAAAATACTTGTCTTCGTATCAAATCATATTAAATTTAACATCATATTCTGTTGCTAGTGTTAAGTATTTTTTTCTATTCATGGCTAAAAACTTGTGTTCAATGCAGCCAATTAAATTTTCCAATTTTCCAATTTTCTTTTGTTTCTTTGTTTACAAAACCTAATTGCAATAAAATCAAACAAATTATTTTGATCCAAATCCACGAAGTTTGAAATCAAAGAATCCATCTGCACGATGATGATGAAAGTCAAATGCCGCCTGGACTTTTTTTGATCTGAGAGCTATATAAGCATTTCGTTTTCTCTCCAAACTTCAGTCTTCAACAAAGTAACGAAGTCGCTTTTCTTGACGAGATGGAAAAATCTAATGAAAATCGTTCCACGGAAGAAAAATCAAAATCGTTCAGCATCGAAGCTTTAATGTCTGATACAAGAAATTCAGGTTCAGCTTATCAATCTCTAACTCAAGTTCTTCGTCGATATTCCCAAATAACTTGTTCGAATTATTGAGATTTAATTTATTTTTTAGATCGCTTACCTCCTGTCCCAAACGTTAATTACAACTTTGCTTCTCATTCGATTCATCCAGTCGTTCCTATGTTCCCGCTTCCGGCATTTGTTCTCGGATATCCGGTTTCCCCGTTCACTTACATGGGTAATAGATTTATAAAACATAGAAAAAGTTTAAATATTTACTTTACCGTAATTGAACGTTAACGTATTTGCTAAACTCTGTTTTTACAGTTATACCAGATCAACAATCATCGAACGTTGTTCCAACTGATTCTAAGAAAAAACAGCAAAGGACCACGTTTTCGTCCGATCAAATCGCCCGTCTTCAATTGGAATTTTCGTCTAATCCGTACCCCACTCAACTTGATCGCATCAAGTTATCGCAAGAACTGAACGTTGATCCCGTTACAGTAAGTTGATAAGTAAATACTAATAAAATAATTAAGTTGTAAAAAGAAACGCAATTCTAAAAATTACTTAATTCCCGTTTGAATGGCAAAGTTTTAAAAACAAATCCAAAACTTTTGTTCACCGAAAAATATTTGCAAATTTTAAAATTTTTAAAATTAAATTTTCAAGTTCAAAGGTTTTATTTTCAAAAATCTTATCTTCAATTTGCTCGAATTTTTACTTTCTACATCTTTATCGAGTTTGCATCGGAGTATATTTTGTAATATGATTTATTTAGAATTGAAATTGTTTCAAACTATTGTAAGTTGAATATTTTTGTTTGCAGGTGAGAACTTGGTTCCAAAATAGAAGAACGCGATCAAAAATTCAACAAAATAAAAACAATTAATGTCTTCGTACTTTACCATTGATACTATCATAGAAATCTCATTTTCTCATTTTTTGAATAAACTTTTATAAATTGTTTCTTTTTTTGTGAAGAATGTTTTTATTGACTGTAAAAATTTTCAGTCAAAATCTGTAAAAATTTTCTCTTGTCAAATTTAACACATAAAAATTAATTTTTTGTCATTTTTGCAATTTATCAGGCAGTTCATTTTATAATAGGTCTAGGTATACAAAAACCTTCGAGACTGCAACCCCTCAACGTCAAATCATTATTCTTTATAATTTCTGTAACAGCAATCTAAGTTTAACATGTTTTACAATATTACACACTTCATATATCTCCTAATAAACGTTTAGCACTCTCCATCCTATATTGCGCAATTAAAAAAAAAAAATTGATTTATATAGTAAAAATATTTACCAATTTAAAGTTTAGCAAAAATACATGAGGGGAACAATTATTCTCACGCAGGAGAACAAAATATGTGTCTCTAATGGGTTTATTTTAACTTATTGTAAATTTCATTGTAAAAACAATTTTCTTTGTCATTTACTGTTGTGATTTTGTTATTGATGAAAAAAGATTCAAAAAACGACGACCTATAGTGTCATTTATTAATTCTCCTTTATACAATTTATTTAAATTTTTTGTTAAAATTCTATCACCGCTAGCTGGCAGAACCGGACACACTGTTAAAAACTCTTATGAATTTGTCGATAGGATAACAGGGTTAAAATTTGATGATGATAAATTTTAACGTCGTTTCACTTTTTACCAAAATTCCAGTTTATGTGGCAAAATCAGTTATATTTGTACTTTTAAGCAAAGATGGCTGTTTACAAGACCGCACTACAGTAAATTATGTTTGAAAGAATTAATGCTTGGAATAAACATATGTCTGGACAATACCTATATTCAGTTTAAAAATCAACTTTATAAACAAATTTTCGGTGTCCTTTTGGGCTCCCCCATTTCAGTAACTATTGCTAACCTGGTTATGGAGACCGTAGAAACCAAAGCTCTTCAAACATTTCAAAATTCCCCAATTATGTGGAAACGATACGTCGACGATACTTTTGTGGTTATAAAAAAGAATAATTTGGAAACCTTTTATGAACATTTGGCAAGTATCAAGTTTACTCTAGAAATAGAATCCAACAATTCCCTGACATTTTTAGATGTCTTGGTAGTAAAAGAAAAATCTGGAAATTTGACAACCAAAAACGTATATCAAAAACCAACGCACCCCAATCGGTTCCTCAATTTCAACTCACAACATTCATTAAGACAAAAGCGTGGGGTAATATCCACTTTATCCCACAGAATCAATTCGAAACTAATTACGAAAAAAACAGATAAATCAATAGAAATTAAGAAGTTGATAGAAACACTAAAAAAGAATGATTATCCGGAATGGTTCGTTAGACAAACATTACTTCGTACCAACAAGAATTGAAATGATCATATCAAAGAAGCAAGCTTTTCTAGTAATGAAAGAAAAGAATTGGTTATGCTTCCATACTTGGCAGGTTTTACAGAAAAAATTACAAGAATTTTTAAAGCTTTTAACATAAAAGTTTGCACCAAACCAATAAAGACAATCAAAAATATTTTACCGACTACGAAAGATTTCGTTGATTTTAACCAACGAACAGGTTCAATTTACCAAATTCCTTGTAAAAATTGTTCTGGTATATACATTGGAGAAACCAGCCGCAGTTTTAAAACTAGATAAGCGAGATTTTAACCCGAGAAACTTGGCAAAAATCGATGACAATAATATTAACAAAAAAACTGCTCTTGTGAAACATGTGGTAAATTTTCAGCATAACATTGATTTTAACAACTGTTCTATTCTTGCTTTTGAATCGGATTTTTTATATGTCTTTTTTTAGAATCTTTTTTCATCAATAACAAAATCACAACAGTAAATGACAAAGAAAATTTTTTTTACAATGAAATTTACAATGAGTTAAAATAAACCCGTTGCTTTTTTGATCGATCGTTGGCTTTTGTTTATATCCTTGACCGCCTATGTATCACATGACTTGCCTGTTTCTTTTTCCATTTTCAAATTTAAAACAGTTGTATGTATTTTCGTTCATTGCTTATATCAGTATTATTTTAAACTAAGTCCTGACGAAGAGCGTCTGCAATAACGCTTGAAACGTTGACTGTTTTTAAAGTTTTTAGTTTAATAAACTGAAATTTTAAGTTAAGTCTATTTACCAGAAGAGCATAGAAAATATGAATAACTTACCTGGTAACAGAACCAATAGAACACCTTATACGGTGTCGAGGCATTTTGATTACCATGCATAAAGATCAGGGTTGCGGAGTCGAAGTCGCATGGAGTCGGAGGTTTTAAGAAGGAGTCGGAGTCTTAAGGGTACAAAGATAGAGTCGGAGTCACAGAATATTTTATCCGACTTTTTTGCATATTAGATATTTCCAGTTTGTCACAAATACAAAAATGATTCGCAAGTTTTTATTGATAATAGTTTTAACCATAATTTGAGAAACCGGCCGAAATGTACTAATCAGCAGAGGCCAGTGGTGTACGCAGAAATTTGTGAAGGGGGGTTTTGTTCCAAAAACACGATTGCTCTAAATGGTCCTGGTAAAGGGCAAAATCTTCCAAAATTAGGCCGACATTCAAAAATAAAGTGTTTTGGTTTTAAGAAGATCTTAGAGTAGCATGAATTTTTTTTATTAAACCGCAAAACTAACTATTGAAAAGGTATGTGCGTGTAATTCAATCATGACAAGAAACTTTCCAAATTAAAAGCAACTCCTGTAAATGATGAAAACAATAGGTGGAAAATCAAACGAACAAAAAAATAATTTTACTTAACAAATATTTAAAGTTTTTTTACAGGTTTATATCCAAACGCCTGTTTTTTTCACTTAATCTGTTAATTACGTCACCAGGACAAGGCGTGTGGCTCCTATAAATGTTTAGTAATTCAAGTCCATTCACTCGAATGGTACCAGTTATGTTTCGTAAGCACGTTTTTAGTTTGCGTATTGTGAAAAACGATTGTTCACTAGTGTATGTCGTCACTGAAAGAGTTAACAAAATGGTCATCAATGTAAATATGTTCGGAAAAGCATCGGAACTGCATTCCTTGATGCTGCTTAACGCATCAGTTTGTCTTTCTGCTGCGTTCAATAGAAAAAGTTTTCTGGAAAGTTTTTGAAATTTTTGTAGCAAATTTATTTGGTAACTTAGTATGTTATTTAATCGTCTACCTTTTTTGGCGCCTGTAAAGAAGGCCTCGCCAATAACACAATCTCGGTGTCTACTAAACGATAAAATTCTTAATCTTCTTGCTGGATCTAACCTTCGAACCAGCGACAGCAAAAATATAGTCTAGCTAAATCACAGCTCATACTACCACAATATCTTCGTTATTAAGAAATATGCTCCAATCCACTTAGGAGCCCGAATAGTATAAATCCACAGCAAATAAATTCAGTAACTTAATTCTTCACAATCACGTAGACCACCAAAGACTTGCGCAACTATGACTTCACACAGTTAACAATTTTCCAATTTTTAGTTACCACAACGAAACATCGAATTAATAGTACTGCTTTTCAGCGAACCTTATTTATACCAGTCAGTAAGGTTACTCGAATGTTCTGACATTATCTCAATGAAGCCAATCACATATAAGCATCATTGCGTCACATGCAAAAACAAGTCAAGCAGAAATCCAGAATGTTCTCAATAAAGCGAAATTATGCAGTGTTGCCATTTTTTCTTGTAAATAAATATAAATATTTAAATTACTTATAAAACTGTTATTTCTTCGGCTATTTGAGCCGGACCAACGCGAAATCAAAAAGATTTTTTATGAGATTGTGAATCTACATAATTTGGGCGATTTTTAGGAACGGAACAACTACTTTTACAGGTTTAATCAAACTTTTATTTTGATTCTGTTTCACTGTATTTTAAATATTTTCCTCGTCGCTCTATTCGTACGGTTAAGAAATCTTTAACTACTAAAGGCGCGTTTACACCCGCTTAGAGTACTTTTTTACGATTTTTTCATGAAAATGAGTGGATTTGAGCGTCAATAAAACAAACAAAGATCACGCTGAAAAAAAAAGTACTGTAAACGCGCCTTAAGTGCCACAATTTTCTGAATCACCTTTTGGATTTATTTTTTTGGTTTTTTTATTCCAAATTTGCCCAGGAATAAATTCAAACATAATATGCAGTCGGGGTTTGTAATCAGCGGTTTAGGAATGAAGTGCAGCCCAAGAACCAAAACTTTGTTGCCCCGGGAAAGCTCTCCGGGAAACCCGGGAAATCTCCAGAAATTCGAAGTTTGAAATCAAAGAATCCATCTGCACGACGATGATGAAAGTCAAATGCCGCCTGGACTTTTTTTGATCTGAGAGCTATATAAGCATTTCGTTTTCTCTCCAAACTTCAGTCTTCAACCAAGCAACGAAGTCGCTTTTCTTGACGAGATGGAAAAATCTAATGAAAATCGTTCCACGGAAGAAAAATCAAAATCGTTCAGCATCGAAGCTTTATTGTCTGATACAAGAAATTCAGGTTCAGCTTATCAATCTTTAACTCAAGTTCTTCGTCGATATCCCCAAATAACTTGTTCGAATTATTGAGGTTTAATTTATTTTTCAGATCGCTTACCTGCTGTCCCAAACGTTGATTACAACTTTGCTTCTCATCCGATTCATCCAGTCGTTCCTATGTTCCCGCTTCCGGCATTTGTTCTCGGATATCCGGTTTCCCCCTTCAGTTATATAGGTAATAGATTTATAAAACATAGAAAAAGTTTAAATATTTACCGTAATTGAACGTTAACGTATTTGCTAAACTCTGTTTTTACAGTTATACCAGATCAACAATCATCGAACGTTGTTCCAACTGATTCTAAGAAAAAACAGAAAAGGACCACATTTTCGTCCGATCAAATCGCCCGTCTTCAATTGGAATTTTTGTCTAATCCGTACCCCACTCAACTTGATCGCATCAAGTTATCGCAAGAACTGAACGTTGATCCCGTTACAGTAAGTTGATAAGTAAATACTAATAAAATAATTAAGTTGTAAAAAGAAAGGCAATTCTAAAAATTACTTAATTCCCGTATACCAGATTCAATCATACAATTGTCTCTTTTATGATAAAATTACGTATTTTAACGCAAGCTCTTCTAAATTGATTTTCCAACGCCAAATAGATTTCGGGAACATAACAAAGCTTTTTGGTATAAACCTATTTGTTACGTTTGGTATTTTTGGTAAAATCGTGCCAAACCACGATTAAAATTATTTTGCCGCTTTCCCAAACCTTTTGATCTGGTTTGTCTATGGCCGAGATATATAAGGCATGTTCTTAGTTTATACGCTTGCAAAATTGGACATAAAAACTTTTATAAAAATATAAACATTAAAGCACAGATTTATCGAAAATCTTTTTAACCGTTAATTGCTTTCTTTAAACCCGAACCGGAGCTGAGTCGTAACTGAACCTTTAAAAACAAAATTTTCCGAACCTGAACTGAACCCAAAAAACTAAAATTTGCTGAACCTCAAGCGGAACTGAACTATTAAAAAATAAAATTTGCCGAGCCTGAACCTAAACCGGAACGTTATTTTACACAGTTTGATTCCCTGCTGTGAACAGAGAAATGAAACGTCTGACTAAACTTAATTATGACTAGTTTTATGGCTTTCTTTAATTATTCTATGCAATTGTTTTCTTAATTTTTTAAAAGAAAACCAGAGTGCTCTTTGTTCAAATCTCTTTTTAATGCTGCAACATTTTATTTGGTTTTTGAAAGTTTTGAAAGTTTAAATTGAAAGTTTTTGAAAGTTTTGGCAAGCTTAAATCTGTACCCAGGACATGTTCCACTTTGTTGATTTGCCAATGTCCACATGCACCTTCGATGATTTCACGATGTGAGGAAAAAAAGTCAAATTGAGAGTAAACTTTAATAAAAATATAGATGATCTGTTCAATAGCTGCCGGGCGGCCATTCTTGAAAGTGCCCCTGCATGCGGGCACAAGCATGCGATATCGTGATGCAATTTCATGGAGCAAAAAGATCCGGTGCGGATGGAATTTAAAATAAGGAAAATCTACTTTGTAAACCTCTATTATACAGTATAAGTTCCTTCTTAAATTTAAAAAATAATTTGAGAGTTATTTCGGCTGAATAGATTATAGAAGTTTGAGGTAATTTATTATTTAAATCTTTCTTTGGTGAACATAATTTCCTACAGATCAGTGAAATTAGCAATAAACTCAAAGCAAAAATGTTTTTTCTCTTTATATACGCTTTTCGGTGCGTATTGCCATATTTGTTTTTTAATGTCACATTCAATACAACAAAAATTAAGAAAAAATTATCAAATTATATTTATTAAGAATATTAATAAAACAGTGTCTAAAAAGTACTTGTTTTGTTTTTTACAATTATTTTTCAACTTTTGCACTGTGGTCAATTTAAAATTCATCTTCAAAATCAAATTATGTGATGATCTTGTTCTGATGTTTATTATCACTTTTTATTTAAGACATGGCGGTAATTACTTACTCTATGTTAAGTTTGTTCAGTAGAGGAACGAGACGAAAATTTCTTTTTTAAAAACACAACAACACGTCAAAGAAAGTAGCCGAACTAAAACTTCGTCAATCAGAGCTTTTCTGAAAAAATGATTTTCAAATATGATACTGCTTTAAAAAATTTGCTTCGTCTTTGCCTGGTTTCGAACCAGCATATAAAACTTTATTCAACACGCAATAATCACGTGTACGCATCTGCGTTTGCTCTTTACTGGTTACTCTTTGACCTAAAGCATTAAATATTTGTTTTAAGTCCTGATTTTTTAAGCGTTCACTGCTAATTTATCGTTTTGATTTCTGAGCAGATGTGTAATTTAAACACTTATCAATGTATTTTAGATTAGTTCAGTTTAATTAGTTGGGAAGTAGCAGATTTACGTATTACGAGATTTGTATTTTGTTTTAAGAATCGGTTATGTCTCTAGTTTAATTGAATCCCTTTACCTGGACTTGGTTCGGAAATAATGTGGTAAACATTATATTGTAAGTTGTTAATATGGTGCTCTAATCATTTCACTGTTTATATAAATGTACTGCTCTCGCAAGCTTGTATTTGGTTAGTTTGCCCCAAACACTATAAAGATCACTGTTTTGATTGGCATGAGAACTAGGAGAATTCCATTTTGAAAATGCGCATGGTAGCCAAGAACGCGTTTCTTTTTTCTATCGGCGAGATATACATATAATGATATTCTCCTTCACGTAATAGGTTCTCCATATAATGATATCTTGCTTATGTTATTCACCAACATTGCCAACTTGAAAATATACGAACTGTTTTTTAACCAAAAAACATTACTCAATATTGGTTTGTCCGGAAGCGCATAAATAAGGATTTTATTTTACTTTGTGCCATTATCTTTATGCAGAGTAAGTTACGTTGTTTGATTTGAGTAATGTCAGAAAAGCTTCCCCGTCCTAACTCCTGACAGTACGCATGTCGGATTTAGTAATAAAACTTTTAAAAAATTACTCGAAATTAACCAAAATTATAGATCCAGTTTTTATAAGTGAAATTGATAACTGTGGGTTAGGCTATTCGTTCTGATTTGACTTGATGACTCCAAGCAATTAAGTTAAACGAAAACAGTCATTCTATTTTTAAAAAGTTTATCTGTTAGAAAAAATATATAAGTTAATCAGTAAAAGATTGTTTTCTTGTATCAACTTGTTACTAAGGGCTAACCCTATTGCATTTTGTTTCGTTATTGAAATAAATTTGATGTCATATTTTTTATTAAATCTTTTCCATCTAAAGTTTTAGTTTCGCCTTGCCACTGGTTGGTTTCACTTCCGCTGCAAACGTAACCTGGATGCATATGATTTCTCCTCGATCTTTGTGTTTTGCTGTTTCGTGCACATCCTCGGATGAATACTTCTTCAACTGATTTGTCATGAATTGCACGATTATGTAACAGCTCTTGTAATAATTATGAATTACATGACTTAATCCAGTTAAAAGAAACTCGTATTTACATTAGCAATTTAATTGTGCTGTTTTTGTTAAAAAGTCGGCAATTTTGGCAGCTTGATGTTGGTTATACTTAGTAATGGGTTTAATAGAGTGCGAATGGAGCGGCCGCACCGAGCCTTCCTTCCGAGCACCAAACATGGTCCTCTTTACACATGATATTGCTCTATTTCTTCATAGTAGCACCAGGACGTTAGCATGTCTAAAATATTTTTTTTAGACATCACTTTGTTTCGATACATTAAACAATGGCCCCTTCAAATAAAACGATAATTTTTCTTAGAAATCACACTGTTTTGGAACACAAAGCAGTGGCCACCCTAAAATAAAAATTTCTTTTTTTAGAGGTAACTTTGTTTTGATGGACTAAAAAGTGGCTCTCCCTGTAACAATCATTTTTTTTAGAAATCGCTTTGCCTTGGAACACCAAATAGTGGTCCCCTTACTTTTCTTGCACAGGGCCCCCCTTTTTGTAAGGACATCACAGGTTACACTAGTGCTGTTGAGGTGACTCCGGAATCTCGGAGTCTGGTTATAAAAGAGTTTGTTGACTCAGAAAGCAAATTTAAACTTTCCCATTTTGCAAAATCAGAAATCGTTCTCGACCTTGCTCCCACTCTTGGTCACAATAAAATGGTCAGTATTATCGTAATATATTTATCCTTCTCGATTGCAGGACAAATTCGAAAGCTTTCTGTAAATGCTTTCTGAAATAAAATGCTTAAATAGATTTCTTTATTCATTGAATGAATTTTTATTTTGATATCTGATATGAATATCAGTCGGAGCTGTTTGCCATGTATTGATGTTGATTCAGAAAAACAAAAGCAATCAACGGTTCAACCCAATCAAATAACAAAAAGTGTTTACATCATCGTTTTTGTAAGCTTCTGGGCTGGAATAAATTTGCTGTTTAATGAACTTGCTTGAATAGTTAACTTTCTAACACTGCTTATCTCTAGTTGTAGTAAAGAAATCATTCGGTATTCAAGACAAATTAAAACTTGACTGTGGAGAGGAAGTGCCCGAAGCAACAGCTCCTAAGGAACTTCACCCTCTTTGTCATATTCACAAAAACCTTTGACCCTGGGCTGGTTGAACGCTCGAGTAAGGAGTTTAATTTTGTAATAGTCAAACTATCTTATATTTTTTGGAATTTAAATTGTTTTTCTAGCTTTCGAGAGTATTTTTTGTGTTTGCTCTATTGCTGTAACTTGTAATAATGTAAACAGTTAAATTTTTTCTTGCACCAGATAAGCGTATGTCTATTGGTCAAAAAACTATTAAATTTTGAATTTTGATCCATGTACTTTTATACATTTGTAAATATTGATATACGTAATAACAACTAACAACCAATTCATAATTATATTTATAGGTTCCTGAAGTTGAAACGTTGGTTCAGCTTATTTTTGTATTTATTTGGTAAAGTTTGATTTACTGAGTAACAAATTGGAAAAAAATCTAAATTGTGGTTCAAAAAACTTCAATCAACTTTACATTTAGAACCTAGTCGTAAATGTCCAGAGCGCCCGAAAGCCACTTTGGCGGTTGGACGGGCAAAAATTTTAAAAAGGCACTTTTTACAAAACTTGCCACTTCGTATCGTAGCCGTTTTCAGCGCAAAAACGCAGTGAAGATTAAAAAAAGTCATCACCTTCAATCACTGTCTAAGATTAATGTTTTTGTCCAAAATTGAAGGTGAAGACTTAAAAGAACGTCATCACTATCAATTTAGTCCATAATCCCTACTGTCGTCTTAAATTTAAGGTGCAGACAAAAATTAGAATAAAAAAGGCTTTATCTTTAATCGATCTAATATTTTGGTTGAGTTCCTTATGTTTCTGGGGACAAATCTACGCAAATGTTTTTGTATCTGCTTATCTGTGTACTTCCTTTTTAAAAGGGCAAGGAGACAATTGTCTTCCCTGTCCTCCGCTTCCGCCGTCCCTGTTCATGACATAAATCAATCTATCCAACTTTGCGCTGAAGATTTTTGCTCTCGCAATGTAATTAACAGTAGTTCTAAAAATAGTTTTGCAATTTCGTACATATTTTGTTCTCTATTACGAGAGTCTTTCGATTTCTGCTAATTTTTTTGATCTCAAACACTAAATGCTATTTTATGCAACTTTTCACTGATTTATTCTGCTTAATTTATTGAAAAATTAACATTTAACTGCGGATGTATAAAATCAAAATAAGTTAAACTTAAAAATTTGTCGTTGTATATTTACTGTATTAAATAGTTATAAAAGTTAAAATCGATTTCGATCAAAAGATCATTATCAGTTAACAATTTCGTGGAAAATAAAAAACAAAATTTGAATAAAAATGAATCTAATAATTGCACTGTAGTAAAAAAACTATTTTGAAAATATTTTTTACAAATTTAACTTAATACACTAGTATACACTAGTAACTGCAACAAAAATGCAACTGGCGTCACAATGCAATACAAGCCAAAAACAAATGACGTCATCTATTTTTTCAACCAGTTTACGCATGACGTCAGTAACTGAAAGACACTACTTACAATAGCTTGAAAAAGATATTTATTTGTCTTGAGTTCAAATTTCGCAACCGGTAGAATATCAAATTATTTAATTTAATTGGTAAAATTATTTTATATTAATTTTGTCATTCAATTTACAAATCCAGCGGTCTTCACACCGGTCCAGATTTCTTTTGTTTGGTTGTTCAACGAAAATAACCCTAACACAATCGGAAATGCATAGTTTTTTGACTAAGGTTTCCTCGTGATAATTAGCATAATGTTGGAATAGAGCAGCTGGATCATTGTTCAAATTTGAATTTGCTCCAATTCGTTCTGTGTGCACTCCACTTTACAGAAAATATATTTTCAGTTTGTCTAACATATTGCATATTACAGCTTTTGCATTCTGTCATATAAATTCCATAATTTTTGCAATTCGATTTTAGTTTCAAATTTAAACATTTAGTTTTACATGTTATACCTTCGGTGAGTTGTATCATCCGATTATGTTGCTCATAGTTTCCACAAAGTGCACGGTTTCCAAGGAAAAGAACCCGGTATGTCGTCATTAATCTGAAAAGCTAGTTGTTTATAATTTTAATTTTTCGGCAAGAGTTGGCGGGTTTCTATACTAGCTTCAGGTTTCAATGATTTTTGTTTGCATGTGAGTTTTAAAAGTTTGGGAAAAGCTGTGGTCCACACTGTTCTACTACTTGCTTTCTATCGGTCCATCTTGAAACCAATTTAATTATCTTGTTGATTAATTTTTTACTAAAATCAGACCGGTAGCGTTTTACCTTCAGACCTTCCAAACTTTCCAAGTAATGTTCTTGTTTTTCATTCGACCTTCTCAATCGAATTGCCTCTCCAAATACGATTGCTTTGTAAACACTTATGGGATGGTGTGAAAAACCATATATAAAAAGCATCGATTATGGGCCGTTTTCTAGGAAAAAATTTTTGTAATAAATCCCCTTTTAGCGCTTTGGTCCGTCACATTGCAAAACATCCAGAAATTTTGATTGTCTATCTGGTTCTTAAGTCATAAGTCATGTTTTGCAAATTTAACTGTACGTAAGAGCTTTTACTATCGAGTGTTTATTGGGATTACTTGCTATTTAAACAATATTATTAATAAAGCTTTTGAAGATGGAAGCCTTATTTAAAGTTTCCGATATAGGTAACAAAACAAAATGCATAGTACGAGTAATATTAGCCAAGGACACTGAATGATTGTCCCCGTAATTATTCCATTTGTTTGTCTGTAGAAATTTTTTTTGTACTGTAAGATTACATTATTTAAACAAAATACAGTCAAATCAACCAAGATTGCGTGTGCTTTATAGTTGAACTCAGAGTGATGTTTCAACGCATGCCGTAATGATTTTTTGTTCAAATCTCTGTTTATACTCGGGTATAACGCCTGTACGTCAGCCGTGTTGTAATCCAATTTTCTGTATAATCAATTTCTAGAAATTTCCAGGATTATTGTTCCAAAACGTAGCTTTTGCTATCTCGGCAATGTTTATTTATGAAATTTTGACAAAAAACCTGACTAATCGAATTTAATAGTAATTCCGAAAAAGCGGTAATGCTGTATGTAGTTACTTTATAAAATAATAATTTGGTTATTACAGTAATTAGTACGACGTTTGTCTAAGGTCAAAAATAGATTGTTCGTATTGGTGTCTTTGATTCTGGTAAAAGCTTTGAGTTGTTGTAACATTATTGTATCATAGTCGTCATAATCAATACCGTAATGATAATTATACCGTCTTTGTCGGCTCTACAAATGACAATCTGTTTGGATTTTACCAATTCTTTGATTTTGGTTAGGCTTTTCTGCATATCTGTGGTCAAATTGTTACGCTAGCGAAAATTTCGTTTTACTTTAAGGTTTTAAGTTCCTTAGTTTAGCAATAATTACATCGCAATATGTCTTTGTTTTGTCATCCAATAGTTCTGGTTCCGATCTGGATGATTTGGAGATATTTGATTTTTTTGGTGTAGAGGTCTCTAAATTTTAATCTTGATCTTTCACATCTTCATGAAAAATATGTGCCCATTCGATTCTCCTTATGTGTGTATGTAAGTTTATCCATTCGCAATTTTCTATGGATTCAAACTAATTCGGTGTAGGCGCGAAATTTAGTCCTTTTAACAATAGCAGTTTGTCATTAATCAGAATGTCTACAGAGGAACGATTCAATATCATATCTTCAGCTGGCTTAATCTCTTTTTTCATATTTTTGTATTTTTTTCTGCGGTAGCGTCGAGCATCTTTTATTTTTATTTTTCTTATTATTAATTTGCCAGTATTGAATCCATCCTGAGCCAAAATCTACGCGTAAAGTTCCGTTGTCGTACATACAGCGAGTTATATTTGTTAACAATTTTCTTCTCATCTTAGAAACCAAATCTAGTGTTGCAGCTAAAATAACAATTTTTTCTGGAGGGTATTAATGTTGAGTTTTAAATCTACCAGTAATTTTATATGCTTTTGTATAAGCAGTAAATCGTAATCAAGATTTTTTTTATAATTTGAAGGCAACAACAGCGGCAATTTTAAAATACGTTCTAAAAACTTACGAATATGTTTTTCCACTAAAATAGCACTAAAACAGTCAACTTTTCTTTGTTTTTGGGTTTTTAAGAATCTATCTCTTTGTACTAAAGATAAACGACGATTAATTATTATCAGTCACTGTCTATCACTGAATAAAATCAAGATAGTTTGAAACTTAAAAATTTGTCCTTGTATATTGACTGTATTAAAAAGTTAAAACAATTAAAAACCAAGTTTAAAAATTTACTGTGGAGTTTATATCTTGTTTATCAAATTTTTGATTGAATATCGAACATTAAAATTCAAAATAGTCGAAACGGCACGACAACATCAAGATCAAATAGGAGGATTTTTGACGACGAACCGACATTAAAAGTTTAAAAGGACAAATTTTCTATTTGCTTAGCTGTTGTTTGGGATCTCCTTTGTTTATATTTTATGGAATCTATGTTAGTACTCAATTACGAAAAGGAAATCTTGAATTCCTTACCTGCAGCAACTTGAGGACCAGTGTTTGATTCTTTCAGAACATTTAACGTAACTGCTTCAGTAGGATATGGGTCTGTATTTAATTCCCACTCGAGGGAAAATGCCATTGTTTTTTTTTGCCGTTACTATTTCCTTTTGTCTTTGTTGCTAATCGATCGTAGTGTTAATAGGTGTACGTGATTAAATGTTAAGTGATTTAATGTCCGTGATTAACAGTCGCGTGATAAAGTGTGGGTAATCCGCTGCAAATATCATCAAAATTGAATTTAGTGAATATGCTACTGATCAATTAAATAACAATATTCAAACTTTTTTGTTTTAAAAATCTATCAATGAACCAGATAGAATCTATCAACGAAGAGATTGGAAGTGGAAGCAACTTGTGCGCGGATGCTAAATCATGGGATAGATCAGATGAGAAGCAAACTTGATTATTGACGAATTATCAACGCTTGAGACAGGGGTGAGCAATTTAATAAATAATTCGAAACTTGGATGATTTGAAGTTGTATGATGTGACATAGAAAAAGACTGGAGATTGATAAGCTAAACCTGGTTTATTTGTATCAAGTAATATAGCATCGAGACCAAATGATGTAGATTTTTCTTTGTTCAATTGTCGCAGTTACTTTTATTTTTATTTGCGGGAAAAAAGTAATACAATAAAAAAAAGGGATACTAAAATATAAAAGAAAATTTAGCCGCAGGGAGGCTGCGATAAGTGTTGCAGAGAAGAAGGTTTTTCATTTTTAATAAGGTTTTTTTATTTTAAATATAAGGTTTCAATAAATACTTTTTAAATTCATATTTAAAAACATTGTATGAAGTATTTTAAATTTGAATGGGAATTTCGTTCTATATCTTAATTCCTTGGTACTTTATGCATCTTTGTAATCGTGAAGTTTTATATAAAGAATAGAAAATTTTTTTTTTGGATTTGTTAGTTAACCTAGTGCTTTTTCGAGATTTGGCTGGCTAAATTAGAATAATTAAGACAAATTTTTGAGAAGCATTTTTAAAAATTGGCTTGAAAAAATTTATCAACTTCTAGTTTATAAAGATCTAAGTTTTAAACTATCACAAAAGTTGGCTGCACATATAAATTTAACGGCTTTATTATCAATTTTATTTAGCTTCGTCGGGAAGGTAGATCCCCAGATAATAAGGCCGCATAATAAATGGGAATGTATCTGAGCGTAATAGATTTTTAACGGTGTTTTTTCTGGTAAATAGTGTCTAATTTAGAGATAATTTCAACAGTTCTTGATATTTAAACCTAAGTATTTAATACTTGTGCATTGTGCGATAGAAATGTTATTTAAAAAAACATTAGTTGTGGAAAAGGTTTATTTAGTTTGGGAGGTATAATTAGGAAGTTGGATTTATAGGGATTAACCGTGAGTTTATTAGAATCAAATCAAATTGATAGAATTTAAATTTCTTTATTCATAATTGTAGGAAGGAATGTCATGATTCACTGAATCAAAAGCTTTTGTAAGGTCAAGAAAAACTAAACCAGTGAATTGATTAGAATTTATATTGTCATAGGAGTTTGTGATAACATCAACAAAAGCATGATTGGTTGAGACCTTATTTTGAAAACCATATTGAGAATTTATGATTACACGCTTGTATAAAAGTCATTCAAAGATTTTAGAGAAACAAGAAAGAATATAAATAGGGCGATAGTTTGTAGGTTTATCACGTTATCCTTAAAAATTGGAACTACCCTTGCAATTGTACAATTTTCGGGAAAAGCGCCTTCTGTGAAACAAAACTTAATAAAAACTTGAATAATAACTGAAGAGGTGATTCGAAAAAAAGCTGCAATGTCGTCATGGCCAACTGCTTTATTTTAGAGAATAAATAGCGTTAATTTTTTCTGTGGGGTTGGGTATGTTGAGAAAGATAGAAGAAACTCGTTTGTTTAGGTAGGTAGAAAAAGACTTAAAGGGCGTATTTAAAAAATTGTTTGCTAAATTTGAGACAATTAAGCAAAAGTCTTTAGTTCAGTTAATTTATTAGAGTAAACATTATAAAATGATTTTTTTCCTCACCACTTAAAAAATGAGATTTAAACATCCGTCTCTTTTAATTGAAATTAGTTGAAAAAGTTTTCTCATTCTTGAAATTGGCCTCAAAGGCGCATAAGGGTCAATAGAATGTGATATAATGTGCAGTGGTGGATATTCAAATTCAGGGGCCCGAGGCAAGGATTATTAAAAATTGATGTTCTCTAGAAAAAAAGGGCTTTGATTTCATGTTATACTTTTTGCTCCGAAAATCATGCTGATCTCAAAAAAAAAAGTCTTCACTTTGATTTCATCTCCAATTTTGCTATTTTTCTCGCAAAATCATGGTGACCTCTAAAAAAAAAAAAGAAAAAAGGCCTTCACCTCGAATCGATCTTGTATTCCCCACTTTTCAAGAAAAAAGGCCTTCACCTTGAATCGATCTTGTATTTCCCACTTTTCGTCCCAACTTCATGATGATCTCTAAAAAACATCCGTAGCAAATTGAAACTATATGTGCTATTTTCAAGGAGGGGCCTCCAAAGAAAAGGCGGCCCGAGGCAACTAACTCATTCGCCTCACCCAATATCCACCACTGATAATGTGGACAAAATTATTAAATAGTTCATTAAAATTTTAATTATACAGGGTAGGTCGATGACTAGAATAATTGTCTAAATCAGTTTGAAGGTCTTTACAAAACAGTTCTGAACAAAACTTTTGTTTTTTCACAGTAAAACAATTTCTCTATTTTTTTTTATTAGTGAAATTTTTAGTGGTCAGTCAAGTCAGATTCAACTATAAAACATTGCAATTTATGCTTTGACTCATTAGTTATAATATGATAGATTATGGTTGAATTGTTAGATATTCTTGTTGGGCTTAGTAATTAAGGGTATAGCACCGTGAGTTAAAAGTGAATTGATAGTTAGCACTATTTATACGGTTATCTCTATGTAAATTAATATTAAAAGCTCCTAGGATATAATATACTTTTTTTTGTGAGAGAGGACTGATAAGCAATTTGAAAGTTCTTTAATAAATTCAATTATCTTAGTTTGATCTGGAAGACGATAAACTGCACCCACTGTAAAGTCAGTCTTTGAAGTTGTTTTCAGAAATATCTAACCATAAACACTCAAGATTTTGAAAAGTTATAATGCGTGATAAATTTTTTACGTCAAACTTATTCAAAACGTTAATTCTCACACAGCCAGCGTTAGTTGTAGAATTAGTAGGAAAAAAGGTATAATTAGGAAGTGAGATGTTTAATAGAGAGTGTAGTTTAATTCATGTTTCAGTTAAGCATATCTTTTATATTGAAAAAGTTGAAAAAGTAGTCATATACTTCTTCAGGAGAATGATCACTTATTCGCAGGGTGGCTGCTTTATTCGGCTCAAGAAATTCATTTAACTCCTTGTTATTTTCCAAAAGCGCCGTATCTGCTTTTAAATGAGCCATTTTTGCTGTTGAAAGATAGGACTAAGCAGTACGATTAGCAAAATAGGTTATTAACACTTTGAAAAGAAATAAAAAGAAGATTTAAAGTATTTAGCTTTACAACACTAAACTGTGTAGTTAAAAAAAGGTCATACAAGCATCATCTTGACATAACGTTTGTTTAATCGACAAACATAATAACAACTTTGATAAAATAATAGCTATCTCAATTTTGCGAAACTTAGATAGAAAAAATTAGATGGCTACTCCGATCAGGATCGAAGCTTTTTCTATTTTGAATTGTTTAATTAAGACATTTTTACTGTAAAAAACGAGGCTAAACTGCAAAAGGCAATTTCGGAAATTACGAATTACCATTGCAAATTTAAACAAGGAAACAATTAGTAACTCATTTCCTAACAAAATCATATCTGTTTCAAAAAACAACACAATTAAAAATAAATAAATAAATATAAAAGCAGCAAAGCAAATTGGCAATGTAGGCAATAAGCAATTAAATAAATAAATATCAAGAAAGAATTTACATTCATTTATGATATCAAATTAACTTTTTTATTATTTATGAAAAGTGTGTAATTACTCTCAAGTGCTTTCCAAACAGTCTTCTTTTTATTCTTCTTAGCTTCTTTATAATACGGTAATGGAAGTTTTCGCTGTTCTTGAAACTTAACGGGCAAATGATCAGTAATGTAAGTATTTAGATTGGTGCTTTCACTTTCTTTACGCATAGCGTTATATTTTCTAAGATTTTCTGCTGATTTAAAAATTACATTTTTATCATAAATTGTAAGTAACTTAACAATTATCGGTCGATGAACGGAACTGGTCCACCACCATTTTTTGTAATGGGTTGTTGAGGAAGTTTTAGTTATTCTTTAAAGTTTTAGTTGTTCATTTTATTACGTTAAGATACGCGACTTCAAATCAGTACTTTTTTGAAGAATAATCGATTTCTGGGTTGCTCATTACGAATCCCTGCTGCCGATTATGATGTCTGAATTTATTGCCAAAAAAAGTGAATCCTGAAAGGTAATAAACACGATTGGGTAATTGAGAAAATTGCGACACCTAGTAATTAAGCATTTCTTAACCATAATAATAAAGCTGATAAAAGTATTAAACTGTTCGCTTTGCATTTAGATTAGAGATAATTAAACAATCGAAGCGTGATAATTAGTAAAAGCTTTTCAATAAAAAAATTCGGTATAAAAAAAAATAATAAATTCATAAAAATCAATATGAGGTTTAGACCGGCACGCAGGGATTAATTGTGTTTATTTTGTGGAATTTTGATCTTGTTCGTTTATTTTGGAACTAAGTTCTCACCTGCAAACAAAAAAATTCAACTTACAATAGTTTAAAGCAATTACAATTCCAAATAAATCATATTACAAAATACACTTCGATGTAAGGTGGATAAAGAAGTAGACGTTAAAAATCCGAACGAATTGAAGGCAGAATTTTAAAAAATAAGTCTTCTGAACTTAATATAATTTTGAAAATTTAAAAATGTTTTTTTGGTGAACAAAAGTGTTCGATTTATAATTGAAATTTCAGCCATTCAAAACTTAAAAATCTGATTCGTCTTTTTTACAACATATTTTATTAGTATTTCCTTATCAACTTACTGTAACGGGGCAATGTTGAGTTCTTGGAATAACTTAATTCGGTGATCTTTAGTCGGGAGAGGTTTTATAAAAATTCTTGCAATTCTTCCAATCATTTCGAACGGCAGAGGTTTGATGAAAATTCTGACTGGAGCCAGGCGATTTGTTCGGAAGAAAATGTTGCCCTTTGTTTTTTCTTGCAATCATTTTGAACGGCAGTGGTTGATGCTTGTTGATCCGGCATAACTATAAAATGGTTCACTGTAATTTCATCGCCGTAAATTCATCGCGGTAATTCCATTACGGTAATTTCATCGTTTGTTAATTACATCTCATACATTTTTACCGCAATGTAACTACATCGCAACATATTACATCGTCAGTAATATCATCGCCAGGGTTCTATTTTATTCATTTAACTAGTTATTTTTTTTAACTCAATCAATGCCAAAAACAAAACAAAATAAAATAAACACAATTTTAAAAACAAAAAATCTGAGAGACGGTATTAATTTTTTTTAAAACGACAAGTTATGAGCGATTGCTCTGAGATAATTGGATTTATAATTTAAATTTTTGCCATTCAAAACTTAAAAATTTCTGATTTGTCTTTTTTACAACATATTTTATTAGTATTTACATATCATCAACTTACTGTAACGGGGCAATGTTGAGTTCCTGGAATAACTTATTTCGGTGATCTTGAGTCGGGTAAGGCTTTGTGATGACATTCTGACTGGAAGCGGCCGGCGATTTGTTCAGACGAAAATGTTGTCTTTTTTGTTTTTTCTTTCAATTATTTCAAACGGCATGGTTGATGCTTATTGATCCGACATAACTGTAAAATTACTTAAATTAAATCAAGTCATTTACTGATTTGTTTTTATTAAATTATATTTTTACTGTAACGGGGTCAATGTTGATTTCTTGGAATAACTTGATTCAATAATGTTGAGTCGGGTAGGGTTTGATGAGAATCTGATGGGAGACGGTGAATTTCCTCTGAAGTAAATGTGGTCCTGTTTTGTTTTTATTTTACGATCATTTTTAAGCATCGTTCGTTGGTGTTTGTTGATCCGGCATTGCTGTAAAAACCAAAGTTTAGCAAATATGTTAACGTTTAATTAAACTAGATATAATTTAAATGACATTTTGAGATATTTTTTCACTAAACTGTGACGGTATTTGTCTTTTCTATCACGTTGATATAAATAAACTTAATATATTTCAAGTTTATAAAAAAAATCGAGATGGTATTTCACATTTATCATCATTGTGTAGATATATTCTTGATTAAAGCTTTGTATAAATGGATCAAAACAATTTGTCTGATTAAATTTCCATCAACGTCTCATAAATACAAAAATTAAATTAAATTCCAAAAATTTACAAATTCATTTGTCTGCATTGTCTGCACTCAACCTGTGACTTTGTATTTTTCTTTTAATGTGCTATTTTCCTGGTCCACTTTAACGAGCTGTTTCTTTATGGCTACCAACTGATGGTTATTCGTTCCAATCGAGGTTGCACTGACTCCAGCTGTTCTTTGTGTCATTCGTTGGTCTTTATCTCCACTACATTTGTTGATCTGATTCCTTGATCTGCTTTATTTCCTCTACAGCCATGGAGACCGTCTTAAGGTAATCTGCTTGCTGCTTTGCTTCTCCAGCAGCATCTCACGGAGAGCGCTCTTACTGGTGAACAAAAGTGTTTGATTTATAATTGAAAATGATTTAAAGCTTCGTATAAATAAACTGCAGATCGCTGCTGCAGATTGTAATGTTTAGATAAATCATCGCTCAAAAGAAAAAATAAAATATGAACATTGAGTTGTAATGCATAATCACGATAAGATGAATGCGAAATTGGCGACACCTGGTGGAACAGTCAAAATAATTTTAACCGATGGCGAACTGAAATCGAAATACAAGTCGGTCAAACTAATAAAAGTAATAGAACTTGTAATTAGTAAAACTCAATAACAACGTAACAAAAGCGAAATTGAAACCTTAGTATTTAGAGGGTATTTGGATTTTAATAAATAACAATACTTGTTAAAAGTATCAAAATATTACTAACATAAAACGGTTCTTAATGTTTTTTGGTCCTAAAACTTTTAAAATAATGTAGTTTTCTTGTCGCTCTGAATTTAGAAATGGAAGAAGGCCAATATACTTTGGAAAAAAGAAATTTAACTCTTGTATTGTGGGAAAATATTTGTGTATAAAAAAAGAGAAATTTTTACTTTCTATTAAATCAATTCAATTGAATAATATGAAATTGTTACTATCAAACATGGTTTTTCTTCATATGATTAAATAGCAAAATACTTGCCTTCATAACAAATCATAATAAATCTAACACCATACTTTGTACCTGGTACTAACAACTTTTTCTAATCCCGGTTGAAAACTTGTGTTCAAACTTAATGCAGTCAATTAAATTTTCTTTTGTTTCTTTGTTTACAAAACCTAATTGCAATAAAATCAAACAAATTATTTTGATCCAAATCCACGAAGTTTGAAATCAAAGAATCCATCTGCACACCGTCTGGACTTTTTTTGGTCTGAGAGCTATATAAGCATTTCGTTTTCTCTCCAAACTTCAGTCTTCAACAAAGTAACGAAGTCGCTTTTCTTAACGAGATGGAAAAATCAAATAAAATCGTTCCACGGAAGAAAAATCAAAATCTTTCAGCATCGAAGCTTTATTGTCTGATACAAGAAATTCAGGTTCAGCTTATCAATCTCTAAACTCAAGTTCTTCGTCGATATTCCCAAATAACTTGTTCGAATTATTGAGGTTTAATTTATTTTTCAGATCGCTTACCTCCTGTCCCAAACGTTAATTACAACTTTGCTTTTCATCCGATTCATCCAGTCGTTCCTATGTTCCCGCTTCCGGCATTTGTTCTAGGATATCCGGTTTCCCCCTTCAGTTATATAGGTAATAGATTTATAAAACATAGAAAAAGTTTAAATATTTACTTTAATTGAACGTTAACGTATTTGCTAAACTCTGTTTTTACAGTTGTACCAGATCAACAATCATCGAACGTTGTTCCAACTGATTCTAAGAAAAAACAGAAAAGGACCACATTTTTGTCGAAACAAATCGCTCGTCTTCAGTCGGAATTTTTGTCAAATCCCTACCCCACTCAACTTGATCGCATCAAGTTATCGCAAGAACTGAACGTTGATCCCGTTACAGTAAGTTGATAAGTAAATACTAATAAAATAATTAAGTTGTAAAAAGGCAATTCTAAAAATTACTTAATTCCTGTTTGAATGGCAAAGTTTAAAAAAAAAGCAAATCCAAAACTTTTGTTCACCGAAAAATATTTTCAAATTTTTAAATTTTTAAAATTAAATTTTCAAGTTCAAAGGTTTTATTTTCAAAAATCTCATCTTCAATTTGCTCGAATTTTTACTTTCTACATCTTTATCGAGTTTGCATCGGCGTTTATTTTGTAATATAATTTATTTAGAATTAAAATTGTTTCAAACTATTGTAAGTTGAATATTTTTGTTTGCAGGTGAGAACTTGGTTCCAAAATAGAAGAACGCGATCAAAAATTCAACAAAATAAAAACAATTAATGTCTGCGTACTGGTCTAAAACTTCAAAATTGATACTATCATAAAAATCTTTTTTTCTTATTTGTTGACTAAATTTTTATAAATTGTTTTTTTTTTTGTGAAGAATGTTTTTATTGAAGAGCTTTTAGCAATCATCATGCTCCGACTGTTTAAATTTTTTATTGTTTAAATATTTTGTAAAATCTCGTTTTTATGCTGCATCATTTCATTTGGTTTTTAAAACGTTTTTGGCGAGCTTGTTTTGGCAAGCTTGTAATTATATTTAGGGGCTAAAGACCCCCCCATAAAAAAACTCCCTATAAAATTTTTTTCCTCCCTTTAGCCCCTCTTTATAATTACTTGCTACGATCTATTTAAATTTTTTATATTTTCCAGGAGAAAGTTTTCTAAAGTGCCATTCCGAATACGCAATTACATCAGGCATCGCTTTATCAGTGAGCACCAATCCCACAACCACAATCTTGTCTAAATTAGCGGATACTCACGAGGCATTTTGTCAGTTGCTAAGATATCGACACGTTGACAGTAGAGTGAGGCAAGAGAACGGAAGGTCTTGGGGGCTCTGCCCTGAACAACGTTGTACAAAACTGGTGTGTGTATGAATTTATTAGAATCCTGCCTGACAAATAATGTGTAACAATAGCAACCATGAAAGCTTTTTACTATTTACTTCATTTCTACTTTGTTTGCATGCTAACGTTATAATTTGGATCCGCTAAAGTAAATAAAATCAATTTTTTTTTTAAGGCTTTACTACCTCACGAAACTTACACAATCTTGTAGTTTCGGTTGTTCAGGAGTCTTTTTACTAAGTTTTATATAGATAAAAATAAAGTCAGAATCTGTAAAAATTTTCTCTTGTCAAATTTAACACATAAAAATTAATTTTTTGTCATTTTTGCAATTTATCAAGCAGTATTATTTTATAGTAGGTCTAGGTATTCAAAAACCTTTGAGACTGCAACCCCTCAACGTCAAATCATTTTTCTTTATAATTTCTGTAACAGCAATCTAAGTTTAACATGTTTTACAATATTATACAACTTCATATATCTCCTAATAACGTTTAACACTCCCCATCCTATATTGCGCAATTAAAAAAAAATTGATTTATACGTATGGTAAAAATGTTTACCAATTTAAAGTTTAGTAAAAATGCATGAGGGGAACAATTATTTTCACGCAGGAGAACAAAATATGTGTCTCCAATGGATTTTAACTCATTGTAAATTTCATTGTAAAAACAATTTTCTTTGTCATTTACTGTTGTGATTTTGTTATTGATGAAAAAAGATTCTAAAAAACGACGACCTATAGTGTCATTTATTAATTCTCCTTTATACAATTTATTTAAATTTTTTGTTAAAATTCTATCACCGCTAGCTGGCAGAACCGGACACACTGTTAAAAACTCTTATGAATTTGTCGATACGATAACAGGGTTAAAACTTGATGATGATAAATTTTAACGTCGTTTCACTTTTTACCAAAATTCCAGTTGATGTGGCAAAATCAGTTATATTTGAACATTTAAGCAAAGATGGCTCTTTACAAGACCGCATTAAATTATGTTTGAATGAATTAATGCTTGGAATAAACATATGTCTGGACAATACCTATATTCAGTTTAAAAATCAACTTTATAAACAAATTTTCGGTGTCCTTTTGGGCTCCCCCATTTCAGTAACTATTGCTAACCTGGTAATGGAGGTCGTAAAAACCAAAGCTCTTCAAACATTTCAAAATTCCCCAATTATGTGGAAACGATACGTCGACGATACTTTTGTGGTTATAAAAAAATAATTTGGAAACCTTTGAACATTTGGCAAGTATCAAGTTTACTCTAGAAATAGAATCCAACAATTCTCTGCCATTTTTAGATGTCTTGGTAGTAAAAAAAAATCTGGAAATTTGACAACCAAATTATATCAAAAACCAACGCACCCCAATCGGTTCCTCAATTTCAACTCACAACATTCATTAAGCCAAAAGCGTGGGATAATATCCACTTTATCCCACAGAATCAATTCGAAACTAATTACGAAAAAAACAGATAAATCAATAGAAATTAAGAAGTTGATAGAAACACTAAAAAAGAATGATCATCCGGAATGGTTCGTTAGACAAACACTACGTCGTACCAACAAGAATTGAAATGATCATATCAAAGAAGCAAGCTTTTCTAGTAATGAAAGAAAAGAATTGGTTATGCTTCCATACTTGGCAAGTTTTACAGAAAAAATTACAAGAATTTTTAAAGCTTTTAACATAAAAGTTTGCACCAAACCAATAAAGACAATCAAAAATATTTTACCGACTACGAAAGATTTCGTTGATTTTAACCAACGAACAGGTTCAATTTACCAAATTCCTTGTAAAAATTGTTCTGGTATATACATTGGAGAAATCAGCCGCAGTTTTAAAACTATAAGCGAGATTTTAACCCGAGAAACTTAGCAAAAATCGATGACAATAATATTAACAAAAAAACTGCTCTTGTCAAACATGTGGTAAATTTTCAGCATTGATTTTAACAACTGTTCCATTCTTGCTTTTGAATCGGATTTTTTAAACGTCTTTTTTTAAAATCTTTTTTCATTAACAACAAAATCACAACAGTAAATGACAAAGAAAATTGTTTTTACAATGAAATTTACAATGAGTTAAAATAAACCCGTTGCTTTTTTGATTGATCGTTGGCTTTTGTTTATATCCTTGACCGCCTATATATCACATGACTTGCCTGTTTCTTTTTCCATTTTCAAATTTAAAACAGTTGTATGTATTTTCGTTCATCGCTTTTATCAGTATTATTTTAAGCTAAGTCCTGACGAAGAGCGTCTGCAATAACGCTTAAAACGTTGACTGTTTTTAAAGTTTTTAGTTTAATAATTTACCAGAAGAGCATAGAAAATATGAATAACTTACCTGGTAACAGAACCAATAGAACACCTTATACGGTGTCGAGGCATTTTGATTGCCATGCATAAAGATCAGGGTTGCGGAGTGAAAGTCGCCTGGAGTCGAAGGTTTTAAGAAGGAGTCGGAGTCTTAAGGGTACAAAGATGGAGTCGGACTCTCAGAATATTTTATCCGACTTTTTTGCATATTACATATTTCCAGTTTGTCACAAATACAAAAATGATTCGCAAGTTTTTATTGATAATAGTTTTAACCATAATTTGAGAAACCGGCCGAAATGTACTAATCAGCAGAGGCCAGTGGCGTACGCAGAAATTTGTAAAGGGGAGTTTTGTGCCGAAAACACGATTGCTCTAAATGGTCCTGGTAAAGGGCAAAATCTTCCAAAATTAGGCCTACATTCAAAAAAAATTGTTTTGGTTTTAAGAAGATCTTACAGTAGCATGAATTTTTTTTACCAAACCGTAAAACTAACTATTGAAAAGGTATGTGCGTGTAATTCAATCATGACAAGAAACTTTCCAAATTAAAAGCAACTCCTGTAAATGATGAAAACAATAGGTGGAAAATCAAACGAACAAAAAAATAACCTTTCTTAACAAATATTTTAAGTTTTTTTACAGGCTTGTATTCAAACGCCTGTTTTTTTCACTTAATCTGTTAATTACGTCACCAGGGCAAGGCGTGTGGCTCCTATAAATGTTTAGTAATTCAAGACCATTCATTCGAGTGGTACCAGTTGTGTTTTGTAAGCACGTTTTTAGTCTGCGTAATATGGAAAACGATTGTTCACTAGTGTATGTTGTCACTGGAAGAGTTAACAAAATGGTCATCAATGTAAATATGTTCGGAAAAGCATCGGAACTGCATTCCTTGATGCTGCTTAACGCATCAGTTGGTCTTTCTGTTGCGTTCAATCGAAAAAGTTTTCTGTACCATAATATTAGTTCAGACGCTTGTTCTCCAAAGGATTTCGTTAAATCATTTTCGTAAAATTTTCCGAAAACTTGAATACTTTTAATTTGTTGAGGAGTTGGTCTACTAGTTGGATCAGAGGAAATTAAACATTGAAATTCACCAAGAATCAATTTGTGGGCTGTAAATCTTGCTTCGAGAGTGACAATAAAGTTAATCAAGAAATAGAATAAAAACCCCTACTTTAAAGTGTTCTTCATCTGTTGCAGCAGCAATGTTGGATCGATTGGTCAGTTTTGAAGTAAGGTGTGGTGTTTTCAAAATAAAATCTTCGGTTTTGGCCGTTTCTTGCGCAAAAATATAGAGCTAGTAAAATTTATATTCGGCTTTTTCTCTAAGACACTTCAATTCATTTGCAATATCATGTGCAATGTTGACGGCCTCAAGAAGTTTATCGACATTTTTTGCTTAACTTTGCACAAAACAACACTGTATCCAAAAATGTTTTTTTAAAACTAAGAGAGCAATGCAAAATTTACTTTGCCTAATTGTCCATAGCAACTGCAGAGCTCGTGATGAAATTTCTCTGTCTGGCCATGCAGAAATTTCTGCCAAAGCTTCTACAACGGTAAATTGTAAATTTGAAAAAGTACTAACACTCTCGTGTCGATCGACCCATCTGGTGGCACAAATTTGAACAAGTTTTTGAGCTTTTGCTGTTGACCAAATCGTGTTGATGGACTTGCGTAAAATGTTTTGACGTTTTGAAGCATTAAAAATATTCTAAACTGAAGCTATTGTTCCCATGCAGTTTATTCCTATTCCAATGCTTAACTTTCAATATTTTACAAGTTTGAAAGTATTCTTCACAGCCGCAGCTGTACATTAGCTAACTTTGACGCAATTTAGACGATAGCAAAAATTGATGCGCAAGCAGTAATTAAGTTTAAAAAGCGCGGTACTAAATTTATATTATTGAAGCTAAAATTATACAATAGAATACTAAAATTATAGAAATAAAAAACAATAGAAACTAAAATTATATTATTGAAGCCTACTAATACCATGTATATATGGCTGAACACCATTCTTCAAAGTGGGCTTTTGACCCCTGAAAGCCCCCTTGCGTACGCCTATGGCAGAGGCTTTATGTTTCTGATAATCCTAATCGTGGTTCTGTTGTATTTAATCGTAAACTTCTAAAACCGTATGTTAAAAATAGTGTCGAACACCATGTTAATACTTTAACCGAACAAAATAGTTATGCGAAAAATAATTGTCGAAATGTCGAATTGTCACTATATGTTCTGGCGGTATCTCAAAACCATCGCAGCGTTTCAATCAATTACAACAATTTGATGTACATACTCGTACGTGCATGTTGCATTTCGAATATCTTTCAACGCTTACTGCAAAAGAGATGGAGCAGAATCTGTAAATTGTGTCTTGATATAATTATAGCTGTAATTGCAATCGTGTCAATTTTAGCAATGCCTTAAGATTGACTGTGTGCTGTGTGCTTTTGCAGTGCTGCAATTAACTCAATATACGCAAGCGCACAGAGAATAAACTGACGTAGCTGATACTAGATAGTTCTTGTTGTTTGTACTCGATTGCAATGTTGCTTAGTTCCTTATTGAGCAGAGTTGAAGTGGCGAGAGGAAATGAAGCAATGCATGAAAAAGTATTATTTTGGAATGAAGAGCGAAATACATGAAGAAATACTGCAAAATCTATTATGTAATGAAGTTCAGTAAAAATTTAAAATATTTAAGATGTTTTTTTCCACTAACCACGTTATCGATTCAAGTAAATTAAGTAAAAAGATCAAACCAAAAGAACTGCTTGAATATTGCATTTTTAGATTAAAGAACTTTTGTGGTAATGTGCATCACATTCTAGCAGTTTATATTTACAGACAATTAGACACGAAATATATTTATTACTCTATACGTACTGCTTTGTTAGTTTGAACCCTCGGTTAAAAAGTTATTTTCAAAGTTAATGCAGGCCATTAAATTTCCCAAGTTTTGCGAATTCAGTTTAATTTCTCTGTGTACGAGACCTTGATTGCTATGTAACCCGACAAATTGCTTTGATCCATATATACGAAGCTTTTAATCAAGAATATATTTACATAATTATGATAAAGGTGAAATGCCATCTCGATTTTTTTTATGATCTGAAAGCTATAAGAATTCCTTTTTCTAGTCAAACATTTGAACGTGATGGAAAAAACAAAAAACCGTCACAGTATAAAGGGAAAATTTGCTAAATTTTTATTTCAAATATTTTAACTTTAATAACATATTTGTTAAACTTTTTTTTAGAACTTTGATTAAACCTTACATGACTCCAGATCACCGAATCAAGTTTTGGCGAGAACTCAATATTGGTCCCGTAGTAAAGACTAACAAAATAAGTAAGTTATAAAAAAAAGGACGAATCAGACTTAATTTTGGTGTGAATGATAGAATTTCAAAAATTAATTAAACTTTTGTTTACCGAAAAATATTTACAAATTTTCAAATTTTTATTTTCAAAAATTCTGGCTTCAGTTTTCTCGGATTTTTACTTTCTCCATGTTCATCTATTTTGCATCGGAGTCTATTTTATAACATGATTTATTTAGAATTTAAATTGTTACAAACTATTGTAAGTTGAATATTTTTGTTTGCAGGTTAGAACTTGGTTCCAAAACAAACGAACAAGATCGAACATTCCACAGAATTAAAACAATTAATGTCTGCGTACCTGTGGAATACTTTAAAGTTGATGCTAATACAAAACTAAATTTTTCTTATTTATTCAATAAACTTTTATAAATTTATTGTTTTTTTTTTTTTATAAACAATCTTTTTATTAGAAGAGCTTTTACTGATCATCTCGCTTCAATTGCTTAACTTTTTATTGTTTAATTATCTCTAATCTAAACGCAAGTAAAATATTTGATGACCATGGTACATTCATCCATCTAAATTTATTAATAAATTGAGTAATTTAAATTGATTTTTCGTTATTTTTGATACAGTATGTTGACTAAATATTTTTAAGAACCAAATACACTAATATATTAAAATATAATTTAGTTTTTTGTGCTCTTAATGCAGATAATTGTTAGCAGTTTACTACTTTTACAGGTTTAATCAAACTTTTATTTTGATTCTGGTTCACTGTAGTTTAAATATTGTTTTCGTCGCTCTATTCCAGTGGTTTTCAACCTGGGGTCGCGACCCCTACAGGGGTCGCAAGCCTTTTTTCTAGGGGTCGCGAGAGCTTTTGATGTTCAGTAGAAAACATTTAAGAAATATTCATATACAGATCGAGCTATGTATGTCATGTCGGAATCACTTTTAGTCACGGCAAAAATACCAGGACACTGTGGCAAAAATCAATGTTTAAATTCATTATAGGAATGATCATGACCGTTAAAACTGTTTTAAGTGTTGATCAGTTGATCAGTTTAGTTAACAGATAAACTGTCTAACAGATAAGTAAACTGTTATCATTTTTGGTTACCTGTAAAAAAATTTAGCAATTGGTGTTAAAGTTTACGATATGATGGCAAAAAAGCGCAGCTATTCAGATTCATTTCTCAAGTATGGATTCGTCAGTATCGTCTCTGACGGCATTGAAAAACCACAGTGTGTATTGTGCATGAAAGTTCTTTCGCCTGAATCCATGAAACCATCAAAAGTCAAAAGGCATTTAGAAACGAAACACGCTGACTGCAAAGACAAAGACTTATTATTTTTTGAGCGAAAGGCAAATTGTGTGAAGCGGTCTCGAATGGATAGCTCCGGAGTTTTCCAGCAACGAAATCGAGCTTCTGTTGAAGCAACCTTTGTAATATCATTGCGAATTGCTAAAGCTAAGAAGCCACACACAATTGCTGAACAACTGATACTGCCATGCGCGAAAGATATTAATCGTATATTAATTGGAAAGGAAGCAGAGAGCAAGTTGAATGTACTATCTCTCTCGGATAACTCAGTGCAACGTAGAATTTCTTTGATGTCTGAGGACATCAAGAATCAAGTCCATGATCAAATAAAGTCAGCTGGCTCGTTTGCTCTGCAGCTGGACGAGTCGACAGATGTTTCATCCTGTGCACAATTTATTGCATTCGTACGTTACGTTCACAAAGGTGCGTTCAAAGATGAGTTTCTGTGCATCGTAGATCTGCCGTCCACAACACGTGGAGAAGATATTTTTAAGACTATTGATGCTTTTTTCAAGGCGAATGATATTAAATGGGAACAGCTGTGTGGACTTTGTACAGATGATGCTCGGGCCATGTTAGGCCATAGCTCAGGATTTCATGCATATGTTAAGAAAGTATTCCCAGACTGTACTTTCATGCATTGTATGATACACCGTGAGGCTCTGGCTTCAAAGACATTGGGACCAGATTTAACAGAAGTGCTTAGGCAAGTAATAAAACTCGTTAACACAGTAAAATCCAGCGCACTCAATACTCGCTTATTCCGACGCTTTTGTGAACAGATGGATGCAGATCAATATAATCTCCTCTATTACACGAAGGTGAGATGGCTGTCTAAAGGCAACGTGTTCAAACGGGTCTTTACTCTGCGGTTCGAATTGCGGGACTTTTTTGTGCAAAAAAAAAAAGAAGACCTGGTCAAATTTTTGCATGAAGATGTGGTATCACTGGCCTACCTTGTTGATATTTTTGGCAGACTAAACGAATTAAATCTTTTCTTGCAAGGTCAAGCCAAAACAATCATTAATTTATCGACGCACTTTCAGCATTTCAGGCGAAACTTGAACTCTGGGAAAGAAAGATGACAAAGGGCCAATTGGGAATGTTTCCTACCTTGAATGAATTCATTGAAGACACTGAGGACATGCGGCTTGATGGCGATGTCAAATTGAAGATTATCAACAACCTTCAATCCCTTCGCTCTGAATTTACAAAATATTTCCCCGAGACAACTAGAGATGATTTGGTATTTGTTAGAAATCCATACCTGGTCCGAAACTCGGAAGTTGTCAACATGTTCAACGGAGACGTTTCAACTCGAGAGGAATTTATTGCCCTAAAAAATGACTCAACTGCGGAGGATGCCTTCAAAGAGAAGAGTTTGCCTGCATATTGGTCAGCCATGGTAGATTCGTATCCCAGAGCGGCAAGCGCAGCGATTCGACTTTTGATGCCTTTTCCATCAACCTGGCTGGCTGTGTGAGGCAGGCTTCTCAGCTTTACTGGGTATAAAGAACAAGGCCAGGAATAAACTAATAATAGAGCCAGATCTAAGGTGTGCTCTTGCAACAACAGAGCCCCGCATCGACGAGCTTGTTACCAAAATGCAACACCAGCCATCTCATTAATGCACCTGCCATGTGTATAAATTTGATTAGTCATTCTTTAACATGGTGATATCATACAATACTTATCGTTTAGTTTTAGTCTTTTTATTGATCTGCATGGAAGGGGGTCGTTTGGTTATGTCGGATTGCAAAATGGGTCGATGAATAAAAAAGGTTGAAAACCACTGCTCTATTCGTACGGTTAAGAAATCTTTAACTACTAAAGGCGCGTTTACAGCCGCTTACAGTACTTTTTTACGATTTTTTCATAAAAATGAATGGATTTGAGCGTCAATAAAACAAACAAACATCATGCTGAAAAAAAAAGTACTGTAAACGCGTTTTAAGTGTCGCAATTTTTTGAATCACCTTTCGGATTTATTTTTTTGGTTTTTTTATTCCAAATTTGCCCAGAAATAAATTCAAACATAATATGCAGCCGGGGTTCGTAATCAGCGGTTCAGGAATAAAGTGCAGCCCAAGAACCAAAACTTTGTTGCCCTGGGAAAGCTGTCCAGACTTTGAATCAGGGCGTCAAACTGAACTTAACCGGAGCCGTAAACCAATATTAATCGTTGTTATTCTTTGAACCTCAACCGGAATTGAACCAGAAAAAATAGAATTTGCAGAATCTGAACAGTAACTTAATCTTAAACGGATCCGGTTCGACGTTCTAATTTTAATTCTACTGTACACGTATAAGCCTAACCCTAGATAAATCACAATTTTGCTGTTAAGGTTGCCACAATTAACTTGCTGTGTGCCAAAACGAAGACGTCGTAAACAGCTTTGCAGACGCTGTTAAAAAAACTCTGCAAATTCTTTGCTCATTGCAGTCGGCGTTTTGATGATTGCGTAATTTTGCAAAATATTTTTCATCTTGCTGCACAGTGTAGGCAGTAGATAAAAGCAAAACAGTGGTCACGTAACCTAAATGAATAAATAAATCGCCGTTTCAAATAGATAGTATGCTAAAGGAATAAAATAAAAAGATTTGTTGAAAAGGTAAATCACATCTTAAGACTATGTTGACTATTTTAACTTTGTTAATTATCTTTGTACAATATGCCCAACATTTATGTTGTTGCCGGCCGCATTACTGAGTTAGTTTGAACTGATGCCTAGTAAATTATGGTAAGTAGATGAAATTATGCATTAGGTGTATAAGTTCATTGATAATATGTCTTTTATTACTATTACTCCTACCGATTGTAATGGAACAAAATGTCTCCACTTTTAACAATCGAATTTATTCAAACACAAATCGTGACACATTTTAGGGCTATTGATAATTTTTTTAATCTTTCTTCCATGCAAGTAAACTTGCAAAATCAATCAGCTTAGAGCTATTGTCACACTACAGCTGCTAACAAAATTGCATAGTCGACAATTTGTGCTATAAGTGAACCAAAGCAGATTGGTTACAATTGCTTTAAAAAAGATAAATTTTTTAAAAAATTGCGCAATATAGGATGTGAAGTGCTAAACGTTATTAGGAGAGGTATGAAGTTGTGTAATATTGTAAAACATGTGAACCTAGATTGCTGTTACAGAAATTATAAAGAAAAAAGATTTGACATTGAGGGGTTGCAGTCTCAAATACCTAGCCCTACTATAAAATAAGCTGCTTGATAAATCGCAAAAATTACAAAAAATTAATTTTTGTGTGTTAAATTTGACAAGAGAAAATTTTACAGATTTTGACTTTATTTTTATCTATATAAAACTTAGTAATCAGACTCCTGAACAACCGAATCTACAAGATTGTGTAAGCTTCGTGAGGTAGTTAAAGCCTTGAAAAAAAATTGATTTTATTTACTTTAGTGGACCCAAGTTATAACTTATAACGTTAGCATGCAAACAAAGTAGAAATGAGAAAAATAATAAAAAGCTTTTACGTTTGCTATTGTTACACATTATTTGTCAGGCACGATTCTAATAAATTTATACACATACCAGTATAAAAAAACTGACTTTAATACACTTGTACAACGTTATTCAGGGCAAAGCCCCCAAGATCTCCCGTTCTCTAGCCTCACTCTACTATCAACGTGTCGATAGAGATATAGACGCGCACTAAAAATGCCCAAGCAGTTACAAGACTCTAATTATGCTTCTTAGCAACTGACTAATGCCTCGTGAGCATCCGCTAATTTAGACAAGATTGTGGTTGTGGGAATGGTGCTCACTGATAAAGCGATGCCTGATGTAATTGCGTATTTGGAATAGCACTTTAGGAAACTTTCTCCTGGCAAATATAAAAAATTTAAATTGATCGTAGCAAATTCATTTTAAAGAGGGCTAAAGGGAGGCAAAAAATTTTCTAGGAAGGGTCTTTAGACCCTAAATATAATTACAAAACTTTTCGATTGCACATTTAGGGCTTGAAAAATTATTGTTATACATTCATTTAATTATGTTGAATTATACAAAGTTGATCTTGCAATTCACATCGAAATAGCTTTCTGGTGAATAGATTTAGTGTTTAGCTTTTTAAAACCTATATGCCCACAGAAATACCTCCACGTTAAAATTTTAGGCAAGTAATTGTAAGCCATAATCCTTGAAAAAACATGCCAGTTGATTAATGAGATATTATTTAATTACAAACATAACCTTATTAATTGGAAGAAAATAGGGGCATTGTCGCCAACTCAACCTGTTCACAAACAAAAAATTCGAGAACAATCTGATTTTCCGGGCAATAAATATGTTTTTTTAAAGAATAAAATACACCTGAAAAATGTCTTTTGAAAGAGTGAAAGTTATTTTATATTTCAATAATAGTTTATTTCCATAGACTGTATACCAGATTCAATCATACAATTGTCTCTTTTATGGTAAAATTACTTATTTTAACGCAAAGCTCTTCTAAATTGATTTTCCAACGCCAAAAAGATTTCGGGAACATAACAAAGCTTTTTGGTATAAATCTATTTGTTGCGTTTGGTATTTTTGGTAAAATCGTGCCAAACCACGATTAAAATTATTTTGCCGCTTTCCCAAACCCTTTGATCTGGTTTGTCTATGGCCGATATATAAGGCATGTTCTTAGTTTATACGCTTATAAAAATGGACATAAAAACTTTTATAAAAATATAAACATTAAATCACACATTTATTAACCACACATTTATCGAAAATCTTGTTAACCGTTAATTGCTTTCTTTGAACCCGAACCGGAGCTGAATCGTAACTGAACCTTTAAAAATAAAATTTTCCGAACCTGAACCGAACCCAAAAAACTAAAATTTGCTGAACCTCAAGCGGAACTGAACTATTAAAAAATAAAATTTGCCGAGCCTGAACCTAAACCGGAACGTTATTTTACACAGTTTGACCCCCTGCTGTGAACAGAGAAATGAAACGTCTGACTAAACTCAATTATGACTAGTTTTATGGCTTTCTTTAATTATTCTATGCAATTGTTTTCTTAATTTTTTGAAAGAAAACCAGAGTGCTCTTTGTTAAAATCTCTTTTTAATGCTGCAACATTTTATTTGGTTTTTGAAAGTTTTGAAAGTTTAAATTGAAGGTTTTTGAAAGCTTTGGCAAGCTTAAATCTGTACCCAGGACATGTTCCACTTTGTTGATTCGCCAATGTCCACATGCACCTTCGATGATTTCACGATGTGAGGAAAAAAAGTCAAATTGAGAGTAAAATTTTAAAAAAATATAGATGATCTGTTCAATAGCTGCCGGGCGGCCTTTCTTGAAAGTACCCCTGCATGCGGGCACAAGCATGCGATATCGTGATGCAATTTCATGGAGCAAAAAGATCCGGTGCGGATGGAATTTAAAATAAGGAAAATCTACTTTGTAAACCTCTATTATACAGTATAAGTTCCTTCTTAAATTTAAAAATTAATTTGAGAGTTATTTCGGCTGAATAGATTATAGAAGTTTGAGGTAATTTATTATTTAAATCTTTCTTTGGTGAACATAATTTCCTACAGATCAGTGAAATTAGCAATAAACTCAAAGCAAAAATGTTTTTTCTCTTTATATACGCTTTTCGGTGCGTATTGCCATATTTGTTTTTTAATGTCACATTCAATACAACAAAAATTAAGAAAAAATTATCAAATTATATTTATTAAGAATATTAATAAAACAGTGTCTAAAAAGTACTTGTTTTGTTTTTTACAATTATTTTTCAACTTTTGCACTGTGGTCAATTTAAAATTCATCTTCAAAATCAAATTATGTGATGATCTTGTTCTGATGTTTATTATCACCTTTTTATTTAAGACATGGCGGTAATTACTTACTCTACTGTACAGTATGTTAAGTTTGTTCAGTAGAGGAACGAGACGAAAATTTCTTTTTTAAAAACACAACAACACGTCAAAGAAAGTAGCCGAACTAAAACTTCGTCAATCAGAGCTTTTCTGAAAAAATGATTTTCGAATATGATACTGATTTAAAAAAGTTGCTTCGTCTTTGCCTGGTTTCGAACCAGCATATAAAACTTTATTCAACACGCATTAATCACGTGTACGCATCTGCGTTTGCTCTTTACTGGTTACTCTTTGACCTAAAGCATTAGGTATTTGTTTCAAGTCCTGATTTTTTAAGCGTTCACTGCTAATTTATCGTTTTGATTTCTGAATTTAAACACTTATCAATGTATTTTAGATTAGTTCAGTTTAATTAGTTGAGAAGTAGCAGATTTACGTATTACGAGATTTGTATTTTGTTTTAAGAATTAGTTATGTCTCTAGTTTAATTGAATCCCTTTACCTGGACTTTATTCCGAAATAATGTGGTAAACATTATATTGTAAGTTGTTAATATGGTGCTCTAATCATTTCACTGTTTATATAAATGTACTGCTCTCGCAAGCTTGTATTTGGTTAGTTTGCCCCAAACACTATAAAGATCACTGTTTTGATTGGCATGAGAACTAGGAGAATTCCATTTTGAAAATGCGCATGGTAGCCAAGAACGCGTTTCTTTTTTCTATCGGCGAGATATGCATATAATGATATTCTCCTTCGCGTAATAGGTTCTCCATATAATGATATCTTGCTTATATTATTCACCAACATTGCCAACTTGAGATAAAATATACGAACTGTTTTTTAACCAAAAAATATTACTCAATATTGGTTTGTCCGGAAGAGCATAAATAAGCATTTTATTTTACTTTGTGCCATTATCTTTATGCAGAGTAAGTTACGTTGTTTGATTTAAGTAGTGTCAGAAAAGCTTCCCCGTGCTAACTCCTGACAACACGTGTCGGCTTTAGTAATAAAACTTTTAAAAAAATTACTCGATATTAACCAAAATTATAGATCCAGTTTTTATAAGTGAAATTGATAACTGTGGGTTAGGCTATTCGTTCTGATTTGACTTGATGACTCCAAGCAATTAAGTTAAACGAAAACAGTCATTCTATTTTTAAAAAGTTTATCTGTTAGAAAAAATATAAGTTAATCAGTAAAAGATTGTTTTCTTGTACCAACTTGTTAGATTAAGTGTATTTACTTAACAGGATATCGCTTGTTTGAAATTTAGTTTAGGGTTAGATTTAGACTAAGGGCTAACCCTATTGCATTTCGTTTCGTTATTGAAATAAATTTGATGTCATATTTTTTTTGTAATCTTTTCCATCTACAAGTTTTAGTTTCGCCTCGCCACTGGTTGGTTTCACTTCCGCTGCAAACGTAACCTGGATGCATATGATTTCTCCTCGATCTTTGTGTTTTACTGTTTCGTGCACACCCTCGGTTGAAAACTTCTTCAACTGATTTGTCATGAATTGCACGATTATGTAACAGCTCTTGTAATAATTATGAACTACATGACTTAATCCAGTTAACAGAAACTCGTATTTACAATAGCAATTTAATTGTGTTGTTTTTGTTAAAAAGTGGGCAATTTTGGCACCTTGATGTTGGTTATACTCAGTAATGGGTGCGAATGGAGCGGCCGCACCGAGCCTTCCTTCCGAGCACCAAACATGGTCCTCCCTACACATAATATTGCTCTATTTCTTCATAGTAGCACCAGGATGTTAGCATGTCTAAAATATATTTTTTTAGACATCAATTTGTTTTGATTCATTAAACAGTGGCCCCTTCAAATAAAACGATAATTTTTCTTAGAAATCACACTGTTTTGGAACACAAAGCAGTGGCCACCCTAAAATAAAAATTTCTTTTAGAGGTAACTTTGTTTTGATGGACTAAAAAGTGGGCTCTCCCTGTAAAAATCATTTTTTTTAGAAATCGCTTTGCCTTGGAACACCAAATAGTGGTCCCCTTACTTTTCTTGCACAGGGCCCCCCTTTTTGTAAGGACATCACAGGTTACACTAGTGCTGTTGAGGTGACTCCGGAATCTCGGAGTCTGGTTATAAAACAGTTTGTTGACTCAGAAAACACATTTAAACTTTCCCATTTTGCAAAATCAGAAATCGTTCTCGACCTTGCTCCCACTCTTGGTCACAATAAAATGGTCAGTATTATCGTAATATATTTATTCTTCTCGATTGCAGGACAAATTCGAAAGCTTTCTGTAAATGCATTCGAAATAAAATGTTTAAATAGATTTCTTTATTTATTGTATAATTTTTTATTTTGATATCTGATATGAATATCAGTCAGAGTTGTTTGCCATGTATTGATGTTGATTCAGAAAAACAAAAGCAATTAACGGTTCAACCCAATCAAATAACAAAAATGTTTACATCATCGTTTTTGTAAGCTTCTGGGCTGGAATAAATTTGCTGTTTAATAAAGTTGCTTGAATAGTTAACTTTTTAACACTGCTTATCTCCAGTTGTAGTAAAGAAATCATTCGGTATTCAAGATAAATTAAAACTTGACTGTGGAGAGGAAGTGCCCGAAGCAACAGCTCCTAAGAAACTTCACCCTCTTTGTCATATTCGGAAAAACCTTTGACCCTGGGCTGGTTGAATGCTCGAGTAAGGAGTTTAATTTTGTAATAGTCAAACTATCTTATATTTTTTGGAATTTAAATTGTTTTTCTAGCTTTCGAAAGTATTTTTTGTGTTTGCTCTATTGCTGTAACTTGTAATAATGTAAACAGTTATAAGAGTGTCTATTGGTCAAGAAACTATTAAATTTTGAATTTTGATCCATGTACTTTTATACATTTTAAATATTGATATACGTAATAACAACCAACAACACTCCAATTCATAATTATATTTATAGGTTCCTGAAGTTGAAACGTTGGTTCAGAAAGTTTGATTTACTGAGTAACAAATTAGAAAAAAATCTAAATTGTGATTCAAAAAAATTCGATCAATTTTAACATTTAGAACCTATTCTGAATGTCCAGAGGCGCCCGAAAGCCACTTTGCCGTTGGAAGGGCAAAAATTTTAAAAAGGCACTTTTTACAAAACTTACCGCTTCGTACCGTAGCCGTTTTCAGCGCAAAAACGCAGTGAAGATTAAAAAAACGTCATCACGTTCAATCTCTGTCTAAGATTAATGTTTTTGTCCAAAATTGAAGGTGAAGACTTAAAAGAACGTCATCACTATCAATTTAGTCCATAATCCCTACTGTCGTCTTAAATTTAAGGTGCAGACAAAAATTAGAATAAAAAAGGCTTTATCTTCAATCGATCTAATATTTTGGTTGAGTTCCTTATGTTTCTGGGGACAAATCTACGCAAATGTTTTTGTATCTGCTTATCTGTGTACTTCCTTTTTAAAAGGGCAAGGAGACAATTGTCTTCCCTGTCCTCCGCTTCCGCCATCCCTGTTCATGACATAAATCAATCTATCCAACTTTGCGCTGAAGATTTTTGCTCTCGCAATGTAATTAACAGTAGTTCTAAAAATAGTTTTGCAATTTCGTACATATTTTGTTCTCTATTACGAGAGTCTTTCGATTTCTGCTAATTTTTTTGATCTCAAACACTAAATGCTATTTTATGCAACTTTTCATTGATTTATTCTGCTTAATTTATTGAAAAATTAACATTTAACTGCGGATGTATAAAATCAAAATAAGTTTAAAACTTAAAAATTTGTCGTTGTATACTTTGTATACTTACTGCTTTAAATACGTAGTTATAAAAGTTAAAATCGATTTCGATCAAAAGATCATCATCAGTTAACAATTTCGTGGAAAATAAAAAACAAAATTTGAATAAAAATGAATCTAATAATTGCACTGTAGTAAAAAAACTGTTTTAAATATTTTTTACAAATTTAAGTTAATACACTAGTAACAATACAAGCCAAAAACAAATGACGTCATCTATTTTTTCAACCAGTTTACGCATGACGTCAGTAACTGAAAGACACTACTTACAATAGCTTGAAAAAGATATTTATTTGTCTGAGTTCAAATTTTGCAACCGGTAGATTATCAAATTATTTAATTTAATTGGTAAAATTACTTATTAATTTTGTCATTCAATTTACAAATCCAGCGGTCTTCACACCAGTCCAGATTTCTTTTGTTCTGGTTGTTCAACGAAAATAACCCTAACACAATCGGAAATGCATAGTTTTTTGACAAAGATTTCCTCGATAATTAGCATAATGTTGGAATAGAGCAGCTGGATCATTGTTCAAATTTGAATTTGCTCCAATTCGTTCTATGTGCACTCCACTTTACAGAAAATATATTTTCAGTTTGTCTAATATATTGCATATTACAGCTTTTGCATTCTGTCATATAAATTCCATAATTTTCGCAATTCAATTTTAGTTTCAAATTTAAACATTTAGTTTTACATGTTATACCTTCGGTGTGTTGTATCATGCGATTATGTTGCCCATAGTTTCCATAAAGTGCACGGTTTCCAAGGAAAAGAACCCGGTCTGTCGTCATTAATCTGAAAAGGTAGTTGTTTATAATTTTAATTTTTTCGTAAGAGTTGGCGGGTTTCTATACTAGCTTCAGGTTTCCAGTGATTTTTGTTTGTTTGTGAGTTTTAAAAGTTTGGGAAAAGCTGTGGTCCACACTGTTCTACTACTTGCAGTTGAAACTATCGGTCCATCTTAAAACCAATTTAATTATCTTGTTGATTAATTTTTTACTAAAATCAGACCGGTAGCGTTTTACCTTTAGACCTTCCAAATTTTCCAAGTAATGTTCTTGTTTTGCATTCGACCTCAATCGGACTGCCTCTCCAAATACGATTGATTTGTAAACACTTAAGGGGTGGTGTGAAAAACCATATATAAAAAGCATCAATTGTGGGCCGTTTTCTAGGTAAAATTTTTTGTAATAAATCCCCTTTTAGCGCTTTGGTCCCTCACATTGCAAAACATCCAGAAATTTTGATTGTCTATCTGGTTCTTAAGTCATAAGTCATGTTTTGCAAATTTTACTGTACGTAAGAGCTTTTGGGATTATTTGCTATTTAAACAATATTATTAAAAGCTTTTGAAGATGGAAGCCTTGTTTAAAGTTTCCGATATAGGTAACAAAACAAAATGCATAGTAATATTAGCCAAGGACACTGAATGATTGTTCCCAGTAATTATTCCACTTGTTTATAGAAATTTTCTTGGTACTGTAAGATCACATTATTTTAAACAAAATACAGTCAAATCAACCAAGATTGCGTGTGCTTTATAGTTGAACTCAAGAGTGATGTTTCAACGCATACCGTAATGATTTTTTGTTCAAATCTCTGTTTATACTCGGGTATAACGCCTGTACGTCAGCCGTGTTGTAATCCAATTTTCTGTATAATCAATTTCTAGAAATTTCCAGGATTATTGTTCCAAAACGTAGCTTTTACTATCTCGGCAATGTTTATTTATAGAATTTTGACAAAAAACCTGACTAATCGAATTTAATAGTAATTCCGAAAAAAAGCTGTAATGCGGTATGTAGTTACGTTATAAAATAAAAATTTGTTGTTAATATAATTTAGTTTGTGCTGTTCAATAATTTGGTTATTACAGTAATGAGTAAGTTTGTCTAAGGTCAAAACTAGATTGTTCGTATTGGTGTCTTTAATTCTGGTAAAAGCGGTGAGTTATTGTAAAACTATTATATCATAGTCGTCATAATCAATACCGTAATGATAGTTATACCGTCTTTGTCGGCTCTACAAATGACAATCTGTTTGGATTTTACCAATTCTTTGATTTTGGTTAGGCTTTTCTGCATATCTGTGGTCAAATTGTTACGCTAGCGAAAATTTCGTTTTACTTTAAGGTTTTAAGTTCCTTAGTTTAGCAATAATTACATCGCAATATGTCTTTGTTTTGTCATCCAATAGTTCTGGTTCCGATCTGGATGATTTGGAGATATTTGATTTTTTTGGTGTAGAGGTCTCTAAACTTTGATCTTGATCTTTCACATCTTCATGTAAAATATGTGCCCATTCGATTCTCCTTATGTGTGTATGTAAGTTTATCCATTCGCAATTTTTTATGGATTCAGACGGATTCGGTGTAGGCGCGAAATTTAGTCCTTTTAACAATAGCAGTTTGTCATTAATCTGAATGTCTACAGAGGAACGATTCAATATCATATCTTCAGCTGGCTTAATCTCTTTTTTCATATTTTTGTATTTTTCTTCTGCGTTAGCTTGGAGGATCTTTTTTATTTTCATTTTTCTTATTATTAATTTGCAAGTATCGAATCCATCCTGAGCCAAAATCGACGTGTAAAGTTCCTTTGTCGTACATACAGCGAGTTATATTTGTTAACAAATTTCTCATCTTAGAAACCAAATCTAGTGTTGCAGCTAAAATAACAATTTTTTCTGGAGGGTATTAATGTTGTTTTTTAAAGAGTTTTAAATCTACCAGTAATTTTATATGCTCTTGTGTAAGCAGTAAATCGTAATCAAGATTTTATAATTTGAAGGTAAAATAGTCAACTTTTCTTTGTTCTTGCGTCTATCTCTTTGTACTGAAGATAAACGACGATTAATTATTATCAGTCACTGTCTATCACTAAATAAAATCAAGATAAGTTTGAAACTTAAGAATCTGTCCTTGTATATTGACTGTATTAAAAAGTTAAAACAATTAAAGCCAAGTTTAAAAATTTACTGTGGAGTTTATCTTGTTTATCAAATTTTTGATTGAATATTGAACATTAAAATTCAAAATAGTAGAAACGGTACCACTAATAAAAGCTTTTTATAAAAATTTTTCGAAAAACAAATCAATAAATTTACAAACGTTGATTTAGTAAACTACAAAATAATCAAATACGATCATTTAGCATCAACATCAAATAGGAGGATTTTTGACGACGAACCGACATTAAAGTTTAAAAGGACAAATTTTCTATTTGCTTAGCTATTTAGGATCTCTTTTGATTATATTTTATGGAATCTTTTTTTTTTTTTTTAAACTAAGTACTCAATTACGAAAAGGAAATCTTGAATTCCTTACCTGCAGCAACTTGAGGACCAGTGTTTGGTTCTTTCAGAACGTTTAACGTAACTGCTTCAGTAGGATATGGGTCTGTATTTAATTCCCACTCAAGATCAAAAGTTTGCTCGAGAAAAAATGCCATTGTTTTTTTTGTCGTTACTATTTCCTTTTATCTTTGTTGCTAATCGATCGTAGTGTTAATAGGTATACGTGACTAAATGTCCAGTAATTAACAGTCACGTGATGAAATATCGCGTGATAAAGTGTGGGTAATCCGCTGCATATATCATCAAAATTGAATTTAGTGAATATACTACTGATCAATTAAATAACAATATTCAAACTTTTCCTTTGTTTCAAAAATCTATCAATCAACCAGATAGAATCGATCAACGAAGAGATCGGAAGTGGAAGCAACTTGTGCGCGGATGCTAAATTATGGGATAGATCAGATGAGAATCAAACTTGATTATTGACAAATTATCAACGCTTGAGACAGGGGTGAGCGATTTAATAAATAATTCGAAACTTGGATGATTTGAAGTTGTATGATGTGACGTAGAAGAAGACTGGAGATTGATAAGCTAAACCTGGTTTATTTGTATCAAGTAATATAGCATCGAGACCAAATGATGTAGATTATTCTTTGTTATATTGTCACAGTTACTCTTATTTTTATTTGCGGTAAAAAGTAATACAATAACAAAAAGGGATCCTAAAATAGAAAAAAAGAAAATTTAGCCGCAGGGAGACTGCGATAAGTGTTGCAGAGAAGAAGGTTTTTCATTTTTAATAAGGTTTTTTCATTTTAAATATAAGGTTTCAATAAATACTTTTTAAATTCATATTTAAAAACATTGTATGAAGTATTTTGAATGGGAATTTCGTTCCATATATTAATTCCTTGGTACTTTATGCATCTTTGCAATCGAAGTTTTATAAAAAGAATATAAAAAATTTTTTTTGGATTTGTTAGTTAACCTAGTGCTTTTTTTCGATTTGGCTGGTTAAATTAGAATAAAGACAAATTTTTATGAGAAGCATTTTTAAAAATTGGCTTGAAAAAATTTATCAACTTCTAGTTCATAAAGATCTAAGTTTTAAACTATCACAAAAGTTGGCTGCACATATAAATTTAACGGCTTTATTATCAATTTTATTTAGCTTTATTACCAAAAGTTATCACTTTTGTAAGATACGTCGGGAAGGTAGATCTCCAGATAAAAAGGCCGTATAATAAATGGGAATGTATCTGAGCGTAATAGATTTTTAACGGTGCTTTTTCTGGTAAATAGTGTCTAATTTAGAGATAATTTCAACAGTTCTTGATATTTTATATGGTATATTTGAGATGTGGAAATCGAAATTTAGATATTGAATACTTGTGCATTGTGCGATAAAAATGTTATTTAAAAAAACATTAGTTGTGGAAAAGGTTTATTTAGTTTGGGAGGTATAATTAGGAAGTTGGATTTATAGGGATTAACCGTGAGTTTATTAGAATCAAATCAAATTGATAGAATTTTAAATTTCTTTATTCATAATTGTAGGAAGGAATGTCATGATTCACTGAATCAAAAGCTTTTGTAAGGTCAAGAAAAACTAAACCAGTGAATTGATTAGAATTTATATTGTCATAGGAGTTTGTGATAACATCAACAAAAGCATGATTGGTTGAGACCTTATTTTGAAAACCATATTGAGAATTTATGATTACTCGCTTGTATAAGTCATTCAAGGATTTTAGAGAAACAAGAAAGAATAGAAATAGGGCGATAGTTTGTAGGTTTATCACGTTATCCTTAAAAATTGGAACTACCCTTGCAATTGTACAATTTTCGGGAAAAGCGCCTTCTGTGAAACAAAACTTAATAAAAACTTGAAAATAGGGAATAATAACTGAAGAGGCAATTCGAAAAAAAGCTGCAATGTCGTTATGGCCAACTGCTTTATTTTTTAGAGAATAAATAGCGTTAATTTTTTCTGTGGGGTTAAGTACGTTGAGAAAGATAAAAGAAACTCGTTTGTTTCGGTAGGTAGAAAAAGACTTAAAGGACGTATTTAAAAAATTTGTTTGCTAAATTTGAGACAATTAAGCAAAAAGTCTTTAGTTAATTTATAAGAGTAAACATTATAAAATGATTTTTTTCCTCACCACTTAAAAAATGAGATTTAAACATCCGACTCTTTTTTTAATTTAAGTTAGTTGAAAAAGTTTTCTCATTCTTGAAATTGGCCTCAAAGGCGCATAAGGGTGTCAATAGAATGTAATATAATGTGCAGTGGTAGATATTCAAATTCAGGGGCCCGAGGCAAGGATTATTAAAAATTGATGTTTTCTAAAAAAAAAAAGGGCTTTGATTTCATGTTATACTTTTTGCTCCGAAAATCATGCTGATCTCAAAAAAAGAAAAAAGTCTTCACTTCGATTTCATCTCCGATTTTGCTATTTTTCTCGCAAAATCATGGTGACCTCTAAAAAAAAGAAAAAAGGTCTTCACCTCGAATCGATCTTGTATTTCCCACTTTTCGTCCCAACTTCATGATGATCTCTAAAAAACATCCGTAGCAAATTGAAACTATATATGTGCTATTTTCAAGGAGCGGCCCCAAAAAAAAGTCGGCCCAAGGCAACTGATTCCCTCATTCGCCTCACCCAATATCTACCACTGATAATGTGGACAAAATTATTAAATAGTTCATAAAAATTTTAATCATATAGGGTAGGTCGATGACTAGAATAATTGTCTAAATCAGTTTGAAGGTCTTTACAAAACAGTTCTGAACAATTTAAAAGCAGCGTTTGAATAAACTGCAAAAGGCAATTTAGGAAATTACGAATTACCATTGCAAATTTAAACAAGGAAACAATTAGTAACTGATTTCCTTAACAAAATCATATCTGTTTCAAAAAAACAACACAATTAAAAACAAATAAATAAATATAAAGCAGCAAATCTATGAAAAGTGTGTAATTACTCTCAAGTGCTTTCCAAACAATCTTCTTTTTATTCTTCTTAGCTTCTTTATAATACGGTAATGGAAGTTTTCGCTGTTCTTGAAACTTAACAGGCAAATGATCAGTAATGTAAGTATTTAGATTGGTGCTTTCACTTTCTTTACGCATAGCGTTATATTTTCTAAGATTTTCTGCTGATTTAAAAATTACATTTTTATCATAAATTGTAAGTAACTTAACAATTATCGGTCGATGAACGGAACTGGTCCACTATTTTTTGTAATGGGTTGTTGAGGAAGTTTTAGTTGTTCATTCTATTACAGTGGTTTTCAACCTTTTCTGTACCGTGGCCTATTTTTCAACCCAAGTTAACTTAACAACCCACTTTGGTCAACAAAATTAAATTCCCATCCCAAAATCATAGTGTTCTCTAAAAAAAAAAAGAAAAGGTCTTCACTTGAAATTGCTGTCAATTTTCCCTATTTTTGTCCCAAAATCATAGTGTTCTCTAAAAAAAAATCTTCATGTGGTTGACTGCACAGGACGCCAGAAAAATGCCTAAAAAATGGGTTGGACGGCAAGCCTAATTATACATATTGCTTTCATTTTGATTTATGCTCCATGGCCCACTAAAAAAACCACTGTGGCCCACTACTGGGCCATGGCCCATAGGTTGAAAACCCCTGTTCTAATTACGTTAAGATACGCGACTTAAATTAGCACTTTTTTGAAGAATAATTGGTTTCTGGAATCCCTGCGAATTCCTGCTGCCGATTATGATGTCTGAAAGGTAATAAACACGATTAGGTAATTGAGAAAATTGCGACACCTAGTAATTAAGCATTTCTTAACCGTAATAATAAAGCTGATAAAAGTATTAAACTGTTCGTTTCACAATCGAAGCGTGATGATTAGTAAAAGCTTTTCAATAAAAAGATTCTATATAAAAAAAAATAAATTCATAAAAGTTTATTTAATAAATCAATATGAGGTTTAGAACGGCACGCAGGGATTAATTGTATTTATTTTGTGGAATTTTTGATCTTGTTCGTTTATTTTGGAACCAAGTTCTCACCTGCAAACAAAAAAATTCAACTTACAATAGTTTAAAGCAATTACAATTCCAAATAAATCATATTACAAAATACACTTCGATGTAAGGTGGATGAAGAAGTAGACGTTAAAAATCCGAACGAATTGAAGGCAGAATTTTAGAAAATAAATCTTCTGAACTTGAAAGTGAACAAAAGTGTTCGATTTATAATTGAAATTTCAGCCATTCAAAACTTAAAAATCTGATTCGTCTTTTTTACAACATATTTTATTAGTATTTCCTTATCAACTTACTGTAACGGGGCAAGTTCTTGGAATAACTTAATTCGGTGATCTTTAGTCGGGAGAGGTTTGATGAAAATTCTTGCAATTCTTCCAATCATTTCGAACGGCAGAGGTTTGATGAAAATTCTGACTGGGGCCAGGCGATTTGTTCGGACGAAAATGTTGCCCTTTGTTTTTTCTTGCAATCATTTTGAACGGCAGTGGTTGATGCTTGTTGATCCGACATAACTATAAAATGGTTCACTGTAATTTCATCGCCGTAAATTCATCGCGGTAATTCCATCGCGGTAATTTCATCGTTTGGTAATTACATCTCATACATTTTCACCGCAATGTAACTACATCGCAACATATTACATCGTCAGTAATATCATCGCCAGGGTTCTATTTTATTCATTTAACTAGTTATTTTTTTTAACTCAATCAATGCCAAAAACAAAACAAAGCAAAATAAAATAACACAATTTTAAAAACAAAAAACCTGAGAGACGGTATTCATTTTTTTTAAACGACAAGTTATGAGCGATTCCTCTTAGATAATCATTCGTTGACTATAGTTTGAATTCTTAATGCTGTATCCTTATACTTCTTTTTACGTGGAGGTTCTGCACCTGCTGTATATTGCTCCATTATTGCTTCGTTTCTCGCTTGTTCGCAAGATTTTCTAAAAATTTCCAGATTATAGGATGTGATGCCCCAATTAATTCGCTGAATGAACGATGCCAACCTTCACAGGCATTGTTTGTCTTACAAGCAAAAAATTTGGCAGCACCGAAACAATTCTACAGAACATGATCAAAGCGAGGGGGTCGACGTATTAAGCAGCGGTTTGCCCGTCCAATCCATGTATCCTCAAAGCTCTGCTATAACTGTTGCAGACCATTTGATTGTAAAGATCGAAATAAGCATTGTGAGAAATGAAAAAAGCAACCTTGTTTGGAGAGTTTATCTCTCACTGCCTTTCTGTCTGTCTGTCCCTTTTGAAAAATCGCGACGATGATATTACTGACAATGTAATATGTTGCGATGTAGTTACATTGCGGTGAAAATGTATGCGATGGAATTACCGCGATGAATTTACGGCGATGAAATTACCGGATACCCAATAAAATTAATTAAATTAAATCAAGTCATATACTGATTCGTCTTTATTACATCATATTTTATTAGTTTTTACTTATGAACTTACTGTAACGAGGTCAATGTTGAGTTCTTGGAATAACTTGATTCAATAATATTGAGTTGGGTAAGGGTTTGATGAGAATTCTGATTGGAGACGGTGAATTTGCTCAGAAGTTAATTTTTAATTTACGATCATTTTGAGCATCGTTCGTTGGTGTTTGTTGATCCGGCATTGCTGTAAAAACCAAAGTTTAGCAAATATGTTAACGTTCAATTTAACTAGATATAATTTAAATGACATTTTGAGATATTTTTTCACTAATCTGTGACGGTTTTTGTCTTTTCTATCACGTTGAGATAGGCGATTTTACTACTCTGTCGAAGACTGAAATTTGAACAAATAAATAATTTTCATAGTTTTCAGTTTATAAAAAAAATCAAGATAGTATATTTTACATTTATCATCATTGTGTAGATATATTCTTGATTAAAGCTTCGTATAAATGGATCAAAACAATTTGTCTGATTAAATTTCCATCAACGTCTCATAAATACAAAAATTAAATTAAATTCCAAAAATTTACCAATTTATTTGTCTACATTGTCTGCACTCAACCTGTGACTTTGTATTTTTCTTTCTTTGATTTGCTATTTTCCTGCTCTACTTTAATGAGCTGTTGTTTTATGGCTACCAACTGATGGTTATTCCATTCCAATCGACGTTGCAGAGACTCCAGCTGTTGTTTGTGTGCTTTGTTGATCTGCTTTATTTTATCTACAGCCATGGAGACCGCCTTAAAGCATTCTGCTTGCTGCTCTGCTTCTCGAACATCATCTTATGGAGAGCGATCTTACTGGTGAACAAAAGTGTTGGATTTTTAATTGAAATATCTGCCATTCAAAACTTAAAAAGTCTGATTCGTTTATTTTGCAAAATATTTTATTAGTATTTACTTATTAACTTACTGTAACGGGGCAATGTTGAGAAGGTTTGATGAGAATTCTGATTGGAGACGGTGAATTTCCTCCGAAGTAAATTTTCATTTTACGATCATTTTGAGCATGGTTTGTTGGTGTTTGTTGATCCGGCATTACTGTACAAACAAAGTTTAGCAAATATGTTATCGTTCAATTAAACTAGATATAATTTAAATGACATTTTAGCTATTTTTTCACTAATCTGTGACGGTTTTTGTCTTTTCTATCACGTTGAGATAGGCGATTTTACTACTCTGTCCGAAGACTAAAATTTCAACAATAAAATAATTTTCATATCTTTCAATTTAAAAAAAAAATCGAGGTGCTTCGTATAAACGTATCAAAACAATTTATCTGATTAAATTTCCATCAACGTCTCATAAATACAAAAATTAAATTTAAATTTAATTCCAAAAATTTAAAAATTCATTTGTCTACATTGTCTGCACTCAACCTGTGACTTTGTATTTTTCATTCATTAAAATGCTATTTTCCTGCTCCACTTTAATAAGCTGTTGTTTAATGGCTACCAACTGATGGTTATTCCGTTCCAGTCGACGTTGCAGAGACTCCAGCTGTTGTTTGTGTGCTTTGTTGGTCTGCTTTATTTCCTCTACAGCCATGAGGACCTCCTTAAAGTAATCTGCTTGCTGCTCTGCTTCTCCAGCAGTTAGTCAGTCAGTCAGTGTTTTTTTATTCTCGATCATTATTAAACAGTTTAACACAAAAATTATAAACATTAAAAAGATCAAGAAAAGTTGTGAACAAAAGTGTTGGGAGTTATAATTGAAATTTAAAATGTCTGATTTGTCTATTTTACAACATGTAACGGGGCAATGTTGAGTTCCTGGAATAACTTAATTCGGTGATCTTGAGTCGGGTAAGGATTTGATAAAAATTCTGACTGGAGGCGGCCGGCGATTTCTTGGGACGAAAATGTTGTCCTTTTTTGGTTTCTTTTTTCTATCATTTTAAACGGCAGTGGTTGATGCTTGTTGATCCGGCATAACTGTAAAATTAATTAAATTAAATCAAGTCATTTACTGATTCGTCTTTATTACATCATATTTTTACTGTAACGAGTTCAATGTTGAATTCTTGCAATAACTTGATTCGGTAATGTCGAGTCGGGTAAGGGTTTGATGAGAATTCTGATGGGAGACGGTGAATTTCCTCTGAAATAAATGTGGTCCTTTTTTGTTTTTATTTTACGATCATTTTAAGCATCGTTCGTTGGTGTTTGTTGATCCGGCATTGCTGTAAAACCAAAGTTTAGCAAATATGTTAACGTTCAATTAAACTAGATATAATTTAAATGACATTTTAGATATTTTTTCACTAATCTGTGACGGTTTTTGTCTTTTCTATCATGTTGAGATAGGCAATTTTACTACTCTGACGAAGACTGAAATTTGAACAAAAATAATTTTCATAGTTTTCAGTTTATAAAAAAAATCAAGATAGTATTTCACATTTATCATCATTGTGTAGATATATTTTTGATTAAAGCTTTGTATAAATGGATCAAAACAATTTGTCTGATTAAATTTCCATCAACGTCTCATAAATACAAAAATTAAATTAAATTCCAAAAATTTACCAATTTATTTGTCTGCATTGTCTGCACTCAACCTGTGACTTTGTATTTTTCTTTCTTTGATGTGCTATTTTCCTGCTCCACTTTAACGAGCTGTTGTTTTATGGCTACCAACTGATGGTTATTCCGTTCCAATCGACGTTGCAGATTCGTTGGTCTGCTTTATTTTACAGCCATGGAGACCGCCTTAAAGTAACCTGCTTGCTGCTCTGCTTCTCCAAAAGCATCTCAAGGAGAGCGATCTTACTGATGAACAAAAGTGTTGGAGTTATGATTGAAATTTTTTTGCCATTCAAAACTTAACAACATATTTTATTAGTATTTACTTATTAACTTACTGTAACGGGGTCAATGTTGAGTTCTTGGAATAACTTATTTCGGTGATCTTGAGTCGGGTAAGGCTTTGCGATGACAATTCTGACTAGAGACGGCCGGCGATTTGTTCAGACGAAAATGTTGTCCTTTGTGTTTTCTTTCAACCATTTCGAACGGCAGTGGTTGATGCTTGTTGATCCGGCATAACTGTAAAATTAATTAAATTAAATCAAGTCATTTACTAAGTTGTTTTTATTAAATTATATTTTTACTGTAACGGGGTCAATGTTGAGTTCGGAATAACTTGATTCAATAATGTTGAGTCGGGTAGGGGTTTGAGAGTCTGGTGGGAGACGGTAAATTTCCTCTGAAGTAAATCTGGTCCTGTTTTGTTTTTATTTTACAATCATTTTGAACATCGTTCGTTAGTGTTTGTTGATCCGGCATTGCTGTAAAAACCAAAGTTTAGCAAATATGATAACGTTCAATTAAAGTAAATATAATTTAAATGACATTTTGAGATATTTTTTCACTAATCTGTGACGGTTTTTGTCTATTCTATCACGTTGAGATAGGCGATTTTACTACTCTGACGAAGACTGAAGTTTGAACAAAAATAATTTTCATAGTTTTCAGTTTATAAAAAATATCGATAGTATTTCACATTTATCATCATTGTGTAGATATATTCTTGATTAAAGCTTTGTATAAATGGATCAAAACAATTTGTCTGATTAAATTTCCATCAACGTCTCATAAATACAAAAATTAAATTAAATTCCAAAAATTTACAAATTTATTTGTCTACATTGTCTGCACTCAACCTGTGACTTTGTATTTTTCTTTCTTTGATGTGCTATTTTCCTGCTCCACTTTAACGAGCTGTTGTTTTATGGCTACCAACTGATGGTTATTGCGTTCCAATCGACGTTGCAGATTCGTTGGTCTGCTTTATTTTACAGCCATGGAGACCGCCTTAAAGTAATCTGCTTGCTGCTCTGCTTCTCCAAAAGCATCTCACGGAGAGCGATTTTACTGATGAACAAAAGTGTTGGATTTATGATTGAAATTTTTTTGCCATTCAAAACTTAAAGTATGATTCGTCTATTTAACAACATATTTTATTAATATTTACTTATCAACTTACTGTAACGGGGCGATGTTGAGTTCTTGGAATAACATATTTTGGTGATCTTGAGTCGGGTAAGGGTTTGTGATGAAAATTCTGACTGGAGGCGGCCGGCGATTTGTTGGGACGAAAATGTTGTTCTTTGTTTTTCTTTCAAACATTTTGAACGGCAGTGGTTGATGCTTGTTGATCCGGCATAACTGTAAAATTAATTAAATTAATTCAAGTCATTTACTGATTCGTCTTTATTACATCATATTTTTACTGTAACGGGGTTAATGTTGAGTTCTTGGAATAACTTGATTCAGTAATGTTGAGTTGGGTAGGGGTTTGATCAGAATTCTGATTGGAGACGGTGAATTTGCTCAGAAGTTAATTTTTATTTTACGATCATTTTGAGCATCGTTCGTTGGTGTTTGTTGATCCGGTATTGCTGTAAAAACAAAGTTTAGCAAATATGTTGACGTTCAATTAAAGTAGGGGGTTAAAGTAGGGGAAGGTGGGGCAATATGGCACCATGAGGCAAAACGAAACATTTAAATAAATTCGTAAAAAAGAAATACAGCCACCTATTGACTATGATTACATAATCAGCCATTGAACCATGTTATTCCAGCCATTTTGTTTGAACGTCGAACTTATACCGACGAACTGAGAACGATCAGAAGAATTTTGATCTACTTGATCTAAAAAGCATATTTTAATAAGTGAGTAGTTTGCTTTATGGTTATAAAGTTAAAATATTGGACTTCATGTTTTTAAGAGTAATACCGTAGGCTATTCTTCGGATGGTTTTGAATTTATCAGCTTTGATAATAATATCTGTCATACGATGACATGTTAAAACTAGGCTATGGGGCAAAATGGTCAGCTATGAGTGGGGCAAAACAGACCAAAGTTTCATTTTGCCCCACACAAACTGCTGTTTAGTATGAAGCCTCATTATCAATATTTCTCTTCATGAACTGCATCAAAATAGTATAACAACTTTTATTTATAAAAATTAATGTTTTAATGATATAGCTTTTCTATAATCTATCAATAAGGTAGGCTAATCCTATAATAGTCTATCAATATTAGCAGGCCTTGTTAAAGGGTAAATTTGTTAATTGCATGTCTAAACTCAAACTGGTTTTCATTCAGCTATACCAATAAGAATATTGGCTTTCAGCTATACGAATAAGAAACTTCAAATTAGTTAAAATTCTGCTATTAGTATCCATATTTGAATTTATTTTATTTATTAATTCAACCTTTTTACAATTAATAGTGGTATGAAAATTGCTGTTGGCTACCATGGTTCGAAATTACAAACGCAAAACAAATCGACAGTTATGGAGTAAAGACTCCATGAAAAAAGCATTACATGCATTGAAAAATAGAACCTCTTTAAGAGCAGCATCAAAAGAATTTCAGATACCGAAAACAACTCTTTAAAGACCAAAACAAAATACAAAAATTCTTGGTAACTACAAGGTAAACTTGATTTAAAATTTTTAATAAACTTTTTAAACTTAAGAAAAATTATAATTTGGTTCATAAATATAGCTTATTAAATAACATTAAAAAGGTATAAAACATTAGTTAGGCTTAAGTATTTTTAACCAGTAGAAACCTGTAAAATGCCCTTATTTATATGCAATTGTTTATGTTTTAGACAGTATTTTCATCAACAATGGAAAAAGAGTTGGTAGAATATTTGTTGTCTTTGGAGAGCATGATGTTTGGTTTGACAACTAATGATGTCAGAAATCTTGCGTTTCAGCTAGCAGAAAAAATAATTTACCAAATTCTTTCAATAAAGCTAAAAGAAAAGCAGGTAAAGATTGGCTTCAAGGGTTTATGCACCGGCACAAAGAACTATCTTTAAGACAACCAGAAGCTACTTCTGCTGCTAGAGCTACGTCTTTCAATTCCCAAACAGTCAATAAATTTTTTGACCTGTTTGAACCAGTGATGGATAAATATAAGTTTCCTCCACAGCGAATTTTTAACTGTGGTGAAATTGGCATCACTACGGTGCAAGGCAAGCCTTCAAAAGTTTTAGCCAAAACTGGAAGGCGACAAGTTGGGGGGTTAGTTTCAGCAGAACGTGGGCAACTGGTTTCGGTTGAAATATGTATGAACATAACAGGGACATTTATTCCACCCCTTTTTGTTTTTCCCAGAATTAGGATGAAGGCGGAGCTCATGAATGGAGCTCCTCCAGGTTCCATTTATGCATGCCATATAAGTGGTTGGATGCAACTTGAAATATTTGTAGAAACGATTTAAGCATTTTTAATCAACTGGAGCAACTAAAAAAAATCCTGTTCTTCTAATTTTGGATGGTCATTCAACTCATACAATGAACATGGAAGTAATTGATCTTGCAAGAGCTAATGGGGTAGTTTTGCTTTGTCTACCACCTCATTGCTCTCATAAGATGCAGCCGCTGGATGTGAGTTTTATGAAGCCATTGTCAATTTACTATGATCAGGAGCTTGAAAAATGGCTTCGTAATCATCCTTGTCGGGTGGTAACTACTTTTTAAGTAGCCGAATTATTTGGAATAGCTTATACTAAAGCAGCCACAGCACAAAAGCCATTAATGGGTTTAAGAAAACTGGATTGTTTCCAACAAATAGAGACATATTTTGAGCCACATGATTTTGTTCCATGCCAGCCAACAAACATTGATTCTGGAAAGAATGACCAGCTAAATGAATCAGCTTTTGTAATTGGTAAGTTTTGACTGACTTACCATCAAACAAGTTTGCAGATAAATCTGATTCTCAATTACTCACACTAATGCAAACGCCACAAAGCCAACCAATTTCTACACAAGAAAGCAACCAAGCTGGTCGTGAAAACGAAACAATGGAATGTAATCCAAATGCTAGCCATACCCACTCTACCGTTGCATCGACGTACATATCACCATATGCAATTGCACCTCCTCCAAGCATCTACAAGACCTCGTAGAAAGCCAAAAACACGACGTGGATTTGTTGCTGTTTTAACAAGTAGTCCTTATAAAGCTCACCTACATAACATTAAAAAGGCAAAAGCAAAGGACATAGATATAAAGTGTAAAAAACTAACGACATTAAAACCAGCAAAGTTACAGAGCAAGCTTAAAGGTGCACAAACAAGAACTTTTAAGAAAAGTTTGACTACAACATATTCAAAGCAAGAAGAGAATGCCCAATGCATCTATTGCTGGGAAAAGTGGAGTGAGACCAGTCATGACGGTATGATACAATGTACTATATGCTTGAACTGGGCTCATTTTAAGTGCGCTTGTATAGAAGAAGATGACCTAGAATTTGTTTGTGATCTATGTTAAATGACCAACAAACTTTTTATAGGCCTGCTTGTAAACTAAATTTTTACTACTGCCTTGGTATGCAACTGCAGTATTAAAGTAGGCCTAAAGTTACAGGAAATTATGTTCTTTTTTATTGTTTTGTTGGGATTTATTGTAGATTAAATATTCAAAACACATCACGTGTCTTTTATCTTGCCTAACTATGTATCCACCTCACAATATTTCTCAAAAAAATACGTTGGGGCAAGATGGACGAACGGTCCACATTGCCCCTATAGGGTATTCCATATTGCCCCATATACAGGGCAAAACGGTAAAAGAATCAATTTTTTCACAAAATCTATAATTGCAATTACAGTATATCAGCTTTTGGTTTATTTGATTTATGTCTACGACCTTGATTTAAACTCGGGATATCGTTTCTCTGCGAACTTTAACGTAGGACGTAGAAGCGTGTAAAGTTAAGGGGTCCGTTATGCCCCACCTTCCCCTACATATAATTTAAATGACATTTTAGATATTTTTTCACTAATCTGTGACGGTTTTTGTCTTTTCTATCACGTTGAGATAGGCAATTTTACTATTTTTTTACTATTCTGTCGGAAGACTGAAATTTGAACAAATAAATCTTCATAGTTTTCAGTTTATAAAAAAAATCGAGATAGTATTTCACATTTATCATCATTGTGTAGATCAGTGGTTCTCAACCTTTTTGCTAGCAAGTACCACCTAGAAATTTTTCTTTACATTATGTACCACAAAGTTCATCGAAAAATTAATTATTTCAATTTTTTTTTGTTTTAATTTTAATTTTTGACGTTCCAAAAATTCGCATTACCCTCTTTTTTCCCAAAATCATAGTGATCTCTAAAAAAAAAAAACAGGTCTTCACTTCGATTTCATCTCCCTTTTCGCTTTTCTCCCAAAACCATGGTGACCTTTAAAAAAAAGGTTTTCACTTCGGATCAATCTCCTTATTTCCCACTTTTCGTCCCAACTTTGTAATGATCTCTAAAAAATCTTATACAGCAAAATGAGACTATATGAGGTATCTTCGAGTGAGGAGCCCGAGGCAACTGCCTCATTCACATCACCGAATATCCACCACTGCGTACCACCTAAAAAGGTCTCACGTACCACTAGTGGTTGCCCGGAGTCCTTTTTTCATTGGACCAAAGAGGTGGTAGTCTGACGGTGCCAAATCAGGAGAATATGGCGGATGTGGTATCACAGTCCATCCAAATGAAGTAATGGCCTCCATTGTCCTGATGCTTGTGTGAGGACGTGCATTGTCATGCTGGAGGAGCACATTTGCCATGTCCCAAGTTGGGCCGAACATGTCGAATTTTTGCTTTGAGTTTCCTAAGAGTCTCAATGTATACCTCAGAGTTAATGGTTACCCCTTTCGGCAAAAAATTTACAAGGATTACACCTTGAGAATCCCAAAAAACCGTGGCCATAATTTTGCCAGCAGAGTTTTGGGCCTTGAACTTTTTGGCCCTTGATGAAGTTGGGTGACGCCATTCCATTGATCTCCTTTTAGATTCAGGTTCAAAATGGTATACCCATGTTTCATCTCCAGTAATGATTTTTTCCAGAAAGGTGGGATCTCCATGGTGGTGTTCCAGAAGCTGAGTGCAGCAGCGAACTCTTTCAGTCTTGTGGTCCTCCGTCAGCTGTCTGGGTACCCAACGGGCACACACTTTTGAATACCCAAGGGACGCCACGATTGAATGGGCACTGCCTATGCTTACATCAAGCTTGGATGCCAGCTCCTCGACAGTAATGCGCCTGTCAGTTATCAACTCATCAGCATGACGAGTGCCTCAGACTGCATAGCGAGGTGATGAAGAACATTCATCTTGCTTGCAGTGAGGCCTTCGATGTTCAGCTGAAGAATAGTGGGTTTTCGGAACTTGTTGGCAATGTGCCCTGAAAAGGGCAGTTTTATCCTGACATTGCCCCGTCCTGAAAAGGACGTTTGCTGATTAGCAGACCCACACTGAACATCGGAATGGGTGGATACCCTTCCGTTTTGGTAGGTTCGGTTTCGGTCTGTCATTTTAAAATCAATGAGCAGACTTACTCACGGCCCAGGCTGCGTGAAAGCACCTACCATCTGGGCCAAAAGCCTACAAGATCCTCGAAAGGCTTATCTACGCCCGCGTTGAGCCATTAATCAATCCACTGCTCCCTAAAGAGCAGGCTGGGTTCCGACGCGGGAAGTCAACGGTAGATCAAGTTGTTCTGCTCCCAGAACATCGAGGATACTTTTGAGGCTAAAAAGAAGGCCGGTGCCGTATTTGTCAATCTGACAGCTGCTTATGACACTGTTTAGCACCGTGGCCTTACCTGTAAGCTGCTGAGACTACTTCCGGATAAGCACATGGTCAGAATGATTATGGAGCTTGTCCGAAATCGAAGTTTCACCCTTACCACCGGTGACAGCAAGCAAAGCAGGCTACGCCCTCTTAAAAACGGCGTTCCTCAGGGATCGGTCTTGGCTCTCCTCCTATTTAACATCTATACGTACGATCTTTTTTCCACACTACGTACAGCTGCCTTGTCTCTAGTCTACTCAACAGCTGAGTACTGTGCGCCAGTCTGGTGTCGCAGTGCTCACACTCGCCTCATTGACAGTGTCTTGAATGACGCCTTGCGCATAGTTACTGGATGCCTGCGTCCCACTCCAACGGACCACCTACCTGTACTCTCTGGCATCCAGCCAGCTGAGTTTCGCCGACTGGGAGCGACACTCTCCTTGGCTTACCGTGGATCTCTGGACCCCGATCATATCTTGTATGGTCTTTTAAGTGGGTCCTCAGATACTGGCCAAGTGAGACTAAGATCCAGACGCCCGTTTGTGCTAGGTGCGCGGAATGTCTTGGACAACTTTGCCAGACTTGGCATCCGCGCCTCTGAATGGACAAATCACAAATGGAAAACGGAGTACTGTGAAAATGCTTCCAGGCTCCGTGTTTTTGTGCCCGGGACCAGTGTCAGGCCTGTTGGGATGGGCTTACCCCGAGCAGCTTGGGTCAAGCTCAACCGCCTGCGGACTGGTGTTGGGCGATTCCATTCGTCCATGCACAAATGGGGTCTCGCTCCTTCACCGAATTGCGAGTGCGGCGCCTCAGAGCAAACCGCAGACCATGTACTAACAATGTGCCCCATACATCGGGCACCACATGGAGCACGCGGTCTGACGGTTTTGGATGACGAAACTCGATGCTGGCTTAATAACATCACTGCCAGCATCTGATCCAGGCAGTGCAGCAGTCTGGGGTAGTAAAAGTATAAACCCTCGGCCCCAGTCTTGTTTGTGTCTGGCCTGGAGTGGATACCCTTCAAACGACGACGACGACGACGAACTCATCAGCATAAGTTTTGTTGTCAGGATTGACAGAGGTGAATGGGCAACCACTACGTGGCTTATCGGCTATGCTGACTTTACCCACCTCTTCATGGTCTTCAGTACTTTTTTTAAATCGCTGTACCCATCTTTTACATTACTATAGTCTATGGTATTATACTTGTAGACATTTTAAGCGGTTATGAATCCTCAGAGAGGTTTCTCCCTCTGCAACAAGGAATTCGATTACAGCTCTTGTTTCTGACGAGCTTCAAGAGGGCAGCCATTTAAAAAACTAGTTTTAAGCTTTAAAAATCTGAAAATAAAAGAAAAACGTATAACAATCTCCAAAAGTGTTCTATCATGTTTGTGCCAAATATAAACAAGATTGGTAAAATCCTGTACGAGCAATGCACTTGAGTGCATTACTTTTTGAATGCCCCTCGTATGTTAACATTCAATTAAAGTACATATAATTTAAATGACACTTTAGATATTTTTTTACTAAACTGTGACGGTTTTGTCTTTTCTATCACGTTGAGAAAAAAATAATCTTAGCTTTCAGTCGGGTAAGGGTTTGATGAAAATTCTGACTGGAGGCGGCCGGCGATTTCTTGGGACGAAAATGTTGTCCTTTTTTGGTTTCTTTTTGCAATCATTTTGAACGGCAGTGGTTGATGCTTGTTGATCCGGCATAACTGTAAAATTAATTAAATTAAATCAAGTCATTTACTGATTCGTCTTTATTACATATTTTTACTGTAACGAGGTCAATGTTGAGTTCTTGGAATAATTGATGCAATAATGTTGAGTCGAATAGGGGTTTGATCAGAATTCTGATTGGAGACGGTGAATTTGCTCAGAAGTAAATTTTTATTTTAACATCATTTTGAGCATTGTTCGTTGATGCTTGTTGATCCGGCATAACTGTAAAATTAATTAAATTAATTCAAGTTATGTATTGATTCGTCTTTATTACATCATATTTTTACTGCAACGGGGTCAATGTTGAGTTCTTGGAATAACTTGATTCAATAATTTTGAGTCGGGTAGGGGTTTGATGAGAATTCTTATTGGAGACGAAAGTTTAGCAAATATGTTAACGTTCAATTAAACTAAATATAATTTAAATAAATGACATTTTAGATATTTTTTCATTAAACTGTACACGGTTTTTGTCTTTTCTATAACGTTGAGAAAAAAATAATCTTTATAGCTTTTAGTTTATAAAAAATATCGAGATGGTATTTCACATTTATCATTATTTTGTAGATATATTCTTGATAAAAGCTTTGTATAAATGGATCAAAGCAATTTGTCTGATTAAATTTCTATCAACGTCTCATAAATACAAAAATTAAATTTATTTTCAAAAAATTACAAATTTATTTGTCTACATTGTCTGCACTCCACCTGTGACTTCGTATTTTTCCTTTTTAATGTGCTGTTTTTCCTCTCCACTTGAATGAGCTGTTGTTTTATGGCTACCAACTGATGGTTATTCTGTTCCAATTGAGCTTGCAGTTGTAATTCGTTGGTCTGCTTCATTTCCTCTACAGCCATGAAGACTGCCTTAAAGTAAACGGCTTGCTGCTCTGCTTCTCGAGCAGCATCTCATGGAGAGCGATCTTAATGATGAACAAATATGTTGAATTTATAATTGAAATTTCTACCATTCAAAACTTAAGTCTGATTCGTCTATTTTACAACATATTTTATTAGTATTTACTTATCAATTTACTGTAAAGGGCCAATGTTGAGTTTTTGGAATAACTTAATTCGGTGATCTTGAGTCGGGTAAGGGTTTGATGAGAATTCTGATTAGAGACGGTGAATTTGCTCCGAAGTAAATTTTTATTTTACGATCATAACTGTAAAATTAATTAAATTCAATCAAGTCATTTACTGATTCATCTTTTTTACATCATATTTTTAGTATTTACTTATCAACTTACTGTAACGAGGTCAATGTGGAGTTCTTGGAATAACTTGATTCGGTGATGTTGAGTCGGGTAGGGGTTTGATGAAAATTTTGATGCAAGACGGTGAATTTGCTCCGAGGTAAATGTGGTCCTATTTGTTTTTAGTTTACGATCATTTTGAGCATTGTTTGTTGGTGTTTGTTGATCCGGCATTGTTGCTGTAAAAACAAAGTTTAGCAAATATGTTAAGGTTCAATTAAACTAGATATAATTTAAATAACATTTTAGATATATTTTTAATAATCTGTGACGGTTTTTGTCTTTTCTATTATGTTGAGAAAGGCGATTGCACTACTCTGTCAAAAACTGTTCAAATAAATCTTCCTAGCTTTCAGTTTATAAAAAAAATCGAGATAGTATTTCACATTTATCATCATTGTGTAGATATATTCTTGATTAAAGCTTTGTATAAATGGATCAAAACAATTCGTCTGATTAAATTCCCAACAACGTCTCTAAATACAAAAATTAAATTAAATTCCAAAAAATTACAAATTTATTTGTCTACATTGTCTGCACTCTTGTCTACATTGTCTGTCTGTCTATATTTCTCTACATTTTCTGTGACTTTGTATTTTTTTTTTAATGTGCTATTTTCCTCTTCCACTTTAATAAGCTGTTGTTTTATGGCTACCAACTGATGGTTATTCCGTTCCAATCCACGTTGCAGAGACTCCAGCTGTTGTTTGTGTGCTTCGTTGATCTGCTTGATTTGCTCTACAGCCATGGAGACCTCCTTAAAGTAATCTGCTTGCTACTTTGCTTCTCCAGCAGCATCTCACGGAGAGCGATCTTACTGGTGAACAAAAGTGTTGGATTTATAGGTGAAATTTCTGCCATTCAAAACTTAAAAAGTCTGATTCGTCTATTTTACAACATATTTTATTAGTATTTATTTATCAACTTACTGCAAAGGGCTAATTTTGAGTTCTTGGAATAACTTTATTCGATGATCTTGAGTCGGGTAAGGGTTCGATGAAAATTCGGATTGGAGGCGGCCGCCGATTTGTTGGGACAAAAATGTTGCCATTTTGTTTCTTTTTGCAATCATTTTGAACGGTAGTGGTTGATGCTTGTTGATCCGGCATAACTGTAAAATTAATTAAATTAAATCAAGTCATTTATTGATTCGTCTTTATTACATCATATTTTTACTGTAACGAGTTCAATGTTGATTTCCTGGAATAACTTGATTCAATAATGTTGAGTCGGGTAAGGGTTTGAGAATTCTGATTGGGGTGAATTTGCTCAGAAGTTAATTTTTATTTTACGATCATTTTGAGCATCGTTCGTTGGTGTTTGTTGATCCGGCATTGCTGTAAAACCAAAGTTTAGCAAATATGTTAACGTTCCATTATACTAGATATAATTTAAATGACATTTTGAGATATTTTTTCATTAATCTGTGACGGTTTTTGTCTTTTCTATCACGTTGAGATAGTATTTCACATTTATCATCATTGTGTAGATATATTCTTGATTAAAGCTTCGTATAAATGTATCAAAACAATTTGTATAATTAAATTCTCATCAACGTCTCATAAATACAAAACTTAAATTAAATTCCAAAAATTAAAAAATTTGTCTACATTGTCTGCACTCAACCTGTGACTTTGTATTTTTCATTCTTTAATGTGCTATTTTCTTGCTCCATTTTAACAAGCTGTTGTTTTATGGCTACCAACTGATGGTTATTCCGTTCCAATCGACGTCGCAGTGATCCAGCAGTTGTTTGTGTGCTTGGTTCGTCTGCTTTATTTCCTCTACAGACATTGAGACCGCCTTAAAGTAATCATTATCTCATAATAACAGAAATTAAAGTTAATTCCAAAAATTTACAAATTTATTTGTCTACTCATGTTTGCACTCACTTGTGACTTTGCTGTAAAAACAAAGTTTCGCAAATATGTTAACGTTCAATTAAATTTAAATGATATTTTAAATATTTTTTCACTAATCTGTGACGGTTTTTGTTTTTTTCTATCACGTTGAGATAGGCGATTTTACTACTTTGTCGGAAGACTGAAATTTGAAAAAAAACTAATCTTTATGGCTTTCAGTAAGTTAATCAAAACAATTTGTATGATTAAATTTCCATCAACGTCTCATAAATACAAAAATTAAATTTAATTCCAAAAATTTACAAATTCATTTGTCTACACATGTTTGCATTCACCTGTGACTTTGTATTTTTCAATCAAAAGTGCTATTTTCCCCTTTCACTTTAATAAGCTGTTTTATGGCTACCAACTGATGGTTATTTTGTTCCAATCGACGTTGCAGAGACTCCAGCAGTTGTTTTTGTGCTTCGTTTGTCTGCTTTATTTTCTTTACACCATGAAAACAGCCTTAAAGTAATCTACTTGCTGCTCTGCTTTTCCAGCAGCATCTCACGCAAAGCGATCTTGTGAACAAAAGTGTTGGATTTATAAGTGAAAGTTCTGCCATACAAAACTTAAACGTCTATTTTACAACATACTATTTTATTAGTATTTATCAACTTACTGTAAAGGGGCAATGTTAAGTTCTTGAATAACTTAATTCGGTGATCTTGAGTTGGGTAAGGTTTTGATGAAAATTCTGACTGGAGGCAGGCAATTTGTTCGGACGAAAATGTTGTTCTTATTTGTTTTATTTTTCAATCATTTTGAACGGCAGTGATTGGTGCTTGTTGATCCGGCATAACTGTAAAATTAATTAAATTAAATCAAGCCATTTACTGATTCGTCTTTATTACATCATATTTTTTACTGTAACGAGTTCAATGTTGATTTCTTGAAACAACTTGATTCAATAATGTTGAGTCGGTAAGGGTTTGATGAGAATTTTGATTGGAGACGGTAAATTTGCTCAGAAGTAACTTTTTAATTTCGATCATTTTGAGCATCGTTCGTTGGTGTTTGTTGATCCGGCATTCCTGTAAAACCAAAGTTTAGCAAATATGTTAACGTTCAATTAAAGTAGATATAATTTAAATGACATTTTGAGATATTTTTTCACTAATCTGTGACGGTGTTTGTCTTTTCTATCACGTTGAGATAGGCGATTTTACTACTCTGTCGGAAGACTGAAATTTGAACAAATAAATAATCTTCGTAACTTTCAGTTGATAAAAAAAAATCGAGATGGTATTTCACATTTATCATCATTGTGTAGATATATTCTTGATTAAAGCTTGATATAAATGTATCAAAACAATTTGTATGATTAAATTCCCATCAACGTCTCATAAATACAAAAATTAAATTAAATTCCAAAAATTTACAAATTTATTTGTCTACATTGTCTGCACTCTCCTGTGACTTTGTATTTTTCATTCATTAAAATGCTATTTTCTTCCTCCAATTGAATGAGCTGTTGTTTTATGGCTACCAACTGATGGTTATTCTGTTCCAATCGACGTTGCAGTGACTCCAGCAGTTGTTTGTGTGCTTGGTTCGTCTGCTTTATCTCCTCAACAGGCTACAGGCATTGTTGAGACCGCCTTAAAGTAATCTGCTTGCTGCTTTGCTTCTCCAGCAGCATCTCACGGAGAGCGATCTTACTGGTGAACAAAAGTGTTGGATTTAAGTGAAATTTCTGCCATTCAAAACATAAAAGTCAGATTCGTCTATTTTACAAAATATTTTTATTAGTATTTACTTATCAACTTACTGTAACGGGGCAATGTTGAGTTTTTGGAATAACTTAATTCGATGATCTTGCGTCGGGTAAGGGTTTGATGAGAATTCGGATTGGAGACCGTAAATTTGCTCAGAAGTTAATTTTTATTTTACAATCATTTTGAGCATCGTTCGTTTATGTTGTTGATCCGGCATTGCTGTAAAACCAAAATGACATTTTAAATACTTTTCACTAATCTGTGACGGTTTTTGTCTTTTCTATCATGTTGAGATAGGCGATTGAAGACTGAAATTTGAACAAAAAAACTAATCTTTAAGGTTTTCAGTTTATAAAAAAAATAGAGATGCTTCGTATAAATTGATCAAAACAATTTGATTAAATTTCCATCAACGTCTCATAAATACAAAAATTAAATTTAAAGCCAAAAATTTACAAATTCATTTGTCTACATTGTCTGCACTCAACCTGTGACATTGTATTTTTTATTCATAAAGTGCTATTTTCCCCTTTCACCTTAATGAGCTGTTGTTTTATGGCTACCAACTAATGGTTATTTTCTTCCAATCGACGTTGCGTAGACTCCAGCAGTTGCTTGTGTGCTTCTTTGATCTGCTTTATTTGCTCTACAGCCATGGAGACCTCCTTAAAGTAATCTGCTTGCTGCTCTGCTTCTCCAGCAGCATCTCACGCAGAGCGATCTTACTGGTGAACAAATATGTTTTATTTATAATTGAAAGTTCTGCCATTCAAAACAAAAGTCAGATTCGTCTATTTTTCAAAATATTTTATTAGTATTTACTTATCAACTTACTGTAACGGGGCAATGTTGAGTTCTTGGAATAACTTGATTCAATAATGTTGAGTCGAATATGGGTTTGATGAGAATTCGGATTGGAGACAGTGAATTTGCTCAGAAGTTAATTTTTATTTTACGATCATTTTAAGCATCGTTCGTTGGTGTTTGTTGATCCGGCATTGCTGTAAAAACAAAGTGACATTTTAAATATTTTTCACTAATCTGTGACGGTGTTTGTCTTTTCTATCACGTTGAGATAGGCGAGTTTACTACTCTGTCGGAAGACTGAAATTTGAACAAAAAACTAATCTTATTTATGGCTTTCAGTTTGTAACAAAAATTGAGATGCTTCGCACAAATTGATCAAAACAATTTGTCTGATTAAATTTCCACCAACGTCTCATAAATACAAAAATTAAATTTAATTCCAAAAATTTACAAATTCATTTGTCTACATTGTCTGCACTCAACTTTGTGACTTTGTAGTTTCATTCATTAAAGTGCTATTTTCCCCTTCCAGTAGTTGTTTGTGTGCTTCGTTGGTCTGCTTTATTTCCTTTACAGCCATGGACACCGTCTTAAAGTAATCTGCTTTCTGCTCTGCTTCTCCAGCAGCATCTCAAGGAGAACGATCTTAGTGGTGAACAAAAGTGTTTGATTTTATATGTGAAAGTTCTGCCATTCAAAACTTAATAATGTCTGATTTGTCTATTTTACAACGTACTATTTTATTAGTATTTACATATCAACTTACTGTAACGGGGCAATGTTGAGTTCTTGGAATAACTTAATTCGGTGATCTTGAGTCGGGTAAGGTTTTGATGAAAATTCTGACTGGAGGCAGGCGATTTGTTCGGACGTAAATGTTGTTCTTATTTGTTTTATTTTTCAATCATTTTGAACGGTAGTGGTTGATGCTTGTTGATCCGGCATAACTGTAAAATTAATTAATTAAATTCAATCAAGTCATTTACTTATTTGTCTTTATTACATCATATTTTTAGTATTTACTTATCAACTTACTGTAACGAGTTCAATGTTGAGTTCTTGGAATAACTTGATTCTGTGATATTGAGTCGGGTAGGGGTTTGAAAATTTTGATGCGAGACGGTGAATTTGCACCAAGGTAAATGTGGCCCTTTTTGTTTTTAGTTTACGATCATTTTGAGCATCGTTCGTTGGTGTTTGTTGATCCGGCATTGCTGTAAAAACAAAGTTTAGCAAATATGTTAACGTTCAATTAAAGTATATACATATATCAATAATTTAAATAACATTTTGAGATATTTTTTTACTAATTTGTGACGGTTTTTGTCTTTTCTATCATTTCTATCATGTTGAGATTGGCAATTTTACTACTCTGTCGGAAGACTGAAATTTGAACAAATAAATAATTTTAATAGCTTTCAGTTTATAAAAAAAATCGAGATGGTATTTCACATTTATCATCATTGTGTAGATATATTCTTGATTAAATCTTCGTATAAATGTATCAAAACAATTTGTATGATTAAATTGCCATCAACGTCTCATAAATACAAAAATTAAATTAAATTCCAAAAATTTACAAATTTATTTGTCTACATTGTCTGCACTCAACCTGTGACTTTGTATTTTTCATTCATTAAAATGCTATTTTCCTGCTCCACTTTAACGAGCTGTTGTTTTATGGCTACCAACTGATGGTTATTCCGTTCCAATCGAGGTTGCAGTGCGTCCAGCAGTTGTTTGTGTGCTTGGTTCGTTTGATTTATCTCATCTACAGCCATGGAGACCGTCTTAAAGTATTTTGCTTGCTGATCTGCTTATCAAGCAGCATCTCATGGAGAGCGATCTTACTGGTGAACAAAAGTGTTGGATTTATAATTGAAATATCTGCCAATCAAAACTAAGTCTGATTCGTTTATTTTACACACAATATTTTATTAGTATTTACTTATCAACTTACTGTAACGGGGCAATGTTGAGAAGGTTTGATGAGAATTCTGATTGGAGACGGTGAATTTGATCCAAAGTAACTTTATTTTACGATCATTTTGAGCATGGTTCCTTGGTGTTTGTTGATCCGGCATTGCTGTAAAACCAAGTTAAGCAAATATGTTAACGTTTAATTAAACTAGATATAATTTAAATGACATTTTAGATATTTTTTTATTAATCTGTGATAATGTTTGTCCTATCACGTTGAGATAGGCGATTTTCCTACTCTGTCGGAAGACTAAAATTTGAACGAAAAAATAATCTTCATAGCTATCAGTTTATAAAAAAAATCGAGATGCTTCGCATAAACGGATCAAAACAATTTGTTTAATTAAATTTGCATCAACGTCTCATAAATACAAAAATTAAATTTAATTCCAAAAATTTACAAATTCATTTGTCTACATTGTCTGCACTCAATAAGCTGTTGTTTAATGGCTACCAACTGATGGTTGATCCGTTCCAATCGACTTTGCAGAGACTCCAGCTGTTGTTTGTGTGCTTCGTTGGTCTGCTTTATTTCCTTTACAGCCATGGATACCGCCTTAAAGTAATCTGCTTGCTGCTCTGCCTCACCAGCAGCATCTCAAGGAGAACGATCTTACTGGTAAACAAAAATGCTGAATTTATAATGGAAATTTCTGCCAATTAAAACTTAAAAATGTCTTGATTTGTCTATTTTACAACATATTTTATTAGTATTATCAACTTACTGTAACGGGCCAATGTTAAGTTCTTGGAATAACTTAATTCGGTGATCTTGAGTCGGGTAAGGTTTTGATGAAAATTCTGATTGGAGGCAGGCGATTTGTTCGGACGTAAATGTTGTTCTTATTTGTTTTATTTTTCAATGGTTTTGGAAAATGTTGTCCTTATTTGTTTTATTTTTCAATGGTTTTGAACGGTAGTGGTTGATGCTTGTTGATCCCGCATAACTGTAAAATTAATTAAATTAAATCAAGTCATTTACTGATTCGTCTTTATTACATCATTACCGTAACGGGTCAATGTTGATTTCTAGAAATAGCTTGATTCAATAATGTTGAGTCGGGTAAGGGTTTGATGAGAATTTTGATTTGGAGACGATGAATTTGCTCCAAGTTAATTTTTATTTTACAATCATTTTGAGCATCGTTCCTTGGTGGTTTGTTCATCTGGCGTTTCTGTAAAAACAAAGTTTAGCAAATATGTTAACGTTCAATTAAACTAGATATAATTTAAATGACATTTTGAGATATTTTCATTAAACTGTGACGGTTTTTGTCTTCATCACGTTGAGATAAGCGAATTTACTGCTCTGTCGGAAGACTGAAATTTGAACAAAAAAAATATCTTCATAGCTTTCAGTTTATAAAAAAAATCAAGATAGTATTTCACATTTATCATCATTGTGTAGATATATTCTTGATTAAAGCTTGATATAAATGGATCAAAACAATTTGTCTGAATAAATTCCCATCAATGTCTCATAAATACAAATATTTTAAATTTAATTCCTAAAGTTTACAAAATTATTCATTTGTCTACATTGTCTGCACTCAACCTGTGACTTTGTATTTTCCATTCATTAAAGTGCAATTTTCTTCTTCCACTTTAATGAGCTGTTGCTTTATGGCTACCAACTGATGGTTATTCCGTTCCAATCCAGGTTGCACTGACTCCAGATGTTGAGTTGGGTAAGGGTTTGAGTATTGTGATTGGAGACGGTGAATTTGCTCAGAAGTTAATTTTTATTTTACGATCAATTTGTGCACCGTTTGTTGATGTTTGTTGATCCGGCATTGCTGTAAAAACATAGTTTAGCAAATATGTTAACGTTCAATTAAACTAGATATAATTTAAATGACATTTTAAATATTTTTTCACTGAACTGTGACGGTTTTTGTCTTTTCTATCACGTTGAGATAGGATCAAAACAATTCTTCTCATTAAATTTCCATCAACGTCTCATAAATACAAAAATTAAATTAAATTCCAAAAATTTACCAATTTATTTGTCTACATTGTCTGCACTCAACCTGTGACTTTGTATTTTTTTTTCTTTAATGTGCTATTTTCGTGCTTCACTTTAATGAGCTGTTGTTTTATGGCCACCAACTGATGGTAATTCCGTTCCAATTGACGTTTTAGAGACTCGAGCAGTTGTTTGTATGCTTCGTTGGTCTGCTTTATCTGATCTACAGCCATGGAGACCGTCTTAAAGTAATCTGCTTGCTGCTCTGCTTCTCCAAAAGCGTCTCAAGGAGAGCGATCTTACTGGTGAACAAAAGTGTTGGATTTATAAATGAAATTTATGCCATTCAAAACTTAAAGTCTGATTCGTCTATTTCACAAAATATTTTATAAGTATTTACTCATCAATTTCTGTAACGGGGCAATGTTGAGTTCTTGGAATAACTTAATTCGGTGATCTTGAGTCGGGTAAGGCTTCTTTCTATCATTTTGAACGGCAGTGGTTGATGCTTGTTGATCCGGCATAACTGTAAAATTAATTGAATTAAATTTACATCATATTTTATTAGTATTTACTTATCAACTTAAAAGCTTCTTTGTGGTTCAAAATTTCAATATCGCTTTAAACAAAGTCGATTTTATCGGAGCCATAAGCTTTTCGTGACGCTCTGATCAGTGGCAATCGCGTCAAAATGGGACGAACCAGAGAAAATCAAGGTATTTATAGTCTCAACAGTTGGGAGAAAGGTGCTGCAGTCTCGGAAAGGAGAAAGGCACAATTGCACAAAATCAAAGAAGTCTGGTGCAATGCAGTGTAATCTCGGAAAAAAACGCACTATGTGCAATTACCCAGGAGAAACACTGTTACTTGCAACTCAGGTTATTTAAAGTTTTAATACGTAAACAAATTCCTTTTGTTTACATAAAACCGGATGAGACACAGATGGAACGAGTTGCGTGCCACAGCAAGAATTTTAAAACGTTTGTCGTTATAGTTTGCAGCACATTGCTCGTTATCAAGCAAGTGTTGTCCTATGGTAGAGTCACAATCTGGATTGTTACGTTTTAGCTTACAGGATCTGCCAGGTTGAGATCGTGTAGGGCGCTTCGCTTGCTGTTGTAGCCATTTAGGAACATGCTGCTTGATTCTATCTTGTAGTCGCTGTGATGTTCGTCCTACGTACCTATTGTCACAGTGGCACGAATATTCATAAACAACGGAGCTTTTCAGCGTGGTAGGTAAAACATCTTTGAGGGCTACAGGCAACATGCGTTTCGATGTAAATACAACTCTGGTGGTAACGGAGCCATAGCAGCTTTCAACAGCCGTTTTGACGTTTTTATCAAGACCAATGGAAGCTTTCCCTATTCAAGGAACTCTCAAATATGCGGGACACTTCTCAGGACCAAATCGTTTGGGCATAGAAAACTGAGCAATTTTCTTGGAAATGTTGCAGTCAAACCACATTGTCCAATAGAATGTTCTTGATATGCTTAATTTCTTCGTTTAGTTTAGATTTCGTGCATATCATTAGTGCCCGGTGTACCAAAGTTGATATAAGGTTTGTTTTTTGTTTAGTGGGACTGAAAGATTCCCAACGTAAGTACTGTCCAGTAAAGGTAGGTTTTCTAGACACACTTGTTTCAAAACCGATAGCTGTTCGTTACACGTTAACGTCGAAAAACGGTAAAGAATTATTTTTCTCTTTCTCAAAGGTAAATTTAAGAGAAGGATGGAGACAGTTTAGTTCTTTGAAAAAGTTATCCGACTCTTCTTCATTGCGAAACATAGCAAATGTATCGTCAACGTACCTAAAATATGAGGAAGGTTTTGATTTTTGAGAGAAGAGTTTTTCTTTATAAAACCCAACAAAGATGTTAGCTAACGCTGGGCCTAGTGGTGAACCCATTGCAACCCCATCAGTTTGCTTGTACATGATGTCGTTAAAGCTAAACTCTACTCCAGATGTGGCACTTTTCATCAGTTCAATGAAGACAACCTTCGAAATAAGTGGTTGTGCATCCGAATCATCGCAATATAAGGCATCTGCACAGATATTAATAGTCTCTTAAAGTGGGACGTTTGTAAAAAGGCTTGATGTCGAAGGAGCACATGAAAAGGTTGTTAGCATCTTTACAGTTTTAAATAGCATCAGCAAACGTAAATGAGTCACGAATACAATGGGTCGAGAAACGCTTTAATACCGGTTCCAAGAGGCTTGCTAACCACTTGCTGAGCTCATGATGGGATGAGCCCAGCTCAGCAAGTGGTTAGAAAGCCTACATTGTCTGCACTCAACCTGTGACTTTGTATTTTTCATTCCTTAATGTGCTATTTTCGTGCTCCACTTTAATAAGCTGTTGTTTTATGGTTACCAATTGATGGTTATTCGTTCCAATCGAGGTTGCACAGCAGTTGTTTGTGTGCTTCGTTGGTCTGCTTTATTTCCTCTACAGCCGTGGAGATTTCCTAAAAGTAATCAATATCTCATAAATACAAAATACAAATTTAATTTCAAAAAATTTACAAATTTATTTGTCTACACATGTTTGCACTCACCGGTGACTTTGTATTTCCCTCTCCACTTTAATGAGCTGTTGCTTTATGGCTACCAACTGATGGTTATTCCGTTCCAATCGAGCTAGGAGTGACTCCAGCTGTTCTTTGTGTGCTTCGTTGATCTACTTTATTTCCTCCAGAGCAATGGAGGCTGTCTTAAAGTAATCTGCTTGCTGCTTTGCTTCTCCAGCATCTCACCGAGAGCGATCTTACTGGTGAACAAAAATGTTGAATTTTTAATTGAAATTTCTGCCATTAAAAACTTAAGTCTGATTCGTCTATTTTACAAAAATATTTTATTAGTATTTACTTATCAACTTACTGTAACGGGGCAATGTTGAGTTCTTGAAATAACGTGTTGAGTCGGGTAAGGGTTTGATTGGAGACGGTGAATTTGCTCAGAAGTAACTTTTTATTTTACGATCATTTTTAAGCATCGTTCGTTGGTGTTTGTTGATCCGGCATTGCTGTAAAACCAAAGTTTAGCAAATATGTTAACGTTCAATTAAACTAGATATAATTTAAATGACATTTTAGATATTTTTTTACTAATCTGTGACGGTTTGTCTTTTCTATCATGTTGAGATTGGCAATTTTACTACTCTGTCGGAAGACTGAAATTTGAACAAAAAACTAATCTTTATGGCTTTCAGTTTAAAAAAATAATCGGTATGCTTCGTATAAATGTATCAAAACAATTGATTTGATTAAATTTTCATCAACGTCTCATAAACATAAAAAATTAAATTTAATTCCAAGAAGTTTACAAATTCATTTGTCTACATTGTCTGCACTCAACCTGTGACTTTGTATTTTTCATTCATTAAATTATTTTTCATTCATTAAATTATTATTTTCTTCCTCCATTTTAAGTTGTTGTTTTATGGCTACCAACTGATGGTAATTCCGTTTCAATCGACGTTGCAGAGACTCCAACAGTTGTTTTTGTGCTTGGTTGGTCTGCTTTATTTCCTGCGAACAAAAATATTCAACTTAAAATAATAAACCATATTACAAAATATACTCCGATGCAAACTCGATAAAGATGGAGAAGTAAAAATCTGAGCAAATGGAAGTTGAAAATTTAATTTAAATTTGAAATTTGCAAATATTTTTTGGTAAACAAAAGTTTTGGATTTGCTTTTAAAACTCTGCCATTCAAACGGAAATTAAGTCATTTTCTGATTCGTCTTTCTTTTTACAACTTACTCATTTTATTAGTATTTACTTATCAACTTACTGTAACGGCATCAACATTGTGTTTTTGAGATAACTTGATGCGGTCATCTTGAGTCGGGTAGGGATTTGAATAAAAATTCTGATTGGAGGCGGGCGATTTGTTAGGACGAAAATGTTGTCCTTTTCTGTTTTTTCCTGTAATTATTTTTAACAGCGTTTGGTGATGCTTGTTGATCTGGCATAACTGTAAAAACAAGAGTTTAGCAAATACGTTAACGTTCAATCAAAGTAAATATTCAAAACTTTTTCTATTTTCTATAAATCTGTTACCCATATAACTGAAGGGGAAACCGGATATTCCCGTGGAACGATTTTCATTTGATTTTTCCATCTCGTTAAGAAAAGCGACTTAGCTGCTTTGTTGAAGACTGAAGTTTAAAGAGAAAACGAAATGCTTATATTGCTCAAGATCCAAAAAAGTCGAGGCGGCATTTGACTTTCATCATCGTGCAGATGGATTTTTTAATTTCAAACTTCGTGGAATTGAATTAAAATAATTTTTTGATTTCATTGCAAAACACTACCAACAAAATATGGTGTTAGATATATGATTTGGTATGAAAAGAAGTTTTTTTATTATTCACTTAAACAAGAAAAAATTTTTTCCTTAAAAAGCAGTGTTTTCTAAATAAAAAAAGGTTTTCAATTTGGATTTTCTTGATATCGTGGTTTCGAAAGTCGAACATCATTACTCACTAGGAGACTCTTGTTACGCACTGTACTTTGGCCCTAGAAGAGATCGTGACCCACGATGGGTGCCTGCGATAGTTACGAAAGTCCATGGTACACGAAGCGTCAATGTACGAGTCATTCCTCGAGGACCAACTTGGAGAAGACATCTTGATCAACTGCGACCTCTATACGGTTCGGATCAAGATGATGATCCCTGTGAAATCCCATCCTCGTCGCCACTTTTGCCTGTTGTATCTTTGCACAAATACACAGGTTTATTAAAAAACAATAATTAAAATTCACAAAAATCACTTAGCCAAAAAACAACCGAGTAGCTTGATAGCATTGAACTGACACAGGTTGTAGAATGGGTTTATCCAGCGTTTGCCACGTCGCTTCACAGCAAAATGTGTCACTGGCTCCGCTATCAATTTCAAACTTAATTCTGCGGTCATTAAGTCTAATAGTTTGATAGATGGGTGAAACAGAACATTGGACTTTGAGACATGCATACAGATTGCAGATGACCTGTTTTCTTGCAGAAGCTGAAAATAGCTTTAATGTGGGGACAAGCTTTGCTAAAATGTCCAGAATTTCCACACCTGAAGCAGGCGGTTTTCTTTTCTTGCGTTTTGGAAGTTTTGGACTTTGCGTTGCTATCTTGGCTGCTTCTTCCACTTCTTGAGCCACTCTGATGGCGTTGCTAAACTTCAGTTCATCGTCCTTGAGCTTGAAGAGTGTCTTCAAAACTGCTTCGTTGTCTACTGAACAGATGAATTTAGTTTGCAAGGCTTCATCTAAAGGACCTTTAATGGATTGAAAATCACATATGTAGCTGCATCTTGTCGTATTCTGCTTGCCAGTTCAGGAATAGTTTCGCCAGGTTTGCGTTTCATGTCAGACCAGAACTTGAAACGTTCTCTGACAACAAATCGTTTTGGGTCGAACTGCTCTGCCATAAACGTCTGAATATCATTCATGGTTAGCTCATGTATGCTTTTGACAGGTTGTTGCTGAGCCGCTAAGTTGCTAAGCATTTTGTAAACGGAGTTAGATTGGTTGGTAAGAAAAATTTGTGCTTGCTTGTTGTCGGGAATAGAGTTAGCAGTGACGAATGTTCGGAACCTTGCCAAATAATCAGTCCATAACTCAGATGTGGAATCGAATGGTTGAAAACTTGCCATCGGTGTTGGAACATTTTCTCGCGGGTTGTTCATGCTGCTTTGTAAAGTTTTTAGCTGCTCTTGAAGCATTGTCATTTGCTCTTGGTGTTTTTCTCGCGGATTGTTCAAGCTGCTTTGTAAAGTTTTCAGCTGCTCTTGAAGCATTGTCATTTGCTCTTGGTGTTGCTTGTTCTGCTCGCGATGCTCGTCGCGTAAAACTGCCATTTGCTCTTGGTGTTGCTTATTTAACAACAAAATCAGTTCAGAAATTTCACTCATTTTGACAATTCAAGCTTTAATGCAGATTCAACAAATTTTCTTTAAAATTCTTGACGCAGATGAGTTACTTGAATCCTCGTCGCCACTTTTGCCTGTTGTATCTTTGCACGAATACACAGGTTTATTAAATAACAATAATAAATATTCACAAAAGTACTTAGCCAAAAAAACAACCGTATTGAAATAGAATGCTTTTAGTTCGTTTGCTGTAGTAGCTTGATAACTTTGAACTGACTGAAGAACCGAAATAGATGCGCAGATTTAACTGGTTACAATTATGCTTGGAGATACGCGTGTCCAATAATTGATCGAGCAGAAGGCGCTGATTAAGATTAGAAGCGTTTAAGAAAACACTACGTCATCGATTGCACAATATCACAACAGTTGCTAAAAAGCAGTGTTCTCAGAAGGTCTTTTTAAAAATTGGAAAACCGGGACATATGGTTAACCAAACGGGACGTCAGGACAAGGCTTAATTAAAAACAGGGACTGTCCCGGATAAATCGGCACCTAAGTGTTTTGGTTTCCTTCTCATCTCTAAAATCAAGGCGACGAGAAAAATACATTGGTCTAATATTTTAAAAGTCGTAAGCGTAGAAAGCATTAAATCGTTATATTTTCATATTTTTAATAAGTATTGTTATTTATGCTTTTGTTCGGTTGTTATTAAATTTAATTAATTACAAGTCCTACTACTTTTATTAGTTTGACCGGGTTTTATTTTGATTTCAGTCCACTGTCGGTTAAAACCATTTTGACTGATTCACTAGGTGTCGCCAATTTCGCATTCATCTTATCGCAGTTAGGTATCACAATTCAATGTTCATATTTTATTTTTCTTGGTTGCCGTTTTCGCGATAATTTATCTGAACATCATAATCTTTAGCAGCAATGTGCAACCAGAGTCCCATGGCTAAAATGCAGTTACCGAACTTGATCCCCTGTGGTCCGCAACAAGTTCAGAATTTTAAATAAACTGATGATATGACCCAGACTCAATTGTGATGATAAATAGTTTTAAAAAAGCATTATTTAATTCATCAAAGTCTTTTTCATTATACTGTAACATTACGATTTTACTGTGTATTCTATATTGCACAATCAAACATGGTTTTTATGTGTTTTTATTGGTATAATTTCTGCGTTTGGATTTGCTTCTTTGAAAAGTAAAAATTGATTTATTCATTTTTTGCAGTTTTAATTGCCAAAGCTTTTGTTTTTTTGTTCAATGTTTTATAAATTTTAATCTGTATCAAATGTCGAAAAAAATGAGTCCGACATTCATAAGTTGAACTTGAGTTACTTGTATCAGATTATATAGCATCAATGCTAAACGATTTAACCCATATTCTCCTGAATCTAAGTTTTTTGTTCATTTCTCTATTGTAGCTTTGGAATGATGTAACTTAAAGGGGAAAAACGATCTTTTTGTGCAAAACCTTTTTTTTCGTGAAATAGGAATGATTTCACTTCCGTCAGTTTAAACTGACTCTAGGAGCAGGAGGGTACATGTAAAACAAAACGTAAGATTGCTTTTAATTTTTTTATTTTTAAGTCAAATCAATTTTTGATAACAAGCACGCCTACAAACAAATAACATCGTTGATAAACAAAAACTTAACATTGTCTATTGGAAATGGTATTTTTTAACAGTAAAGATGTAGACAAACATTGCAGGAGCACCGGGAGGTTCTGAGCATTCTGGTTTGGCACATCGTCGTGCGTCCCCTTAACAATCCAGTGATTGGTAGCATTGAAACATACATGTTCACACTGCTGTGACCTTGATCCGGGAAATAGAACCTGTGACATATCTTTATACTGTATTACAAATGTCTTTACTAACGGACGAAACTGAACACAGCATCGCGACGGCTTTGCCTGTACCAACAGCTTAGGTAGTCAAACTCAATTGGTTTCCATGAATACAATATAATTGTTTGGCTCCGTGCTTCCCAAAGTAAGGTACCATAGATTTGTCAACGCTTAGCTTGTTTGTCTAACTTTGGTAAATCTGTCAGTTTTGTCCAAGCTTTTATTATCAGCAAGATAAAAAAAGTGTTTGCTTCAAACTCATTCTTGATCATCAGCGCCGTGACCATTCGGTCCTGGTTGTCCTCCCTCCTCTTCCAATACATTTCTTGTCGTGGCAATTGATCATAACCGCTCCGCACAATGATGGCAATGAATTATTTCAACTTTTTTATGGTCATCATGAACGAGCAGTTGCTTTTGTATCGAGCATACTTATTTGATTACAAACATATTCTTTCCATTTCTTCAGTCGTCAAGAACTTTTAAAATATTTAATGTGGCAAGATATGCTCTTCAAAGGAAGGGTGTGTCAAGGTCCAGTTATCAAGAACTCTGTGCACATCCATTTTACCCTTCCTTTATTTCAGTTTTGAGACGTTTCATCATCCTTATCTAAAAAATACATAAAGTTGAATACCAACATGAAATACAAAATTATACAATTTAAAAACATTTGGCGTTGTGTACTAAGTCCATATAATGCAAGCATTGCAGCAAGATTACAGTCATAGTATAGCAAGAACTATAAATTCATTGTTGAAATATGTATATATGCTACTTTTTTGTTGCTGGTGGAACACAATATTGTTCTGACAGGGAAACATTTTTTGGTTGAAAGTGACCAGCAGGTAGCCAAGTATTCTAGAAACAAGAGAAAATACAGAACCTTACTCGACCGCTTGTTAAAGCTTGCAATTCATCAGTAATCAGTTTTGTGCCTCTTGGTTCCTTGCAAATCCTATTCAAATGGATTTCCGAAAAGGTTGTCCGGAATACAATTAACATCATGATGGAAGTTGCCTTCCGCAAAGGTTGTACTTTTAATGCTTCAAAAACGGTCATCTCTTTGTTTTCGTGCAGCAGGTTAGCCATAGCGGCCTAATGGATAAAGCCTAGGAAGCTAGGATTAGCAGTTGTAAATATTAGTTTTGTCGCGGTCAACTGCTTCGTTAAAGTTATAATGATTTTCAGTGTCAATAAACAGATACATGTAAACAATTAAATCCAATGTTATTTAGCTCTAATTAACAACTTTAATGTTAAAACAATAATCCCAGTAAAATGTATCTAAACAAAAAAAAAAAATTGTCTATATTACTCTACCTCCTGGCAAGAGTTGCTCCCAGTGTGCTTTCTGTCTAGATAAGCAAATAACAAGAAACTTGGCTTCAACCGTTTTCGACTAGTCCTGTATCAATTACCGTCGTGCTCCTAGCGTCAGTTTAAACTGACGGAAGTAAATGAATTGCAAAACTTTTGCAAGCCTGTTTTTGATTCTTTTTTCGGTTATACCATTTCAATAATATATGTTTTCGCTATCTTTAGTAATTTTTCAATTTATTTAATTCACAACCGTTTGATGGCCGTTACTTCTTTTTGCAATACAAAAAATGCTTTTTTTAAAATTAGGCTGTTGTAAATATCGTGATAGCTTTTTATAATTTTAAATGGTCAGACAATTAGCTCGATGAGTCCTACGAGTATCAATGTGCTTAAAATCCTTCTTTTTGCGCCGTCAGTGTAAACTGACGCTAGGAGGATATGGGTTAAATGTTTTTTCATTCGAATTGTTACGGTTTTCATTTGTTTGCTCCATTACGTTGATGTAAATGACTGAATTCACTAGTTCGTCGACGAGTGAGGTTTGAAGAGTAAACGAAATGCTTCTACTGCTCTCAAAGGATAATCTATGCGACATTTTACTTTCATCATTATTGTGCAGACGGATTCTTTGATTTCAACTTTTGCACAACTCTTGGATTAAAACAATTTGCTAATAAAATGGAAAGTTGGAAAACTTAACCGATGGTATGAAGAAATATAACACAAAATACAAAATATTGTGTAAAATTAGATAAGGATTTCAAACAAAGACCAATAAATTGTTTTGAGCATTTTTGAATTTCTTTTTTGTTACCAATGTATTAAAATATAATTTATCTTTTTTGTTCTTAAAACTTCAAGTTTCGAACCCGGTTTACAAGTTTGATTTGCCTCTCATTGCACCTGAAATGTTTTTGTTTTCTTTATAAATTTGAGTTTAATTATTGGAAAGGACACAGAGAGAGATCGCATTTAACTCTGTAAACGCTGATGAATTTATAGACTACTGTTTGAACGTCTAAAGAATAGAATACTGTGTGAAATTGTATATTGTATCTGTTTATTGTTTCTTGTGTTCTGGGCAGTTGAGAGTCCAAATTAGTTAAATATCGTTCCACCGAAATCTTTAATTTTAATGTAGTCAATAGTCAATCGTCAATAATTATTATATATAAAGTTATAAATTATCTGTCTTTATTTTTGCATTATTTTGTTCTGTTTTAATTATTAATACATTCATTTTTGCTTAAAGGAAGCATTATTTAACTTATTGCTCAAAAGACCAGAATCCCAGTAACACAATTATATTTAACTGATTGGAAAGTTAAATTATATTTAACTGGTTTACCATTACTGATATCGTGCATTTTTGGTTGTAAAATGTAGCTCTGTATTGTGATTGTATTTACTGTAAATAGTCAATTTCTAAAGGTTTTGAAGAAGCAGAAGAGCGACTTGAAGAGTTGTACGCCAAGTGTGACAGTTTGATGGCGGACAATGCAGAGAGTAGTTTGATTAAAGCTAACATTTCTTTAATGAATAATGTTTTTGCAAAATTGGAGAGATTTGTCATAAGAGAAATTTCTGAAGGTAGCAGACAATTGCTTCAGACTCGTTTGAAGAAACATTACGAGTTTCGATGTAAGTATGGTGAACGCATTGCTAATTATTTTCAAGGTAAGCTTACCGAGAAGAAAGTAGCAAGTGCGCTTTCGGTTCCACACACCCTTCGATCTCGTGGTTCAAAGGCAACATCAAAAAGAAGTTCTCTATCGACATCAAGTAGCATGGCAACAGCCAAGTTGGTTGCAAAAGAAGAGGTTGCTAATTAAAACTTAAGCAACTAGAAGAAAAGAGAGAACTAGAAAGAAAGCAACAAAGACATCGTAGACGCGCTGAAGAACGCAGACGCTCTGAAGAAGAGCGTAGACGCGCCAAAGAAGAGCGAGAAGAAGAGAAATTTAATCTAGAACTGCTAAAGGCTCGACATGAAATTGAAGAAGCTCCTCTAGAACGACAAATCATAGAGGAAGAAATTGAACGAGGAGGGTACATACCGTCCGAATACGAAATTAAGCCCTTGAAATCAGATATTCCCACGTCATCACGACTTTTATCGGCAAAGGAAACTCAATTTGTTTCTAGTGTACGAGAAGCTCCTACGTTTAATCATGAACGTAGTAAATTTTGTCCAACTTTGGAACAAGCAGTAGGTAAAGTCTCGTATAGGCCTATTGTTCCTGTGTATGTAGATCCTACTTTTCCGAAGATAGAACTTGGAAAGTTTAACGGCAATCCGATGCACTACTGTATATTCGTTTCGTGAAAACATTCGAAGCTAATGCGGAATCAAAGATAACTGATCCGAACAAACGGTTGCTGGCTACTCGTTCAACAGTGTGAAGGTGAAGCGAAGAAAGTAATCGATCATTGTTTATTATTAGAGCCGCGTGAAGGTTACAATCATGCTAAAACTCTGCTGAAAGACAATTTTGGACAAAGAAACCAGATTGTTAAAGCATTTATTGATAAATTACATTCTGATTCAATTATTAAGCGTGATGATAAAAAAGGTTTGGTTAATTTAGCTAGTGATATGTGATTTAACATTTAGGCAACTAAATCTCCATTTTAGATAGATAACTTCGCGATGCTATTGGCAAAATTGTTCAACGTTTGCTTTATGATTTACAAAATCGTTGGATTCGCAAGGCAAGCAAAATCGAGAGCACGGGAGAAGAACCAACAATCAAAGACTTAATTCAATTTGTGAAAGAGGAGGCGGAAGTGGTCAAATCTGCATATTCGAAAGTTTGTTTACCAAAAATCTAAGCGAGGGAGCTTGTTCTTGACCAGTTCAATTGAAGTTTTTACAAAGGGTAATCTGACGTGTTATTTGTGTTCAAAGAATCATTTGTTGAAAAATTGCTTCGCTTTTCGTAAAGAGTTTAAATGATAAATATGAGTTTATGAAGTAAAAGCGATTATGTTTCAATTGTTTCAAGCACCGTCATATTGCAAAGCTCTGCCGTCAGGATAAAGCATGCACGGTACAAGGATGTCAAGGCAAGCACCATGAATTGCTACATCGAAATTTCAAGTGCGAAAAAGAGACTAATCAGCCATCAACCAGCAATTCTTCATCGGTCGACAGAACTGTTGGGAATGATCACTGCTGGTTGCATGACAAAAAGATCATACCGCACATTTTTAAATGTGGTTCAGGTAAAAGTGCGCGCTGGTAATAAAACTGTAACTACCTATGCATTCTTAGATCAAAGTTCTACGGCGAATTTGTGTGAATCAAGTATACTACAACGTCTCGGAATTTCTAAAGAGCCAGAGAAGTACTCTCTCACCACAGTAAATCAGACGAAGGTAAATGTCGATGGAAAAAAGACAACGTTATTGGTTTCGGCTTTGAACGACGATCAGTATACTGAACTAACAGAAGTTTTCTGTGCAGAGACGTTACCGTTATCTTCTAATCCTTGTTTAACAGAGACAGAGTTAAATAATTGGACACATCTTCGAGGAATTGAAATACCTAAATTGGGTAACCCGGATGTTCAACTATCAATCGGAATCAATAATCCGGAACTATTTTGGACACAAGATGAACGTTTTGGAAGGCGAAGCGAGCCATTTGCCATTAAGACTTTTTTGGGATGTTCGATTATCGGTGGGTCTGCTTACAGTAAGAAAACGTTGAATATAAATTTTGTGAGTAGAGCAGATCAGTTGGTGCAGGAACAAGTTGAATGCTTGTGGAAATTAGATATGGTTCCTAACTCTGATTTGAAACCAGGTATGTCGCGTAATGACAGGTATGCCATGGATTTACTTAATAATTCGAAAAAGCAGGTAAACGGTCACTACCAAGTAAATTTTTTATGGAAACCAGAATCTCCTAAATTTAACAGTAATTTTAAACAAGCTATATTTAGATTAGAGTCCTTGCGTCGACAATTTGCTCGAGATAAAAAATTTCAAACGCTGTACACAGAAACCATGCAACGATACGTGGACAAAGATTTTCTGAACGCTTAAGCGAGCATGATTTACTGTAGAAGATGACAATTGCTGGTTCTTACCACATTACGCTGTGTCCCATCCAAGGAAGGCTAATAAGGTAAGAGTTGTGTTTGTGCAGCTCGCTACAATGGTACTTTATTGAACGCACAACTCTTGACCTGATTTGTTGAATAATCTATTTGGTGTACTTACTCGTTTAGAAAGGAAAAAGTGACTCTAGTGGCGGATATTGAATCTATGTATCACCAAGTCTTAGTCGATCCTCAGGATCGGAAGTATTTGAAGTTTTTGTGCTGGCCGTCTGGTAATACTAATCTTCCACCTGCAAAGTATTGTATGAAAGTACACATGTTTGGAGCGGCGTCTTCGCCCGCTTGTGCTAATTACGCTCTTCAGGAAACAGCTAAAGACAATGACCTTTTGTTTCTTCAGGATGTTATTGCTACCGTTTTAGAAAACTTCTACACGGATGATTGTCTTAAGTCTGTAAACTCGGCGGAGGAAGCCATTAGAATGACCGATGAACTGTCTCAATTGCTGAAGAAGGGAAGATTTAATCTAACAAAATGGCTTAACAACAGTGATCGGGTAATATCAAACTTTGTTTTGGAAAGGCGAGCGAAAGTTTATTTAGATTCAAAAGAAGCCAAGAACACCTCCAGTACTTGGTGTAACGTTGAACTTTGAAGAAGATATTTTTCAAATTGATGTAAATGTAAAAGATAAGCAACTCACCAGAAGGGGTGTTCTCTCCCAAATAAGTGCTGTTTTCGATCCGCTTGGATTTGCAGCTCCAGTCATACTAAAGGCTAAATTGATTTTACAAGAGCTGTTCCGGCTCGAACAACTGGCTATTTGTTGGAGTAAGTGGATTTCGAATTTGACTTGTCTAAGTGATCTAAAAGTTGATCGTTATTTTTCAGATTTTGAAGACGCTGATCAAATTGAACTGCACATCTTATGTGACGCTTCACAAGATGGATATGGAGTGGTAGCGTATCTAAGACAAAGCGTGCAACGCGATCACTTTCACAAAGAAATTGATTATCTACAAAGGAATAAAATTATTGATAAAAACGTACTAACTGGATTCAAACCTGTTGTATTCGAAGGTGTTCTTCGTGTGGGAGGAAGACTCGACAAGGACTATCACGAGCGAGTCGGCCATATGGGAATGTTTCGCGCCTGGGCTACCATAAGACAAAAATTTTGGATAGTCAAAGGAGCAGCAACTGTTAGAAACGTTCTAGGACAATGCCTTTCATCAATGCTCTGCGAAGAAGGAGAGCTTCGCAAATCGATTCAACTGGATGAACTTTCATGGACTGTTACGAACTGTATCGTAGCGTTAAGTTTTATCTGTTTATTGTGTATGTGTGTTTGTTTAGTTCGAAACTTGCTGTTGGGTTTGGTCCGAAACTTGCTGTTGGGTTTGGTCGTTAATGTACGTTGGGTTCGTACATTGTGGGGGCTATGTTACAGCAAGTTTCAAACCCGGTTTACTTTCGTTTCAGTTAATTTCGCGTTTTGTTATCCAACACTAAGTTTGATTTGCCTCTCATTGCGCCTGAAATGTTTTTGTTTTAAGTTTTAATATAGTCAATAGCCAATCGTCAATAATTATGCATAAAGTTATAAATTATCTGTCTTTATTTTTGCATCATTTTGTTCTGTTTCAATTATTAATACATTCATTTTTGCTTAAAGGACGCATTATTTAACTTATTGCTCAAAAGACCAGAATCCCAGTAACATTTTATTTTGATTCACTGTCGGTTTATATTGTTTTGATCAATCTTGTTTTTACGACTAAAAAATGCTTGACTACATGGATCGCAATTTTCTTGTTTACTGTTTCATAATTATCACTTTTCAGGATTCAGTTTTTGGTTTTCCTATTTTAAATTAGCCTAGCAATAAATTCAAATGTCATAATCTGCAACAGGGATTTGTAATCAGCGGCCAAAGAATCCAATGCAGCCCAAGAACCAAAATTTATTGTTCCGGGAATGCTCTCCAGATTTTTAACAGAGAAATGTGTAAAGACTACCGGCTAAACTAAATTATGACCAGCTTTATAGCTTTATTCTATGAAAGTGTGTTTTTAATTTTTAAATAAAATCAGAGTGCTCGTTGTAAAAGTCTGTTTTTAATGCTACATCATTTTATTTGGTATTTCAAATGCAAGTACGGTCTGTGTCCGACTATTATTACGTTTGTAATTGTCCCAGCGGCCTGGAGTAAATATTGTTGGACATCTTTGATTGACAGCATCCAAGCAGAGAGAAACGAACTTTGATGCCACAGATCAAAATCAATGCACAGATCAATGCACAAACATCATATCCAGAAAACTTGACAAACAATACAATCACTGATCTATATAATCAAATGAGAATAAACACAGTTTAACAGTTCAAATGTTACGATAAGTTGGAAGATTATGCAATGCGAATTCATGTCAATTATCGGTTAATAAAAATATTGCAATAAAATAAATTAAATCAGTCTAAGTTAAAGTATTTGATTTATTCATTAAATACTGGGTTATCGTACTAAATTCATTGCAAATTGATATATTGCGAAAAAACGTCAGTTTGACTTTGCTGAAAAGAGTAATAGATTTTAAAAACACATCAGTCATTTAGTCAAGATCACAAACGTCGAGACCAAAACCGAGATCGAGACCTAAAGTTGAAATCGAGATTGGAAACATTCGAGACCAAGGCCGAGACCGGGAAAAAATTTTACAAAAATATAGTCCATTTTAAAATTTTTTAGTAATTAAGACTGCATTAATATGGTATAAAATCATGTTGTGAATCGCTTTGCTATGTGATTAGCAGGGTTAGGTGTAAAATCTGACTCAACTCTATTCCTTAATCTTTGAGTTTTTTATTGGTTTAAACCAGGGTTGTACAGTCAGATTCGGAGGTATAAGTCTTATGTTTTTGGTTGAAGTGGGAATCGAAGTATAGGATTTGTATTTTTCTTTGCTCAATCCAAATTCAATTTTTGGTAAATTTCTGGAACCGATTGTTATATTTATCATCTGAATGATTTAAAAATAATCAAGCAAAAATACGGCGAGTATTTAGATAGGTTAACGTTTAAACTTTAATTTGAAGTACAAACTAAAAACAATTTTTCCTTTATATTGACTGCCAAATTTGGCTTTTTTATTTGATAAATTAAACTTAACTTTCGGTTTGTTGTTTCGAAAATTTTAACTATAGATTAGAAAAAGATTTTTATTAGGAAAAAGGCGTCGGAAGTGCTTAATTGTTTATCGATTTTGAAAGTCAAGTAACGAATAAAAAGAATGTCTTTATTTGAATTCAGCCCTCGCTAAAACGTTGAGGTTCTTTGAGAATTGTGGATACTTGTCTAAAGCTACCACCTGTAGTCTCTTATCATTCCCAATACTTATAATATACATTAACTTAAAGAGAAAAAAATGCCTTGGTCAGCGCTTTGTGTGTGACCAGAGTAATTTAATCTACTCTTAATTGCAGACAAAAAAAGGTTTTGTGAAAAGCTAACTCTGCAATTACTAAAAGCTATTTTTTTTTGTAAGGGGGTGGTGCTTCTTGTTTGCTGGACTCTCTGATTGGAAAGTAGTCTTATAACCAGGATTGTGGAGTCAACAAATTTCTTTTGTTCTTCCGCATATAGAGAAAAGTTTTTGATTCCGACTCCGGCTTTTAAAATTTTACGATTTAAACTTTGACACTATAACATCTGAAAAAACTACATACTCCGACTTCATCACTAAACGTGGGACTCCAACAATTTTGATTTCACAACCCTGAAGGCCTAATTGTTGAATGCTTAAAGCTCGTTGAAAAGCCGTGATTGTGATTGACTTGATCTCGATTCAAAACCTACTCGAGCCATTCTGTTGTGTCCTTAGGTAAAACACTTTTACGACACTTCACCTTAACGTTTTTGGCAAGCAGTTCTAAATTTCAATCATATCTCTATAAACTAAAAATCAAAATAAAAAAATTCTATCTCACAGCAATATCTTGGCATCTCTAGGAGCAGGTCGGGGTAATTGCTTGCTTACATACTGTACAGCGTTTCCGTCACATTCCTGGGATTAAAGAAGATAAATATAAAGATAAAATCCAAAATAATTTAGCATAAATCAAAGCCTTCAAATGCAATAAAGAATCCGATTCCCAATTTTACCGAATCTAAAAACCGACTCCTATTTGCAATTCCGACTTCATTAAATCTAAAGAAAATACTGCGACTCCAATTTAAAACATACGACTCCATGGATTCCGACTCTGCAACCCTGCTTATAATTATATTGTTGTGTTGAGGTTGCCATAGCCGCATATTTTAGGATGGAGTTGGACTCCTTTTTTAAATGTGCTGAAGCTAGAGTCGTATTATTAGGTCTCGTGGAGATGGAAATGGAAAACTTTGAATTGATGAAGTTGAAAAATAATTTCTCTGATTTTACAATCTTGGTTTAAACAATTAGTTTAAAAAATTTATAAACTTCTTTCCACATCAAAAAATTTTCACCATAAATTACAACAAAGTTTTTCAAGTTTATTTTTTATTTATTTATTTTACCTCTATATTTATCCTCCTGACTCGCAGGGAAGCGACGGAGGCGGTAATACATAGGGTAAGCAATTACCCCGATCTGCTTTCGGAGATGCCAAGATATTGCTATCCGCTTGTAATTTAATAGAGATATGACTGTAATTTTGAAATGCTTGCCAAGACCACAAGCAGGGGAAAGTGCCCTAAAGCGTCTTTCCCAAGGACACAACAGAATGACGCGAGTGGGTTTTGAACCGAGACCATGTTGGTCACGAGCACGGCGCTTTAACCTCTTGACCACGCTGCCGACACTGACACTGTTAAACATTGACCTTCTCCTAATAGGCTTTCATCGTCGAGTTTTGCTTTCCCAGTGCTAGGCATGACAGTTAAATGATAAAATTTTTGCAGTGTCAAGTGGAGTGATTACATCGCGTTAACGAACAAATTCGAAAAGACTTTGTTGCTGCTGAATTTGCCTGATGTGAAAGCAACTTACCAGGACTTTTTTAACACCTTTAGAAAACAGCCAAAAAGACTATTTCACTCAGTCACCAAAACAAAGGTAAGCCGTATTGCTATGCAGATTGTAAAGCTTCCTATACAACTTTAGAGCAGTGCCTCAAAATGAAACATGACTGGATTTTGGGTACTATGGCTTCATTGACCAGACTTAATAAAAAATTGAGAGATCGATGATATCGAGCTTTTACACTCTCGTCGAAAAGTATGGAGTATGTTAAAATTATCTTATAGGTTGGTCACTACACTCCCCTCGTCGTTTAAAAACGGAAGATATGAGGCTGTTGACTGCAAGTCAACTCGACTTTTTTTTTCAAAAGATGTTTAACTTTTAAAAGGCATCAACACCAGAGTCAGTAACCATCTCGAAAAACTAACGTTTCGTCACAACCTTGTAGCAATGCACAAAAAATATCTTCCCATGTCATGCTGTTGCCTTGTATTCGGTCAACTCGACAGCTAAGTACTTTGTGGTGCACTTGCTTGCCTCATAAATAGTGTTTTGAATGACGCTTCAAGCATTTGGATGCTGCGTACCACTCCAACAGACCAAATATTGATTCTTTCAGGCATTAAGCCAGCTGAATTTTGCCAATTAAAAACGGAATTCTCCATTTCCTTCTCATTTTTCCAATTAAAAATGGAATTCTTGATTTTAAGGGGGCCAGTATAATCAGGGAACAGTATAATCTCTAAAAAAATAACCATCGTTTTAGAGGGGCAACTTTCTAGTGTCTCAAAACAAACTTATTTTTAAAAAAAAAGTTTTTATTTTAGACTTTTTATTTGTTGTAGATACCAAAACTTGTAAGAAGGTAATAATAATCACTAGAATACTTATAATACTTATAATAATAATAATCTTATAAAAACTTATAATAATCACTAGAAATAAATCAGGTGCAACTATATAATTTAAAACAAGAATTGTAATTATTCTATTTATTTCTATAAAAATCGTTGACACAGACAAATAAATAGTTAATATTTAAAAATTAAATTAACAAAATCTGCTAAGCATAATGCAGTTACAGAATAGTTTGGTCGTCTACCTAATTTTGGTTTTAAATTCAATTTATGTGAGATTGGACTTCAATAAATTTTAAAAGCAAAATTACCGGGAGTTACATAGCGAAAGATGTTGAAAAATTTTTTTTAAATAAATAAATACAATATCTGATTACAAGCAAAGTCTAGCTCTAATATTTCAAAAACTTAGTTTTCATTACATAGTCAACAGAATTTAAATCACTAAAATATACTACCACCAAAATCATAAAGCCAAAGCTTGGAATGGTTAGCAACAATTGCCATGTCCACAAGGTGGCTGGAAAAAGGCCTATTGAGTCTGGGTCGTTTCATCAGATTATTTTAAAAATTCGAACTTGTTGCGGACCACAGGGGCTCAAGTTCGGTAACTGCATTTCACCATAGACCTCTGGTTGCACATCGCTGCTGCAGATTATAATGTTTAGATAAATCATCGCGCAAAAGAAAAAATAAAATATGAACATTAAATTGTGATGCATAATCACGATAAGATGAATGCAAAATTGGCGACACCTAGTGGAACAGTCAAAATAATTTTAACCGATGGTGAACTGAAATCGAAATATAAGTCGGTCAAACTAATAAAAGTAATAGAACTTGTAATTAGTAAAACTCAATAACAGCGTAACAAAAGCGAAATTGAAACCTTAATATTTAGAGGGTATTTGGATTTTAATAAATAAATAACAATACTTGTTCAAAGTATCAAAATATTACTAACATAAAACGGTTCTTAATGTTTTTTGGTCCTAAAACTTTTAAAATAATATGTAGTTTTCTTGTCGCTCTGAATTTCGAAATGGAAGAAGGCCAATGTACTTTGGAAAAACAAAGAAATTTAACTCTTGTATTGTGGGAAAATATTTGTGTATAAAAAAAGAGAAATTTTTACTTTCTATTAAATCAATTCAATTGAATAATATGAAATTGTTACTATCAAACATGGTTTTTTTCATATGATTTTTTGTACAGTCGATTCAGAATGAAGTCGGAGAGGAAACAGTAAAGTATGGCTAAAAACAAAAAAATAACAAGTGGAATGCGTGTTTCGACTAAAACTTGAAAGCGTAAAAAAATACCCCATAGTAAAATTTTTTGAATTTAAAGTTTATTTTAATTTAAACACAGTGCAAATTTTTAGCTTTGTCTCGACAAAAAGTAGTCGCCGAAGAAACAAACGGAAAAAGAAACCTTGCACTAGGTTTTAAAAATTACACATTCATATAAGGCCACATTCGCCAAACCCACTACCCAGAGGGTACCGAAACGGAAGCACAGGAGACAGACAATACCCTTTGAAATAGGTAAAAGAAGATGCATTTGGCAACACTTATCTCTACAATTATATAAGTTACGTTTAGTCAGTCTGTTACAGCAAAAACGTAGGTTATTTGTTGTGAATAGTTACACTTCACAACCCCGTTCCTGCCGCGAGCCACAGATCAAGAAGTGTTGTTGTAGGGGACGCAGAGCAGAAATCTCGATCGAAAACTCCTTGAGTCTTCCACAGACTTCCATTGGCTTAGAGATCGGCCACAAGCGCTCTTCTCCAAATCTTGAAAAGTTTGAGCCGGCGCAAGCAGGAAGAAAGGAAGTCACGTAACCAAGACTTAAACGCAGCTTTAACATGGGCTATAAGCTCTGGACAGATGGAGTCGGGGCACTTTTATCAGGTTTTAAGTGTTAAAGGGCAACAGTAAATTCTCTCTGTAAGAGAGTACCAGAGATATTCACTGGGTCTGGTGTTGTAACTCTTCAAATGTCGGACACTTCTTGAGAGACAAGTCAAGATAGCTTGTGGTCAACAGCCTCGTATCTCCATTTTCTGACTAGCTGAAATGCAATAGGATCAGCTGAAACGGGACACTGACGAGGAGAGTGCCGTGACCTACCAGTAACATTGTTCAATACACTCCATGCTTTACAAATAAAGTATGAAATGTCAATGCTCCGAACTGCTTCGGACCATCGATCCCTCCGCTTCCTGTCAAGTTTGGAAAGTAAAGCTGTAGCAGCCAAACTTGAGTCGTTATTTTTGAAAAGACTGACCATTCTTGTTTTCTTGACCATCCCAACACAGAATATAATTTTTCGATGAACGCGTGAAACAATCTTTTTTGGGTGCTTTCTTGATGATGTTACAAAAGTGCTGATAAGCCGCATCAGGGGCGGATTTAAAAGTTTTTTCGGAGAGGGACCCACAATTTTTTTATCAATCGAACAATAAGATAAGAAAAAAATACAAAAGGAAAGTAAGAACTACGTTATTTTGTACATTATTTGACGAGCTTCTTGTGCGGTAACCTGCATATATTTGTTTCAAGTTTAAGTTAAAAGGCGACAAAAAAAGCTTTTTATTGCATCATGCATGTCAAAGCAACGGCATGGACCATAATAAACAGCACAAAAACAGTAGACAAGCAGCTACGAAGAAATTTCAAAACAATCCACAATTTTATTACTATTTTTTTTATTTTAACTCCTGAGCGGCAGTTTTAAAACGTCAGAAACGTTATATATTTAAAGTGACTGTCAAGCAATTATCCCGCCCTGCTTTTATAGATGCCATTCTGATGTTATGTTCTTGGGAAAGACACTTTACGACACTTTCTCCTGTTTGGCGGTCTTGGCAAGTAGTTCTAAATTTCAGTCATATCTCTATCAAAAACTAAAAAAACAAAATTAAAAATTACAAGTTGGAAGCAATATCTTGACATCTCCGGAAGCAAGTTGGGGTAATTGCTTGACGATTGCTCTCTGTATAATCAGAAAGGTAAATATAGATATGAAAAAAAGAAAATGATAACAATGTCAAGATATTGCTGTTTAATTAAAATTTTTGAATTTGTTTTGTCAAAAATAGAGCTAAAATTTAGAGCTGCTTGCTACGTTTGCAAGCAGATAACGTGCCATAAAGTATATTTTTTATAAAACAACAGAGTGACGCGATTGGGTTTTGTATCGATACCGCGTCGATCAATACGAGACTTATATTTACGCTACCGAAACGAAAACATACCGTAAGTAACTGAAGTTGTTTAACCCATATTAACCCAAGGGTAGAACTAAAAAACTAAAAATTAAAAACTTTGATAGGCTGTACAATTCTATGGCACAACTTAAAACAGTGTTTGTAAAGATATTTTACAACTTTTATATATCTCAAAGCTATTCATAATCTAAAATAATAAAAAAAACAGTTATTTTTAGTTAGAAAATGCATTTAAAATAATGACCACAAATGTAGTCATTGGGATAATTCGGATTAAAAGAAGAAATTCTGAAATAGCTGGGATTATTTTTATAAACACTAATTTGACATCATCTCGTTGTACTCATTGTGTAGCCTTGTTAAACATATTCAAAATAAATGAAATCTTTTTGTTTATTTTTTTGATCACTTTAAAAAAATCTTTTTCGGCCTAATTTTGGAAGATTTTGCCCTTTACCAGGACCATTTAGAGCAATCGTGTTTTCGGAACAAAACCTCCCTTCACAAATTTCTGCGTACACCACTGGCCTCTGCTGATTAGTACATTTCGGCCGGCTTCTCAAATTATGGTTAAAACTATTATCAATAAAAACTTGCGAATCATTTTTGTATTTGTGACAAACTGGAAATATCTAATATGCAAAAAAGTCGGATAAAATATTCTGTGACTCCGACTCCATCTTTGTACCCTTAAGACTCCGACTCCTTCTTAAAACCTTCGACTCCATGCGACTTCGACTCCGCAACCCTGATCTTTATGCATGGCAATCAAAATGCCTCGACACCGTATAAGGTGTTCTATTGGTTCTGTTGTTACGACGTAGTGTTGTTGATACGAAGTAATGTTTGTGTAACGAACCATTCCGGATAATCATTCTTTTTTAGTGTTTCTATCAACTTCTTAATTTTTATTGATTTATCTGTTTTTTTGTAATTAGTTTCGAATTGATTCTGTGGGATAAAATGGATATTACCCCACGCTTTTGGCTTAATGAATGTTGTGAGTTGAAATTGAGGAACCGATTGGGGTGCGTTGGTTTTTGATATAATTTGGTTGTCAAATTTCCAGATTTTTCTTTTACTACCAAGACATCTAAAAATGGCAGGGAATTGTTGGATTCTATTTCTAGAGTAAACTTGATACTTGCCAAATGTTCATAAAAGGTTTCCAAATTATTCTTTTTTATAACCACAAAAGTATCGTCGACGTATCGTTTTTCCACATAATTGGGGAATTTTGAAATGTTTGAAGAGCTTTGGTTTCTACGGTCTCCATAACCAGGTTAGCAATAGTTACTGAAATGGGGGAGCCCAAAAGGACACCGAAAATTTGTTTATAAAGTTGATTTTTAAACTGAATATAGGTATTGTCCAGACATATGTTTATTCCAAGCATTAATTCTTTCAAACATAATTTACTGTAGTGCGGTCTTGTAAAGAGCCATCTTTGCTTAAAAGTACAAATATAACTGATTTTGCCACATAAACTGGAATTTTGGTAAAAAGTGAAACGACGTTAAAATTCATCATCATCAAGTTTTAACCCTGTTATCGTATCGACAAATTCATAAAAGTTTTTAACAGTGTTTCCGGTTCTGCCAGCTAGCGGTGATAGAATTTTAACAAAAAATTTAAATAAATTGTATAAAGGAGAATTAATAAATGACACTATAGGTCGTCGTTTTTTAGAATCTTTTTTCATCAATAACAAAATCACAACAGTAAATGACAAAGAAAATTGTTTTTACAATGAAATTTACAATGAGTTAAAATAAACCCATTAGAGACACATATTTTGTTCTCCTGCGTGAGAATAATTGTTCCCCTCATGTATTTTTGCTAAACTTTAAATTGGTAAATATTTTTACTATATAAATCAATTTTTTTTTTTTTAATTGCGCAATATAGGATGGGGTGTGCTAAACGTTTATTAGGAGATATATGAAGTGTGTAATATTGTAAAACATGTTAAACTTAGATTGCTGTTACAGAAATTATGAAGAAAAATGATTTGACGTTGAGGGGTTGCAATCTCAAATGTTTTTGTATACCTAGACCTATTATAAAATGAACTGCCTGATAAATTGCAAAAATGACAAAAAATTAATTTTTATGTGTTAAATTTGACAAGAGAAAATTTTTACAGATTTTGACTGAAAATTTTTACAGTCAATAAAAACATTCTTCACAAAAAAAGAAACAATTTATAAAAGTTTATTCAAAAAATGAGAAAAAGAGATTTCTATCATAGTATCAATGTTAAAGTACGCAGACATTAATTGTTTTTATTTTGTTGAATTTTTGATCGCGTTCTTCTATTTTGGAACCAAGTTCTCACCTGCAAACAAAAATATTCAACTTACAATAGTTTGAAACAATTTCAATTCTAAATAAATCATATTACAAAATATACTCCGATGCAAACTCGATAAAGATGGAGAAAGTAAAAATTCGAGCAAATTGAAGATAAGATTTTTGAAAATAAAACCTTTGAACTTGAAAATTTAATTTTAAAAATTTGAAAATTTGAAAATATTTTTCGGTGAACAAAAGTTTTGGATTTGTTTTTAAAACTTTGCCATTCAAACGAGAATTAAGTAATTTTTAGAATTGCCTTTCTTTTTACAACTTAATTATTTTATTAGTATTTACTTATCAACTTACTGTAACGGGATCAACGTTCAGTTCTTGCGATAACTTGATGCGATCAAGTTGAGTGGGGTACGGATTAGACGAAAATTCCAATTGAAGACGGGCGATTTGATCGGACGAAAACGTGGTCCTTTTCTGTTTTTTCTTAGAATCAGTTGGAACAACGTTCGATGATTGTTGATCTGGTATAACTGTAAAAACAGAGTTTAGCAAATACGTTAACGTTCAATTACGGTAAAGTAAATATTTAAACTTTTTCTATGTTTTATAAATCTATTACCCATGTAAGTGAACGGGGAAACCGGATATCCGAGAACAAATGCCGGAAGCGGGAACATAGGAACGACTGGATGAATCGGATGAGAAGCAAAGTTGTAATTAACGTTTGGGACGGGAGGTAAGCGATCTGAAAAATAATTTAAATCTCAATAATTCGAACAAGTTATTTGGAGATATCGACGAAGAACTTGAGTTAGAGATTGATAAGCTGAACCTGAATTTCTTGTATCAGACAATAAAGCTTCGATGCTGAAGGATTTTGATTTTTCTTCCGTGGAACGATTTTCATTAGATTTTTCCATCTCGTCAAGAAAAGCGACTTCGTTACTTTGTTGAAGACTGAAGTTTGGAGAAAAAACGAAATGCTTATATAGCTCTCAGATCAAAAAAAGTCCAGGCGGCATTTGACTTTCATCATCGTCGTGCAGATGGATTCTTTGATTTCAAACTTCGTGGATTTGGATCAAAATAATTTGTTTGATTTTATTGCAATTAGGTTTTGTAAACAAAGAAACAAAAGAAAATTGGCAAATTGGAAAATTTAATTGGCTGCATTGAACACAAGTTTTTAGCCATGAATAGAAAAAAATACTTAACACTAGCAACAGAATATGATGTTAAATTTAATATGATTTGATACGAAGACAAGTATTTTGGTTATTTGGTTATATAAAGAAATGCCATGTTTTACTTTTTCTTAAACAAAGGCGTTTATACTATTTTGTATTCAACAACATTCTATTTACCAGGGAATGCTATCTTAAATTTGTTGTTTTGAAGTAATTTATATTATTGACTTAAACTGATCACATAGAAAGTAAAAATTGATCTTAGATATAAGCAAACCATATTTTTGAAGTGGTAAACCGGGACGTTCGTTAAAAGAAAAAAATTTATCCCTAAAATGCAGAGTTTTCTAAATAAAAAAAAAATCTTCAATTTGGATTTATCTACGATTTCTTGATATTCGTTTCTAAAATCTACGATAATAATCTACGATTTTTAAAAATTTTAAAAATTTTAAAAATAATTATTTTTAAAAATAATCAGTCAAAATATGAATCAAAAATACAAAAAAATCATTTACGACAAACGGTTACAAAAGCTTTTTGTTCTCTTTACTTTTGAGATCTATTTTTTTTAGTCCTACGGAGTTTAGGGGGATGGGCGGACAAAACACATTAGATAAAACAATCAAATATAGCAAGAGAAGCATTTTAAAATTGAAGATCATCGTTTGAACGTAGATTTTTATTTTCTGTGTGACCGATTTGAGTGAATATACATGTATATCATTTTATAAATTCCATTATTTCTGATTGGCTTGTTAGACATGACAATTTCAATTAATAGAACTATTATAGTAATCTATTGAACATAAAACATTCATTATTTTTAACACACAGAAGACATGCTTAATTTCAAAATTCAAAAATGCTCAAGAAGACAACTTATTGGTCTTTGTTTGAAATCCTTATCTAATTTTACACTATATTTTGTATTTTGTGTTATGCTTTTTTTATACTACCGGTTAAAAACGTATGATTAAAGTCAATACAATTAATTAATTAATTAATTAAGTTTTTCAACTTTCCATTTTATTAGCAAATTGTTTTAATCCAAGAGTTGTGCAAAAGTTAAAATCAAAGAATCCGTCTGCACAATGATGATAAAAGTGAAATTCCGCATGGATTATCCTTTGATTTGAGAGCTGTAGAAGCATTTCGTTTATTCTTCAAACTTCACTCATCGACGAACTAGTGGATTCAGTCATCTTCATCAACGTAATGGAGAAAACAAATGAAAACCGCAACAGTTCGAATGAAGAAACATTTAAATCGTTTAGCATTGATGCTATACAGTATAATCTGATAAAAGTAACTTAAATTCAACTTATAAATGTCGGACTCAATTTCTTCGACATTAGATACAGATTAGAATCTATAAAATATTGAATAAAAAAACAAAAAAAAACAGCTTTGGCAATTAAAACTGTACAAAATGAATAAATCAGTTTTTACTTTTTAAAGAAATATATCCAAATGCAAAAGTTAGACTAATAAAAACACATAAAAACCATGTTTGATTGTGCAATATAAAACACACAATGAAATTGTGATATTACAGTATAATGAAAAAACTTTGATGAATTAAACTAATGCTTTTTTAAAACTATTTATCATCACAATTGAGTCTGGGTCGTATCCCTTGAACTTGTTGCGGACCACAGGGCTCTACCACAAACTAATAAAAGTAATAGGACTTGTAATTAATAAATTTAATGACAACCGAACAAAAGCAAAAGTAAAATCCTAATATTTAAAAGGTATTTGGCTTTTAATAATTAAATAACAATACTTATTAAAAATATGAAAATATTACGATTTTTAATATTTTCTACGGTTAAGTATTTTAAACTGTTCGACTAATGCATTTTTCTTTTCGCCTTGATTTTAGAGATGAGGTAGGAAACCAAAACACTTAGGATAAAACAAAGAACATTTGTGCTTAAATATTGTGCAAAAATATTTGTGTATTAAAAAAAGATTTGGGCATGAAATTTAAGTAAGCTTACAATACGTGCCGATTTATCCGGGACAGTCCCGGATTTTAAGAGTTGTCCCGACGTTCCGTTAGGTTAACCAGATGTCCCGGTTTTCCAATCTTTAGTGAAGAGCTTTTTTTGAAAACACTGCTTTTCAGCAACGAATATCAAGAAATCGTAGAGAGATCCACATTGAAGATCTTTTTTTTATTTAGAAAACTCTGCATTTTAGGGATAAATTTTTTTCTTTTAACGAACGTCCCGGTTTACCACTTCAAAAATATGGTTTGCTTATATCTAAGATCAATTTTTACTTTCTATGTGATCAGTTTAAGTCAATAATATAAATTACTTCAAAACAACAAATTTAAGATAGCATTCCCTGGTAAATAGAATGTTGTTGAATACAAAATAGTATAAACGCCTTTGTTTAAGAAAAAGTAAAACATGGCATTTCTTTATATAACCAAATAACCAAAATACTTGTCTTCGTATCAAATCATATTAAATTTAACATCATATTCTGTTGCTAGTTAAGTATTTTTTTCTATTCATGGCTAAAAACTTGTGTTCAATGCAGCCAATTAAATTTTCCAACTTGCCAATTTTCTTTTGTTTCTTTGTTTACAAAACCTAATTGCAATAAAATCAAACAAATTATTTTGATCCAAATCCACGAAGTTTGAAATCAAAGAATCCATCTGCACGACGATGATGAAAGTCAAATGCCGCCTGGACTTTTTTTGATCTGAGAGCTATATAAGCATTTCGTTTTTTCTCCAAACTTCAGTCTTCAACAAAGTAACGAAGTCGCTTTTCTTGACGAGATGGAAAAATCTAATGAAAATCGTTCCACGGAAGAAAAATCAAAATCCTTCAGCATCGAAGCTTTATTGTCTGATACAAGAAATTCAGGTTCAGCTTATCAATCTCTAACTCAAGTTCTTCGTCGATATCTCCAAATAACTTGTTCGAATTATTGAGATTTAAATTATTTTTCAGATCGCTTACCTCCCGTCCCAAACGTTAATTACAACTTTGCTTCTCATCCGATTCATCCAGTCGTTCCTATGTTCCCGCTTCCGGCATTTGTTCTCGGATATCCGGTTTCCCCGTTCACTTACATGGGTAATAGATTTATAAAACATAGAAAAAGTTTAAATATTTACTTTACCGTAATTGAACGTTAACGTATTTGCTAAACTCTGTTTTTACAGTTATACCAGATCAACAATCATCGAACGTTGTTCCAACTGATTCTAAGAAAAAACAGAAAAGGACCACGTTTTCGTCCGATCAAATCGCCCGTCTTCAATTGGAATTTTCGTCTAATCCGTACCCCACTCAACTTGATCGCATCAAGTTATCGCAAGAACTGAACGTTGATCCCGTTACAGTAAGTTGATAAGTAAATACTAATAAAATAATTAAGTTGTAAAAAGAAAGGCAATTCTAAAAATTACTTAATTCTCGTTTGAATGGCAAAGTTTTAAAAACAAATCCAAAACTTTTGTTCACCGAAAAATATTTTCAAATTTTCAAATTTTTAAAATTAAATTTTCAAGTTCAAAGGTTTTATTTTCAAAAATCTTATCTTCAATTTGCTCGAATTTTTACTTTCTCCATCTTTATCGAGTTTGCATCGGAGTATATTTTGTAATATGATTTATTTAGAATTGAAATTGTTTCAAACTATTGTAAGTTGAATATTTTTGTTTGCAGGTGAGAACTTGGTTCCAAAATAGAAGAACGCGATCAAAAATTCAACAAAATAAAAACAATTAATGTCTGCGTACTTTAACATTGATACTATGATAGAAATCTCTTTTTCTCATTTTTTGAATAAACTTTTATAAATTGTTTCTTTTTTTGTGAAGAATGTTTTTATTGACTGTAAAAATTTTCAGTCAAAATCTGTAAAAATTTTCTCTTGTCAAATTTAACACATAAAAATTAATTTTTTGTCATTTTTGCAATTTATCAGGCAGTTCATTTTATAATAGGTCTAGGTATACAAAAACCTTCGAGACTGCAACCCCTCAACGTCAAATCATTTTTCTTCATAATTTCTGTAACAGCAATCTAAGTTTAACATGTTTTACAATATTACACACTTCATATATCTCCTAATAAACGTTTAGCACTCCCCATCCTATATTGCGCAATTAAAAAAAAAAAAAATTGATTTATATAGTAAAAATATTTACCAATTTAAAGTTTAGTAAAAATACATGAGGGGAACAACAAAATATGTGTCTCTAATGGGTTTATTTTAACTCATTGTAAATTTCATTGTAAAAACAATTTTCTTTGTCATTTACTGTTGTGATTTTGTTATTGATGAAAAAAGATTCAAAAAACGACGACCTATAGTGTCATTTATTAATTCTCCTTTATACAATTTATTTAAATTTTTTGTTAAAATTCTATCACCGCTAGCTGGCAGAACCGGACACACTGTTAAAAACTCTTATGAATTTGTCGATACGATAACAGGGTTAAAACTTGATGATGATGAATTTTAACGTCGTTTCACTTTTTACCAAAATTCCAGTTTATGTGGCAAAATCAGTTATATTTGTACTTTTAAGCAAAGATGGCTGTTTACAAGACCGCACTAAATTATGTTTGAAAGAATTAATGCTTGGAATAAACATATGTCTGGACAATACCTATATTCAGTTTAAAAATCAACTTTATAAACAAATTTTCGGTGTCCTTTTGGGCTCCCCCATTTCAGTAACTATTGCTAACCTGGTTATGGAGACCGTAGAAACCAAAGCTCTTCAAACATTTCAAAATTCCCCAATTATGTGGAAACGATACGTCGACGATACTTTTGTGGTTATAAAAAAGAATAATTTGGAAACCTTTTATGAACATTTGGCAAGTATCAAATTTACTCTAGAAATAGAATCCAACAATTCCCTGCCATTTTTAGATGTCTTGGTAGTAAAAGAAAAATCTGGAAATTTGACAACCAAATTACGTATATCAAAAACCAACGCACCCCAATCGGTTCCTCAATTTCAACTCACAACATTCATTAAGCCAAAAGCGTGGGGTAATATCCACTTTATCCCACAGAATCAATTCGAAACTAATTACGAAAAAAACAGATAAATCAATAGAAATTAAGAAGTTGATAGAAACACTAAAAAAGAATGATTATCCGGAATGGTCGTTAGACAAACATTACTTCGTACCAACAAGAAGTGGAATGATCATATCAAAGAAGCAAGCTTTTCTAGTAATGAAAGAAAAGAATTGGTTGTGCTTCCATACTTGGCAGGTTTTACAGAAAAAATTACAAGAATTTTTAAAGCTTTTAACATAAAAGTTTGCACCAAACCAATAAAGACAATCAAAAATATTTTACCGACTACGAAAGATTTCGTTGATTTTAACCAACGAACAGGTTCAATTTACCAAATTCCTTGTAAAAATTGTTCTGGTATATACATTGGAGAAACCAGCCGCAGTTTTAAAACTAGATAAGCGAGATTTTAACCCGAGAAACTTGGCTAAAATCGATGACAATAATATTAACAAAAAAACTGCTCTTGTCAAACATGTGGTAAATTTTCAGTATGACATTGATTTTAACAACTGTTCTATTCTTGCTTTTGAATCGGATTTTTTTAAACGTCGTTTTTTAGAATCTTTTTTCATCAATAATAAAATCACAACAGTAAATGACAAAGAAAATTTTTTTTACAATGAAATTTACAATGAGTTAAAATAAACCCGTTGCTTTTTTGATCGATCGTTCGCTTTTGTTTATATCCTTGACCGCCTATGTATCACATGACTTGCCTTTTTATTTTTCCATTTTCAAATTTAAAACAGTTGTATGTATTTTCGTTCATTGCTTTTATCAGTATTATTTTAAACTAAGTCTTGACGAAAAGCGTCTGCAATAACGCTTGAAACGTTGACTGTTTTTAAAGTTTTTAGTTTAATAAACTGAAGATTTTAATTTAAGTCTATTTACCAGAAGAGCATAGAAAATATGAATAACTTACCTGGTAACAGAACCAATAGAACACCTTATACGGTGTCGAGGCATTTTGATTACCATGCATAAAGATCAGGGTTGCGGAGTCGAAGTCGCATGGAGTCGAAGGTTTTAAGAAGGAGTCGGAGTCTTAAGGGTACAAAGATGGAGTCGGAGTCACAGAATATTTTATCCGACTTTTTTGCATATTAGATATTTCCAGTTTGTCACAAATACAAAAATGATTCGCAAGTTTTTATTGATAATAGTTTTAACCATAATTTGAGAAGCCGGCCGAAATGTACTAATCAGCAGAGGCCAGTGGCGTACGCAGAAATTTGTGAAGGGGGGTTTTGTTCCAAAAATACGATTGCTCTAAATGGTCCTGGTAAAGGGCAAAATCTTCCAAAATTAGGCCGACATTCAAAAATAAAGTGTTTTGGTTTTAAGAAGATCTTAGAGTAGCATGAATTTTTTTTATTAAACCGCAAAACTAACTATTGAAAAGGTATGTGCGTGTAATTCAATCATGACAAGAAACTTTCCAAATTAAAAGCAACTCCTGTAAATGATGAGAACAATAGGTGGAAAATCAAACGAACAAAAAAATAACCTTATTTAACAAATATTTAAAGTTTTTTTACAGGTTTATATCCAAACGCCTGTTTTTTTCACTTAATCTGTTAATTACGTCACCAGGGCAAGGCGTGTGGCTCCTATAAATGTTTAGTAATTCAAATCCATTCATTCGAGTGGGACCAGTTGTGTTTCGTAAGCACGTTTTTAGTCTGTGTAATGTGAAAAACGATTGTTCACTAGTGTATGTTGTCACTGAAAGAGTTAACAAAATGGTCATCAATGTAAATATGTTCGGAAAAGCATCGGAACTGCATTCCCTGATGCTGCTTAACGCATCAGTTCGTCTTTCTGCTGCGTTCAATTGAAAAAGTTTTCTGTACCATAATATTAGTTCAGCCACTTGTTCTCCAGAGGATTTCGTTAAATTTTCGTAAAATTTTCCGAAAACTTGAATACTTTTAATTTGTTGAGGAGTTGGTCTACTAGTTGGATCAGAGGAAATTAAACATTGAAATTCACCGAGAATCGATTTGTGGGCTGTAAATCTTGCTTCGAGAGTGACAATAAAGTTATCAAGAAATGGAATAAAAACCCTACTTTAAAGTGCTCTTCATCTGTTGCAGCAGCAATGTTGGATCAATTGGTCAGTTTTGAAGTAAGGTGTGGTGTTTTCAAAATAAAATCTTCGGTTTTGGCCGTTTCTTGCGCAAAAATATAGAGCTAGTAAAATTTATATTCGGCTTTTTCTCTAAGACACTTCAATTCATTTGCAATATCATGTGCAATGTTGACGGCCTCAAGAAGTTTATCGACATTTTTTGCTTAACTTTGCACAAAACAACACTGTATCCAAAAATGTATTTTAAAACTAAGAGAGCAATGCAAAATTCACTTTGCCTAATTGTCCATAGCAACTGCAGAGCTCGTGATGAAATTTCTCTGTCTGGCCATGCTGAGATTTCTACCAAAGCTTCTACAACGGTAAATTGTAAATTTGAAAAAGTACCAACACTCTCGTGTCGATCGACCCATCTGGTGGCACAAATTTGAACAAGTTTTTGAGCTTTTGCTGTTGACCAAATCGTGTTGATGGACTTGCGTAAAATGTTTTGACGTTTTGAAGCATTAAAAATATTGTAAACTGAAGCTATTGTTCCCATGCAGTTTATTCCCATTCCCATGCTTAACTTTCAATATTTTACAAGTTTGAAAGTATTCTTCACAGCCGCAGCTGTACATTAGCTAACTTTGACGCAATTTAGGCGATAGCAAAAATTGATGCGCAAGCAGTAATTAAGTTTAAAAAGCGCGGTACTAAATTTATATTATTGAAGCTAAAATTATACAATAGAATACTAAAATTATAGAAATAAAAAACGATAGAAACTAAAATTATATTATTGAAGCCTACTAATACTATGTATATATGGCTGAACACCATTCTTCAAAGTGGGGTTTTGACCCCTGAAAGCCCCCTTGCGTACGCCTATGGCAGAGGCTTTATGTTTCTGATAATCCTAATCGTGGTTCTGTTGTATTTAATCGTAAACTTCTAAAACCGTTTGTTAAAAATAGTGTCGAACACCATGTTAATACTTTAACCGAACAAAATAGTTATGCGAAAAATAATTGTGATGAAATGTGAAAATGTCACTTTATATGTTCTGGCGGTATCTCAAAACCATCGCAGCGTTTCAATCAATTACAACAATTTGATGTACGTACTCGTACGTGCATGTTGCATTTCGAATATCTTTCAACGCTTACTGCAAAAGAGATGGAGCAGAATCTGTAAATTGTGTCTTGATATAATTATAGCTGTAATTGCAATCGTGTCAATTTTAGCAATGCCTTAAGATTGACTGTGTGCTGTGTGCTTTTGCAGTGCTGCAATTAACTCAATATACGCAAGCGCACAGAGAATAAACTGACGTAGCTGATACTAGATAGTTCTTGTTGTTTGTACTCGATTGCAATGTTGCTTAGTTCCTTATTGAGCAGAATTGAAGTGGCGAGAGGAAATGAAGCAATGCATGAAAAAGTATTATTTTGGAATGAAGAGCAAAATACATAAAGAAATTCTGCAAAATCTGTTATGTAATGAAGTTCAGTAAAATTAAAAATATTTAAGATGTTTTTTTCCACTAACCACGTTATCGATTCAAGTAAATTAAGTAAAAAGATCAAACCAACAGAACTGCTTGAATATTGCATTTTTATGTTTTGTTGTAATGTGCATCACATCCTAGCAGTTTATATTTACAGACAATTAGACACGAAATATATTTATTACTCTATTTTATACGTACTGCTTTGTTAGTTTGAACCCTCGGGTTAAAAAGTTATTTTCAAAGTTAATGCAGGCAATTAAATTTCCCAAGTTTTCCGAATTCAGTTTAATTTCTCTATTTACGAGACCTTGATTGCAATGTAACCCGACAAATTGTTTTGATCCATTTATACGAAGCTTTTAATCAAGAATATATTTACACAATGATAATAAAGGTGAAATGCCATCTCGATTTTTTTTATGATCTGAAACAACGTTCCCTCTAAGAGCTTGCTTAGAGTGCGCGGAATGAAAGGCTGTGTGAGCAATGGTAAATATTACCCGGGCCAAGAAAGCTTTGGTTTTCTGTCCCGAAATAAAAGTGTTCTCTAAAAAAAAAGAAAAGGTCTTCACTTCGATTTGCTCCCCAATTTCCTGATTTTATTCCCAAAATGAAGGTGTTCTCCGAAAAAAAAACAAAAAAGGTCTTCACTACGATTTGCTCCCCAATTTCCTGATTTTATTCCAAAAATGAAGGTGTTCTCCCAAAAAAAAAGGTCTTGATTTCCTATTTTGGTACAAAATCAAACCTCGCAAAAGCTCATACAGCGAAAACATGTCAAGCATGTCTTGCCAAAACTTACGCAGTGCGCGGCAAAACGAAAGTACTGCGCGGGGGTTCCCTTGTTACTGCGCGGCCGCGCAGGCGCGCAGCTTAGAGGGAACCGTGATCTGAAAGCTGTAAGAATTTCTTTTTCTAGTCAAACATTTCAACGTGATGAAAAAAACAAAAAACCGTCACAGTTTAAAGGGAAAATTTGCTAAATTTTTATTTCGATTATTTTAACTTTAATAACATATTTGTTAAACTTTTTTTTTTTCATTTATGCCAGATCAACAAACATCAGCCAACGCTGTTCCAAATCATTGTAAAATGAAACGAAAAAGCACAACATTTACTTTGCGGAACCAATTCACCGCCTCCAATTAGAATTTTGATCAAACCTTACATGACTCAAGATCACCGAATCAAGTTTTGGCGAGAACTCAATATTGGTCCCGTAGTAAAGACTAACAAAATAAGTAAGTTATAAAAAAAAGGACGAATCAGACTTAATTTTGGTGTGAATGGCAGAATTTCAGAAATTAATCAAAAACTTTTGTTTACCGAAAAATATTTACAAATTTTCAAATTTTTATTTTCAAAAATTCTGGATTCAATTTTCTCGGATTTTTACTTTCTCCATGTTCATCTATTTTGCATCGGAGTCTATTTTATCATATGATATATTTAGAATTTAAATTGTTACAAACTATTGTATTTTTGTTCGCAGGTTAGAACTTGGTTCCAAAATAAACAAACAAGATCGAACATTCCACAGAATTAAAACAATTAATGTCTGCGTACCTGTGGAATACTTTAAAGTTGATGCTAATACAAAACTAAATTTTTCTTTTATTGTTTTTTTGTTTTTTTATAAACAATCTTTTTATTGAAGAGCTTTTACTTATCATCTCGCTTCAATTGCTTTACTTTTTATTGTTTAATTATCTCTAATCTAAACCCAGGTAAATTATTTGATGACCATGGTACATCCATCTAAATTTATTAATAAATTGAGTAATCTAAATTGATTTTTCATTATTTTTGCTACAGTATGTTGACTAAATATTTTGAAGAACCAAATACACCAATATATTAAAATATAAATTAGTTTTTTGTGCTCTTAATGCAGTTAATTGTTAGCAGTTTACTACTTTTACAGGTTTAATCAAACTTTTATTTTGATTCTGTTTCACTGTAGTTTAAATATTGTTCTCGTCGCTCTATTCGTACGGTTAAGAAATCTTAACTACTAAAGGCGCGTTTACAGCCGCTTACAGTACTTTTTTACGATTTTTTCATAAAAATGAATGGATTTGAGCGTCAATAAAACAAACAAAGATCATGCTGAAAAAAAAAAGTACTGTAAACGCGCCTTAAGTGTCGCAATTTTCTGAATCACCTTTCGGATTTATTTTTCTGGTTTTCTTATTCCAAATTTGCCTAGAAATAAATTCAAACATAATATGCAGCCGGGGTTCGTAATCAGCGGTTTAGGAATGAAGTGCAGCCCAAGAACCAAAACTTTGTTGCCCCGGGAAAGCTGTCCAGACTTTGAATCAGGGCGTCAAACTGAACTTAAACCGGACCCGTAAACCAATATTAATCGTTGTTATTCTTTGAACCTCAACCGGAATTGAACCAGAAAAAATAGAATTTGCAGAATCTGAACAGTAACTTTATTTTAAACGGATCCGGTTCGACGTTCTGATTTTAATTCTACTGTTTACGTATAAGCCTAACCCTAGATGAATCACAATTTTGCTATTAAAGTTGCCACAATTAACTTGCTGTGTGCCAAAACGAAGACGTCGTAAACAGCTTTGCAGACGCTGTTAAAAAAACTGCTGCGAGTTCTTTGCTCATTGCAGTCGGCGTTTTTGATGATTGCGTAATTTTGCAAAATATTTTTCATCTTGAGGCACAGTGTAGGCAGTAGATTAAAGCGAAACAGTGGTCACATAATCTAAATGAATAAATAAATCGCCGTTTCAAATAGATAGTATACTAAAGCAGTAAAATAAAAGATTTGTTGAAAAGGAAAATCAGATCTTAAGATTATGTTGACTATTTTAACTTGTTAATTATTATCTTTGTACAATATGCCCAACGTTTATGTTGTTGCCGGCCGCATTACTGAGTTAGTTTGAACTAATGCCGCAAGTGAATTATGGTCAGTAGATGAAATTATGTATTAGGTGTATAAGATAATAAATTTCATTGATAATATGTCTTTTATTACTCCTACCGATTGTAATGGAACAAAATGTCTACATTTTTAACAATCGAATTTATTCAAACACAAATCGTGAAACATTTTAGGGCTATTGATAATTTTTTTAATCTTACTTCCATGCAAGTAAACTTGCAAAATCAATCAGCTGCTAACAAAATTGCATAGTCAACAATTTGTATTATAAGTGAACCAAAACAGTTTGGTTACAATTGCTTTAAAAAAGATAAATTTTTTAAAAAATTGCACAATATAGGATGGGGAGTGCTAAACGTTATTAGCAGAGGTATGAAGTTGTGTAATATTGTAAAATATGTGAACTTAGATTGCTGTTACAGAAATTATAAAGAATAATGATTTGACGTTGAGGGGTTGCAGTCTCGAAGGTTTTTGAATACCTAGACCTACTATAAAATGAACTGCCTGATAAATTGCAAAAATGACAAAAAATGAATTTTTGTGTGTTAAATTTGACAAGAGAAAATTTTTACAGATTTTGACTTTATTTTTATCTATATAAAACTTAGTAATCAGACTCCTGAACAACCGAATCTACAAGATTGTGTAAGTTTTGTGAGGTAGTAAAGCCTTGAAAAAAAATTGATTTTATTTACTTTAGTGGACCCAAGTTATAACGTTAGCATGCAAACAAAGTAGAAATGAAGTAAATAATAAAAAAGCTTTTACGTTTGCTATTGTTACACATTATTTGTCAGGCAGGATTCTAATAAATTCATACACACACCAGTATAAAAAACTGACTTTAATATATTTGTACAACGTTGTTCAGGGCAAAGCCCCCAAGATCTCCCGTTCTCTTGCCTCACTCTACTGTCAACGTGTCGATATAGATATAAATGCGCACTAAAAATGCCCAAGCAGTTACAAGACTCTAATTATGCTTCTTAGCAACTGACTAATGCCTCGTGAGCATCCGCTAATTTAGACAAGATTGTGGTTGTGGAAATGGTGCTCATTGATAAAGCGATGCCTGATGTAATTGCGTATTCGGAATAGCACTTTAGGAAACTTTCTCCTGGCAAATATAAAAAATTTAAATTAATCGTAGCAAAGTAATTATAAAGAGGGCTAAAGGGAGGCAAAAAATTTTCTAGGGAGGGTCTTTAGACCCTAAATATAATTACAAAACTTTTCGATTGCACATTTAGGGCTTGAAAAATTATTGTTATACATTTATTCAATTATGTTGAATTATACAAAGTTGGTCTTGTAATTCACACCGAAATAGCTTTCCGGTGAATAGATTTAGTGTTTAACTTTTTAAAACCTATATGCCCACAGAAATACCTCCACGTTAAAATTTTAGGCAAGCAATTGTAAGCCATAATCCTTGAAAAAACATGCCAGTTGACCAATGAGATATCATTTAATTAATAACATAACCTTACTAATTGAAGGAAAGTAGGGGCATTGTCGCCAACTCAACCTGTTCACAAACAAAAATTCGAGAACAATCTGATTTTCCGGGCAATAAATATGTTTTTTAAAGAATAAAATACACCTGAAAAATGTTTTTTAAAAGAGTGGAAGTTATTTTATGTTTCAATAATAGTTTATTTCCATAGACTGTATACCAGATTCAATCATACAATTGTCTTTTTTATGGTAAAATTACTTATTTTAACGCAAAGCTCTTCTAAATTGATTTTCCAACGCCAAAAAGATTTCAGGAACATAACAAAGCTTTTTGGTATAAACCTATTTGTTACGTTTGGGATTTTTGTAAAATCGTGCCAAACCACGATTAAAATTATTTTGCCGCTTTCCCAAACCCTTTGATCTGGTTTGTTTATGGCTGAGATATATAAGGCATGTTTTTAGTTTATACGCTTGCAAAAATGAACATAAAAACTTTTATAAGAATATAAACATTAAAGCACACATTTATCGAAAATCTTTTTAACCGTTAATTGCTTTCTTTGAACCCGAACCGGAGCTGAATCGTAACTGAACCTTTAAAATCAAAATTTTCCGAACCTGAACCGAACCCAAAAAACTAAAATTTGCTGAACCTCAAGCGGAATTGAACTATTAAAAAATAAAATTTGCCGAGCCTGAACCTAAACCGGAACGTTATTTTACACAGTTTGACCCCCTGCTGTGAACAGAGAAATGAAACGTCCGACTAAACTCAATTATGACTAGTTTTATGGCTTTCTTTAATTATTCTATGCAATTGTTTTCTTAATTTTTTAAAAAAAAACCAGAGTGCTTTTTGTGAAAATCTCTTTTTAATGCTGCAACATTTTATTTGGTTTTTGAAAGTTTTGAAAGTTTAAATTGAAAGTTTAAGTTTAAATTGAAAGTTTTTGAAAGCTTTGGCAAGCTTAAATCTGTACCCAGGACATGTTCCACTTTGTTGATTCGCCAATGTCCACATGCACCTTCGATGATTTCACGATGTGAGGAAAAAAAGTCAAATTGAGAGTAAAATTTAATAAAAATATATATGATCTGTTCAATAGCTGCCGGGCGGCCATTCTTGAAAGTGCCCCTGCATGCGGGCACAAGCATGCGATATCGTGATGCAATTTCATGGAGCAAAAAATTTGGTGCGGACGGAATTTAAAATAAGGAAAATCTACTTTGTAAATCTCTATTATACAGTATAATTTCCTTCTTAAATTTAAAAATTAATTTGAGAGTTATTTCGGCTGAATAGATTATAGAAGTTTGAGGTAATTTATTATTTAAATCTTTCTTTGGTGAACATAATTTCCTACAGATCAGTGAAATTAGCAATAAACTCAAAGCAAAAATGTTTTTTCTCTTTATATACGCTTCTCGGTGCGTATTGCCATATTTGTTTTTTAATGTCACATTCAATACAACAAAAATTAAGAAAAAAATATCAAATTATATTTATTAACGATATTAATAAAACAGTGTCTAAAAAGTACTTGTTTTGTTTTTTACAATTATTTTTCAACTTTTGCACTGTGGTCAATTTAAAATTCATCTTCAAAATCAAATTATGTGATGATCTTGTTCTGATGTTTATTATCACCTTTTTATTTAAGACATGGCGGTAATTACTTACTCTATGTTAAGTTTGTTTAGTAGAGGAACGAGACGAAAATTTCTTTTTTAAAAACACAACAACACGTCAAAGAAAGTAGCCGAACTAAAACTTCGTCAATCAGAGCTTTTCTGAAAAAATGATTTTCGAATATGATACTGATTTAAAAAATTTGCTTCGTCTTTGCCTGGTTTCAAACCAGTATATAAAACTTTATTTAACATGCATTAATCACGTGTACACATCTGCGTTTGCTCTTTACTGGTTACTCTTTGACCTAAAGCATTAAGTATTTGTTTAAGTCCTGATTTTTTAAGCGTTCACTGCTAATTTATCGTTTTGATTTCTGAGTAGATGTGTAGTTTAAACACTTATCAATGTATTTTAGATTAGTTGAGTATAATTAGTTGAGAAGTAGCAGATTTACGTATTACGAGATTTGTATTTTGTTTTAAGAATCGGTTATGTCTCTAGTTTAATTGAATCCCTTTACCTGGACTTGGTTCCGAAATAATGTGGTAAACATTATATTGTAAGTTGTTAATATGGTGCTCTAATCATTTCACTGTTTATAGAAATGTACTGTTCTCGTAAGCTTGTATTTGGTTAGTTTGCCCCAAACACTATAAAGATCAGTGTTTTGATTGGCCTGAGAACTAGGAGAATTCCAGTGAAAATGCGCCTGTTAGCCAAGAATGCGTTTCTTTTTTCTATCGGCGAGATATACATATAATGATATTCTCCTTCACGTAATAGGTTCTCCATATAATGATATCTTGCTTATATTATTCACCAACATTGCCAATTTGAGATAAAATATACGAACTGTTTTTTAACCAAAAAACATTACTCAATATTGGTTTGTCCGGAAGCGCATAAATAAGGATTTTATTTTACTTTGTGCCATTATCTTTATGCAGAGTAAGTTAAGTTGTTTGATTTAAGTAGTGTCAGAAAAGCTTCCCCGTGCTAACTCCTGACAGCACGTGTCGGCTTTAGTAATAAAACTTTTAAAAAATTACTCGATATTAACCAAAATTATAGATCCAGTTTTTATAAGTGAAATTGATAACTGTGGGTTAGGCTATTTGTTCTGATTTGACTTGATGACTCAAAGCAATTAAGCTAAACGAAAACAGTCATTCTATTTTTAAAAAGTTTATCTGTTAGAAAAAATATATAAGTTAATCAGTAAAAGATTGTTTTCTTGTATCAACTTGTTAGATTAAGTGTATTTACTTAACAGGATATCGCTTGTTTGCAATTTGGTTTAGGGTTAGATTTAGACTTAAAGGGCTAACCCTATTGCATTTTGTTTCGTTATTGAAATAAATGTGATGTCATATTTTTTTTTATCTTTTCCATCTAAAGTTTTAGTTTCGCCTTGCCACTGGCTGGTTTCACTTCCGCTGCAAACGTAACCTGGATGCATATGATTTGATTTCTCCTCGATCTTTGTGTTTTACTGTTTCGTGCACATCCTCGGTTGAAAACTTCTTCAACTGATTTGTCATGAATTGCACGATTATGTAACAGCTCTTGTAATAATTATGAACTACATGACTTAATCCAGTTAAAAGAAACTCGTATTTACAGTAGCAATTTAATTGTGCTGTTTTTGTTAAAAAGTCGGAAATTTTGGCAGCTTGATGTTGGTTATACTCAGTAATGGGTTTAATAGAGTGTGAATAGAGCGGCCGCACCGAGCCTTCCTTCCGAGCACCAAACATGGTCCTCCCTACAACATGATATTGCTTTATTTCTTCATAGTAGCACGAGGACGTTAGCATGTCTAAAATATTTTTTTTTAGACATCACTTTGTTTTGATACATTAAACAGTGGCCCCTTCAAATAAAACGATGATTTTTCTTAAAATCACACTGTTTTGGAACACAAAGCAGTGGCCCCCCTAAAATAAAAATTTCTTTTTTTTTAGAGGTAACTTTGTTTTGATGGACTAAAAAGTGGCTCTCCCTGTAACAATCATTTTTTAGAAATCGCTTTGCCTTGGAACACCAAATAGTGGTCCCCTTTTCTTGCACAGGGCCCCCTTTTTGTAAGGACATCACAGGTTACACTAGTGCTGTTGAGGTGACTCCGGAATCTCGGAGTTTGGTTATAAAACAGTTTGTTGACTCAGAAAACACATTTAAACTTTCCCATTTTGCAAAATCAAAAATCGTTCTCGACCTTGCTCCCACTCTTGGTCAGTATTATCATCATATATTTATCCTTCTCGATTGCAGGACAAATTCGAAAGCTTTCTGTAAATGTTTTCTGAAATAAAATACTTAAATAGATTTTTTTATTCATTGAATGAATTTTTATTTTGATATCTGATATGAATATCAGTCGGAGCTGTTTGCCATGCATTGATGTTGATTCAGAAAAACAAAAGCAATCAACGGTTCAACCCAATCAAGTAACAAAAAGTGTTTACATCATCGTTTTTGTAAGCTTCTGGGCTGGAATAAATTTGCTGTTTAATGAACTTGAATAGTTAACTTTCTAACACTGCTTATCTCCAGTTTTAGTAAAGAAATCATTCGGTATTAAGACAAATTAAAACTTGACTGTGAAGAGGAAGTGCCCGAAGCAACAGCTCCTAAGGAACTTCACCCTCTTTGTCATATTCGGAAAAACCTTTGACCCTGGGCTGGTTGAACGCTCGAGTAAGCGTAAGGAGTTTAATTTTGTAATAGTCAAAACTATAAAAAAATTTTTTCTTGCACCAGATAAGAGTATGTCTATTGGTCAAGAAACTATTAAATTTTGAATTTTGATCCATGTACTTTTATACATTTGTAAATATTGATATACATAATAACAACCAACAACACTCCAATAGGTTCCTGAAGTTGAAACGTTGGTTCAGCTTTTTTTTGTATTTATTTGGTAAAGTTTGATTTGCTGAGTAACAAATTGGAAAAAAATCTAAATTGTAGTTCAAAAAACTTCAATCAATATTAACATTTAGAACCTAGTCTGAATGTCCAGAGGCGCCCGAAAGCCACTTTGGCGGTTGGAAGGGCAAAAATTTTAAAAAGGCACTTTTTACAAAACTTGCCACTTCGTACCGCAGCCGTTTTCAGCGCAAAAACGCAGTGAAGATTAAAAAAAGTCGATCACCTTCAATCACTGTCTAAGATTAATGTTTTTGTCCAAAATTGAAGGTGAAGACTTAAAAGAACGTCATCACTATCAATTTAGTCCATAATCCCTACTGTCGTCTTAAATTTAAGGTGCAGACAAAAATTAGAATAAAAAAGGCTTATCTTCAATCGATCTAATATTTTGGTTGAGTTCCTTATGTTTCTGGGGACAAATCTACGCAAATGTTTTTGTATCTGCTTATCTGTGTACTTCCTTTTTAAAAGGGCAGGGAGACAATTGTCTTCCCTGTCCTCCGCTTCCGCCGTCCCTGTTCATGACATAAATCAATCTATCCAACTTTGCGCTGAAGATTTTTGCTCTCGCAATGTAATTAACAGTAGTTCTAAAAATAGTTTTGCAATTTCGTACATATTTTGTTCTCTATTACGAGAGTCTTTCGATTTCTGCTAATTTTTTTGATGTCAAACACTAAATGCTATTTTATGCAACTTTTCACTGATTTATTCTGCTTAATTTATTGAAAAATTAACATTTAACTGCGGATGTATAAAATCAAAATAAGTTTTAAAAATTTGTCGTTGTATATTTACTGTATTAAATAGTTAGTAAAAGTTAAAATCGATTTCGATCAAAAGATCATCATCAGTTAACAATTTCGTGGAAAATAAAAAACAAAATTTGAATAAAAATAAACCTAATAATTGCACTGTAGTAAAAAAACTATTTTGAAAATATTTTTTACAAATTTAACTTAATACACTAGTAACTGCAACAAAAATGCAACTGGCGTCACAATGCAATACAAGCCAAAAACAAATGACGTCATCTATTTTTTCAACCAGTTTACGCATGACGTCAGTAACTGAAAGACACTACTTACAATAGCTTGAAAAAGATATTTATTTGTCTGAGTTTAAATTTCGCAACCGGTAGAATATCAAATTATTTAATTTAATTGGTAAAATTACTTTATATTAATTTTGTCATTCAATTTACAAATCCAGCGGTCTTCACACCAGTCCAGATTTCTTTTGTTTGGTTGTTGAACAAAAATAACTCTAACACAATCGGAAATGCATAGTTTTTTGACTAAGGTTTTCTCGTGATAATTAGCATAATGTTGGAATAGAGCAGCTGGATCATTGTTCAAATTTGAATTTGCTCCAATTCGTTCTGTGTGCACTCCACTTTACAGAAAATATATTTTCAGTTTGTCTAACATATTGCATATTACAGCTTTTGCATTCTGCCACATAAATTCCATAATTTTTGCAATTCAATTTTAGTTTCAAATTTAAACATTTAGTTTTACATGTTATAACTTAGGTGTGTTGTATCATGCGATTATGTTGCCCATAGTTTCCACAAAGTGCACGGTTTCCACAAGGAAAAGAACCCGGTCTGTTGTCATTAATCTGAAAAGCTAGTTGTTTATAATTTTAATTTTCGCAAGAGTTGGCGGGTTTCTATACTAGCTTCAGGTTTCAATGATTTTTGTTTGCTTGTGAGTTTTAAAAGCTGTGGTCCACATTGTTCTACTACTTGCTTTCTTTCTCTTAATAACTTTAGAGTTGAAACTATCGGTCCATCTTGAAACCAATTTTTACTAAAATCAGACCGGTAGCGTTTTACCTTCAGACCTTCCAAACTTTCCAAGTAATGTTCTTGTTTTTCATTCGACCTTCTCAATCGGACTGCCTCTCAATACGATTGATTTGTAAACACTTATGGGGTGGTGTGAAGAACCATATATAAAAAGCATCGATTATGGGCCGTTTTCTAGAAAAAAATTTTTGTAATAAATACCTTTTAGCGCTTTGGTCCGTCACATTGCAAAACATCCAGAAATTTTGATTGTCTATCTGGTTCTAAAGTCATAAGTCATATTTTGCAAATTTAACTGTACGTAAGAGCTTTTACTATCGAGTGTTTATTGGGATTACTTGCTATTTAAACAATATTATTAATAAAGCTTTTGAAGATGGAAGCCTTATTTAAAGTTTCCGATATAGGTAACAAAACAAAATGCATAGTAATATTAGCCAAGGACACTGAATGATTGTCCCAGTAATTATTCCATTTGTTCGTCTATAGAAATTTTCTTTGTACTATAAGATCACATTATTTAAACAAAATACAGTCAAATCAACCAAGATTGCGTGTGCTTTATAGTTGAACTCAGAGTGATGTTTCAACGCATACCGTAATGATTTTTTGTTCAAAATCTCTGTTTATACTCGGGTATAACGTCTGTACGTCAGCCGTGTTGTAATCCAATTTTCTGTTTAATCAATTTCTAGAAATTTCCAGGATTATTGTTCCAAAACGTAGCTTTTGCTATCTCGGCAATGTTATGGAATTTTGACAAAAAACCTGACTAATCGAATTTAATAGTAATTCCGAAAAAGCTGTAATGCGGTATGTAGTTACTTTATAAAATAAAAATTTGTTAATATAACTTAGTTTGTGCTGTTCAATAATTTGGTTATTACAGTAATTAGTACGACGTTTGTCTAAGGTCAAAAATAGATTATTCGTATTGGTGTCTTTGATTCTGGTAAAAGCTTTGAGTTGTTGCAACATTATTATATCATAGTCGTCATCAATACCGTAATGATAGTTAAACCGTTTTTGTCGGCTCTACAAATGACAATCTGTTTGGATTTTACCAATTCTTTGATTTTGGTTAAGCTTTTCTGCATATCTGTGGTCAAATTGTTACGCTAGCGAAAATTTCGTTTTACTTTAAGGTTTTAAGTTCCTTAGTTTAGCAATAATTACATCGCAATATGTCTTTGTTTTGTCATCCAATAGTTCTGGTTCCGATCTGGATGATTTAGGGATATTTGATTTTTTTGGTGTAGAGGTCTCTAAACTTTGATCTTGATCTTTCACATGTTCATGAAAAATATGTGCCCATTCGATTCTCCTTATGTGTGTATGTAAGTTTATCCATTCGCAATTTTCTATGGATTCGGACTAATTCGGTATAGGCGCGAAATTTAGTCCTTTTAACAATAGCAGTTTGTCATTAATCTGAATGTCTACAGAGAAACGATTCAATATCATATCTTCAGCTGGCTTAATCTCTTTTTTCATATTTTTGTATTTTTTTCTGCGGTAGCGTCGAGCATCTTTTATTTTTATTTTTCTTTATTATTAATTTGCCAGTATTGAATCCATCCTGAGCCAAAATCTACGCGTAAAGTTCCGTTGCCGTACATACAGCGAGTTATATTTGTTAACAATTTTCTTCTCATCTTATCTAGTGTTGCAGCTAAAATAACAATTTTTTCTGGAGGGTATTAATGTTCTTTTTTAAGAGTTTTAAATCTACCAGTAATTTTATATGCTCTTGTATAAGCAGTAAATCGTAATCAAGATTTTTTTTATAATTTGAAGGCAACAATAGCGGCGATTTTAAAATACGTTCTAAAAACTTACGAGTATGTCTTTCCACTAAAATAGTCAACTTTTCTTTGTTCTTGCGTTCTCAACTTTTCTTTGTTTTTGGGTTTTTCTGATCACTGTCTTTTATTTCAGTTAAATCTCTTTGTACTAAAGATAACGACGATTAATTATTATCAGTCACTGTCTATCACTGAATAAAATCAAGGTAAGTTTGAAACTTAAGAATCTGTCCTTGTATATTGACTGTATTAAAAAGTTAAAACAATTAAAACCAAGTTTAAAAATTTACTGTGGAGTTTATATCTTATCAAATTTTTGATTGAATATTGAACATTAAAATTCAAAATAGTCGAAACGGCACGACTAATAAAAGCTTATAAAAAAATTTTTCGAAAAACAAATCAATAAATTCACAAACGTTTATTTAGTAAACAACAAAATAATCAAATACGATCATTTAGCATCAACATCAAATAGGAGGATTTTTGACGACGAACCGACATTAAAAGTTTAAAAGGACAAATTTTCTATTTGCTTAGCTGTTGTTTGGGGTCGCCTTTTGTTTTTTTTTTTAAACGAAGTACTCAATTACGAAAAGGAAATCTTGAATTCCTTACCTGCAGCAACTTGAGGACCAGTGTTGGTTCTTTCAGAACATTTAACGTAAATGCTTCAGTAGGATATGGATCTGTATTTAATTCCCACTCAAGACAAAGTTTGCTCGAGGGAAAATGCCATTATTGTTTTTTTTGCCGTTATTATTTTCTTTGTCTTTGTTGCTAATCGATCGTAGGGTTAATAGGTCTACGTGATTAAATATTTAGTCGCGTGATGAAATATCGCGTGATAAAGTGTGGGTAATCCGCTGCAAATACCATCAAAATTGAATTTAGTGAATATACTACTGATCAATTAAATAAAAATATTCAAACTTTTTCTTTGTTTCAAAAATCTATCAATCAACCAGATAGAATCGATCAACGAAGAGATCGGAAGTGGAAGCAACTTGTGCGCGGATGCTAAATCATGGGATAGATCAGATGAGAAGCAAACTTGATTATTGACGAATTATCAACGCTTGAGACGGGGTGAGCGATTGAGACGGGGTGAGCGATTTAATAAATAATTCAAATTTGGATGATTTGAAGTTGTATGATGTGACATAGAAGAAGACTGGAGATTGATAAGCTAAACCTGGTTTATTTGTATCAAGTAATATAGCATCGAGACCAAATGATGTAGATTTTTCTTTGTTCAATTATCACAGTTACTTTTATTTTTATTTGCGGTAAAAAGTAATACAATAACAAAAAGGGATACTAAATAAAAAAAAAAATTTAGCCGCAGGGAGACTGCGATAAGTGTTGCAGAGAAGAAGGTTTTTCATTTTTAATAAGGTTTTTTTATTTTAAATATAAGGTTTCAATAAATACTTTTTAAATTCATATTTAAAAACATTGTATGAAGTATTTTGAATTTGAATGGGAATTTCGTTCCATATCTTAATTCCTTGGTACTTTATGCATCTTTGCAATCGTGAAGTTCTATAAAAAGAATATAAAAAAAATTTTTTGGATTTGTTAGTTAACCTAGTGCTTTTTTTCGATTTGGCTGGTTAAATTAGAATAAAGATTTAAGTTTTAAACTATCACAAAAGTTGGCTGCACATATAAATTTAACGGCTTTATTATCAATTTTATTTAGCTTTATTACCAAGAGTTATCAATTTTTTAAGGTAGATCTTCAGATAAAAAGGCCGTATAATAAATGGGAATGTATCTGAGCGTAATAGATTTTTAACGGTGCTTTTTCTGGTAAATAGTGTCTAATTTTAGAGATAATTTCAACAGTTCTTGATATTTTATATGCTATATTTGAGATGTGGAAATCAAAATTTAGATATTGAATACTTGTGCATTGTGCGATAGAAATGTTATTTAAAAAAACATTAGTTGTGGAAAAGGTTTTTTTAGTTTGGGAGGTATAATTAGAAAGTTGGATTTATAGGGATTAACCGTGAGTTTATTAAGAATCAAATCAAATTGATAGAATTTAAATTTATTCATAATTGTAGGAAGGGAATGTCATAATTCACTGAATCCAAAGCTTTTGTAAGGTCAAGAAAAACTAAACCAGTGAATTGATTAGAATTTATATTGTCATAGGAATTTGTGATAACATCAACAAAAGCATGATTGGTTGAGACCTTATTTTGAAAACCATATTGAAAATTTATGATTACACGCTTGTATAAAAGTCATTCAAAGATTTTAGAGAAACAAGAAAGAATATAGAAATAGGGCGATAATTTGTAGGTTTATCACGTTATCCTTAAATTGGAACTACCCTTGCAATTGTACAATTTTTGGGAAAAGCGCCTTCTGTGAAAAAAACTTAATAAAAACTTAGGGAATAATAACTGAAGAGGCAATTCGAAAAAAAGCTGCAATGTCGTCATGGCCAACTGCTTTATTTTTTAGAGAATAAATAGCGTTAATTTTTTCTGTGGGGTTGGGTACGTTGAGAAAGATAGAAGAAACTCGTTTGTTTAGATAGGTAGAAAGGACGTATTTAAAAAATTGTTTGCTAAATTTGAGACAATTAAGCAAAAAGTCTTTAGTTTAGTTAATTTATAAGAGTAAACATTATAAAATGATTTTTTTCCTCACCACTTAAAAAATGAGATTTAAACATCCGTCTCTTTTTCTTATTTGAAGTTAGTTGAAAAAGTTTTCTCATTCTTGAAATTGGCCTCAAAGGCGCATAAGGGTGTCAATAGAATGTAATATAATGTGCAGTAGTAGATATTCAAATTCAGGGGCCCTAGGCAAGGATTATTAAAAATTGATGTTTTCTAAAAAAAAAGGGCTTTGATTTCATGTTATAGTTTTTGCTCCGAAAATCATGCTGATCTCAAAAAAAAAAAAGTCTTCACTTCGATTTCATCTCCGATTTTGCTATTTTTCTCGCAAAATCATGGTGACCTCAAAAAAAAAAGGTCTTCACCTCGAATCGATCTTGTATTTCCCACTTTTCGTCCCAACTTCATGATGATCTCTAAAAAACATCCGTAGCAAATTGAAACTATATGTGCTATTTTCAAGGAGCGGCCCCAAAAAAAAGTCGGCCCAAGGCAACTGCCTCATTCGCCTCACCCAATATCCACCACTGATAATGTGGACAAAATTATTAAATAGTTCATAAAAATTTTAATCATATAGGATAGGTCGATGACTAGAATAATTGTTTAAATCAGTTTGAAGGTCTTTACAAAACAGTTCTGAACAATTTAAAAGCAGCATTTGAATAAACTGCAAAAAACAATTTAGGAAATTACGAATTACCATTGCAAATTTAAACAAGGAAACAATTAGTAACTCATTTCCTAACAAAATCATATCTGTTTCAAAAAAATAACACAATTAAAAAATAAATATAAAGCAACAAAGCAAATTGGCAATGTAGGCAATAAGCAATTAAATAAATAAATATCAAGAAAGAATTTACATTCATTTATGGTATCAAATCAACTTTTTTACTATCTATGAAAAGTGTGTAATTACTGTCAAGTGCTTTCCAAACAGTCTTCTTTTTCATTCTTAGCTTCTTTATAATACGGTAATGGAAGTTTTCGCTGTTCTTGAAACTTAACAGGCAAATGATCAGTAATGTAAGTCTTTAGATTGGTGCTTTCACTTTCTTTGCGCATAGCGTTATATTTTCTAAGATTTTCTGCTGATTTAAAAATTACATTTTTATCATAAATTGTAAGTAACTTACAATTATCGGTCGATGAACGGAACTGGTCCACCATTTTTTGTAATGGGTTGTTGAAGTTTTAGTTATTCTTAAGTTTTAGTTGTTCATTCTATTACAGTGGTTTTCAACCTTTTCTGTACCGTGGCCTATTTTTCAACCCAAGTTAACTTCACAACCCACTTTGGTCAACAAAATTAAATTCCCATACCAAAATCATAGTGTTCTCTAAAGAAAAAAAAGGTCTTCACTTGGAATTGCTGTCAATTTTCCCTATTTTTGTCCCAAAATCATAGTGTTCTCTAAAAAAAGTCTTCATGTGGTTGACTGCACAGGACGCCAGAAAAATGACTAAAAAATGGGTCGGACGGCAAGCCTAATTATACATATATATTATACATATTGCTTTCATTTTGATTTATGCTCCATGGCCCACTAAAAAAACCACTGTGGCCCACTACTGGGCCATGGCCCATAGGTTGAAAACCCCTGTTCTATTACGTTAAGATACGCGACTTAAATCAGTACTTTTTTGAAGAATAATTGATTTCTGGGTTGCTCATTACGAATCCCTGCTGATTACGAATCCCTGCTGCCGATTATAATGTCTGAAAGGTAATAAACACGATTAGGTAATTGAGAAAATTGCGACACCAAGTAATTAAGCATTTCTTAATAAACTGTTCACTTTGCATTTAGATTGGAGATAATTAAACAATCGAAGCGTTATGATTAGTAAAAGCTTTTCAATAAAAAGATTCTGCATAAAAAAAAATAAATTCATAAAAGTTTATTCAATAAATCAATATGAGGTTTAGACCGGCACGCAGGGATTAATTGTGTTTATTTCGTGGAATTTTCGATCTTGTTCGTTTATTTTGGAACCAAGTTCTCACCTGCAAACAAAAAAATTCAACTTACAATAGTTTAAAGCAATTACCATTTCGTATTACAAAATACACTTCGATGTAAGGTGGATGAAGAAGTAGACGTTAAAAATCAGAACGAATTGAAGGCAGAATTTTAGAAAATAAATCTTCTGTTAAAGGTGAACAAAAGTGTTCGATTTATAATTGAAATTTTAGCCATTCAAAACTTAAAAATCTGATTCGTCTTTTTTACAACATATTTTATTAGTATTTTCTTATCAACTTACTGTAACGGGTCAATGTTGAGTTCTTGGAATAACTTAATTCGGTGATCTTTAGTCAGGAGAGGTTTGATGAAAATTCTTGCAATTCTTCCAATCATTTCGAACGGCAGAGGTTTGATGAAAATTCTGACTGGGGCCAGGCAATTTGTTCGGAAGAAAATGTTGCCCTTTTTTGTTTTTTCTTGCAGTCATTTTGAACGGCAGTGGTTGATGCTTGTTGATCCGGCATAACTAAAATGGTTCACTGTAATTTCATCGCCGTAATTCCATCGCGGTAATTTCATCGTACTACATCGCAACATATTACATCGTCAGTAATATCATCGCCAGGGTTCTATTTTATTCATTTAACTAGTTATTTTTTTAACTCAATGCCAAAAACAAAGCAAAATAAAATAAACACAATTTTAAAAACAAAAAACCTGAGAGACGGTATTCATTTTTTTCAAACGACAAGTTATGAGCGATTCCTCTTAGATAATCCAGTAGTTCGCGATTTTCAAAATCGTTGACTATAGTTTGAATTCTTAATGCTGTATCCTTATACTTTCTTTTTACGTGGAGGTTCTGCACCTGCTGTATATTGCTCCATTATTGCTTCGTTTCTCGCTTGTTCGCCTTTCAAGATTTCTAAAAATTTCCAGATTGTAGGATGTGATGCCCCAATTAATTCGCTGAATGAACGATGCCAACCTTCACAGGCATTGTTTGTCTTAGAAGCACAAAATTTGGCAGCATCGAAACAATTCCACAGAACATGATCAAAGCAAGGGGGTCGACGTATTAAGGGGCGGTTTGGCCGTCCAATCCATGTATCCTCAAAGTAATCTAAGACAGACTGGGCTTCTTCGGGAAAATCAGTATTGTCGATTAAATGCTCAAAAGACGTAACCACATCTGCAACCAGAACAAATGCTATGGCTGCAATCATACGCATCTTTAATGCAAATGCAGCATCACTCTCGTATAACTGTTGCAGACCATTTGATTGTATAGATCGAAATAAGCATTGTGAGAAATGAAAAAAGCAACCTTGTTTGGAGAGTTTATCTCTCACTGCCTTTCTGTCTGTCTGTCCCTTTTGAAAAATCGCGACGATGATATTACTGACAATGTAATATGTTGCGATGTAGTTACATTGCGGTGAAAATGTATGCGATGTAATCAGGGCTGCGAACTCGAACTCGAACTCGAAGAACTCGGAAATTTTTGCCGAACTCGAACTTGAAAAAAATTTGTCGAGTTCGAGTTCATTTAATAAGTAAATTTGACTATAACATTTCTCAGCAAATGTGCCCAATTATAATTTGCTACCCTCTTTTATTTTGTTAAATAATAGATTAAAATTGGTAACATTGATGACAAAGCAATTTTATCATGTGCTCAGTTTTTCACAGTTGAATTATCCTCTTAACTCTATTCCGACTGGGATTTTTGGAAACTTTGTACGACTGGGGGGAGGGTTAAATGCCCGCGCTCTTGCTTATTTCTCGACAATTACTAACGCTATAATTGTCATTCAAGTCATAGTCTTTTATAATGATATAAATACTTAAATGTGGCATTTAAACATTATTTGGGATTAAAAAAGCGAGTTTTAAAAAAGTGGTCAATTTTCGTAAATTGGCTTGGAAAACGAAGAGAGCGATTTGAGAGAATCAATGACTTCGGCTGTTTGTCGAACGTCATTAATCCGCAAAATTAGAAGTAGAAATGGTGGCAGTTGAAATCCACTTGGCAAGATTATTACTGTTTCAGAGAAAGAAATTCTTCACCCCCGCAAATCTGCTAAAAGCTGGTTTTATTAGTGTGTACAACGCTTCGATCTTTGCGATTTATCAAATGTTTTTTAAATTCACTTTTGTAAACAATTTAGGCAAGAAACTTCATACATAAAAAGAAAGGTAAATCATTACACAAAAAATTATGCTTGTAGTTCCAAATCGCAGAAAATTCACCTTAATTTTTTTTCACTATAAAAAAATATTTCGACTTGACTAATTTGTTTAGAGTTGATTGCTTTTGATTACAGCGATTTTTTTAATTTTACAGAAATCTTTTTTATTTCGAATGTTTTCTTCTTTTGGTGAAGTACGCCAATTCATTAATAAAATACTTGTTTATTAAAATTTTGTTAACGTTTTCCAAAGTAAATATTTAATTTTTAATTGTTGTAAGGCTTGTTAAATTAGTTAGGTGTAGTACTTTCCGCCCCCTCCTCCCAGTCGTAATAGGGTTAATGATTCGTATAAATTCTAAATTTAACAACAATTGTTCTGTCACAGTTAATAAATGTTAAATAGTTTATTGTCTTTGTTTGTTAAATAAAAGTTAGTTGACAGCGTTGCCATTGTTAGGTGAACTGACAATGTGATTAGCTCCTTCGAATTGGTACGACAACTTACGATTCTTCTCATAAATTTGATTTACGCCACTGTCACGGGATCGCGGGATGGCCATAAGATTGCACGAGACCCACATAACCTGAAATCATGGGACTTCATGTGACATTTGTCTATATAGAATGGAATTGAAACCGTCACCTCACTTTAGTCGTGGCCAGGGGGCAACAAAGTAATTGGCATTTACCAGGCTAAAAAATCTAGAATATGTAAAATAAATTAACGTACGCCTACGAATGTTGTAAATTATAATAACTTTGTACTTAACCAGACTAGAAATTCGGATATGCGTAAAATAATTTAATTAACGTACGCTGCAGAATGTTGTAAATTGTAATAACTTTGTTCTTAACCAGGATAGAAAATCTGATACGTGTAGAATAAATTAATTAATGTACGCCCCAGAATGTTGTAAATTGTAATAATTTCGTGATTAACCAGGCTAGAAATTCTGATACGTGTAAAATAATTAATTAAATTAATTAAAACAAAACTCGAACTCGAACTTGCAATTTTTTTGTGAACTCGAACTCGAACTCGAACTCAAACAATTGAAATTTAAAGAAGGACTTGCAATTTTTTTGTGAACTCGAACTCGAACTTGAACTCGCAGCCCTGGATGTAATTACCAAACGATGAAATTACCGCGATGAAATTACCGGATACCCAATAAAATTAATTAAATTAAATCAAGTCATTTACTGATTCGTCTTTATTACATCATATTTTATTAGTTTTTACTGATCAACTTAACTGTAACGAGGTCAATGCTGAGTTCTTGGAATAACTTGATTCAATAATGTTGAGTTGGGTAGGGATTTGATGAGAATTCTGATTGGAAACGGTGAATTTGCTCCAAGTTAATTTTTAATTTACTATCATTTTGAGCATCGTTCGTTGGTGTTTGTTGCTCCGGCATTGCTGTAAAAACCAAAGTTTAGCAAATATGATAACGTTCAATTAAACTAGATATAATTTAAATGACATTTTAGATATTTTTTTACTAAACTGTGACGGTTTTTGTCTTTTCTATCACATTTGAGATAGGCGATTTTACTATTCTGTCGAAGACTGAAATTTGAACAAATAAATAATTTTCATAGTTTTCAGTTTATAAAAAAAATCAAGATGGTATTTCACATTTATCATCCTTGTGTAGATATATTTTTGATTAAAGCTTCGTATAAATGGATCAAAACAATTTATCTGATTAAGTTTTCATCAACATCTCGTAAATACAAAAATTAAATTTAATTCCAAAAATTTACAAATTTATTTGTCTACATTGTCTGCACTCAACCTGTGACTTTGTATTTTTCTTTTTTTGATGGAAGTGTTATTTTCCTCCACTTTAATGAGCTGTTGTTTTATGGCTACCAACTGATGGTTATTCCGTTCCAATCGAGCTTGCAGTGACTCCAGCAGTTGTTTGTGTGCTTGGTTCGTTTGCTTTATCTCAACTACAGCCATGGAAATCGCCTTAAAGTAATCTGCTTGCTGCTCTGCTTCTCCAGCAGCATCTCAAAGAAAACGAACTTACTTGTGAACAAAAGTGTTGGAGTAATAATTGAAATTTAAAATGTCTGATTTGTCTATTTTAGAACATATTTTATTAGTATTTACATATCATCAACTTACTGTAACGAGGCAATATTGAGTTCCTGGAATAACTTAATTCGGTGATCTTGAGTCGGGTAAGGGTTTGATAAAAATTCTGACTGGAGGCGGCCGGCGATTTGTAGGGACGAAAATGTTGTCCTTATTTGTTTTTTCTTTCAATCATTTTGAACGGCAGTGGTTGATGCTTGTTGATCCGGCATAACTGTAAAGTTAATTAAGTTAAATCAAGTCATTTACTGATTTGTCTTACTGTAGCGGGGTCAATGTTAATTACATCATATTTTTACATCATATTTTTACTGTAGCGGGGTCAATATTGAGTTCTTGGAATAACTTGATGCAATAATGTTGAGTCGGGTAAGGGTTTGATGAGAATTGTGCTTAGACGGTGAATTTGCTTAGAAGTAAATTTATAATTTCGATCATTGTGAGCATTGTTCGTTGGTGTTTGTTGATACGGCAATGCTGTAAAAACAAAGTTTAGCAAATATGTTATCGTTCAATTAAAGTAGATATAATTTAAATGACATTTTGAGATATTTTTTCATTAAATTGTGACGGTTTTGTCTTTTCTATAACGTTGAGAAAAAAATAATCTTTATAGCTTTCATGATTTTATAAATAGCATGAGGTATTTTGGATAATACTTGAAACCAAACTGCTTAAAAATGAGAAGCACCAGACTCGAGTTTCGCTCTTATTAGAGCTCGTCAGTGATGCATATCTCACTGCGAATCGAACTCGCTACTCGCTACATGTGGTCCTCCACGCAGGAGACAACACCACTAGACCACGCGAGCCCGACAACAACTCGATCACAACCAGCTGGAAATAATTCCCGGCTTTGCCGCGCAAGGAATACACAGAATCTACTGTGTGGTAAGACCAAGGCTGCACCTCATGACTGGGACTTACCCGACAAGCGTTAAGCATCGCGCTTACACTCCTTGAGCTTGGCGAGCGAAGAAAGCAATTTCTTTCATTTATTTGTCTACATTCGTCAATCTTTAATGTGCTATTTTCTTCTTCCACTTTAATGAGCTGTTGCTTTATGGCTACCAACTGATGGTTATTCCGTTCCAATCGAGCTAGGAGTGACTCCAGCTGTTCTTTGTGTGATTCGTTGATCTGCTTTATTTCCTCTACAGCCATGGAGACCGTCCTAAAGTAATCTGCTTGCTGCTTTGCCTCTCCAACAGCATCTCACGGAGAGCGATCTTACTGGTGAACAAAAGTGTTGAATATATAAATGAAAATTCTGCCATTCAAAACTTAAAAGTCAGATTCGTCTATTTTAAAAAATATTTTATTAGTATTTACTTATCAACTTACTGTAACGGGGCAATGTTGAGTTCTTGGAATAACTTGATTCAATAATGTTGAGTCGAATATGGGTTTGATGAGAATTCGGATCGGAGAGGGTGAATTTGCTCAGAAGTTAATTTTTATTTTACGATCATTTTAAGCATCGTTCGTTGGTGTTTGTTGATCCGGCATTGCTGTAAAAACAAAGTGACATTTTAAATATTTTTCACTAATCTGTGACGGTTTTTGTCTTTTCTATCACGTTGAGATAGGCGAGTTTACTACTCTGTCGGAAGACTGAAATTTGAACAAAAAACTAATCTTTATGGCTTTCAGTTTGTAACAAAAATTGAGATGTTTCGTACAAATTGATCAAAACAATTTGTCTGATTAAATTTCCATCAACGTCTCATAAATACAAAAATTAAATTTAATTCCAAAAATTTACAAATTCGTTTGCCTACATTGTCTGCACTCAACTTTGACTTTGTAGTTTCATTCATTAAAGTGCTATTTTCCCCTTTCACTTTAATAAGCTGTTGTTTTATGGCTACCAACTGATGGTTATTTTGTTCCAATCGACGTTGCAGAGACTCTAGCAGTTGTTTGTGTGCTTCGTTGGTCTGCTTTATTTCGTTTACAACCATGGACACCGTCTTAAGTAATCTGCTTGCTGCTCTGCTTCTCCAGCAGCATCTCAAGGAGAACGATCTTAGTGGTGAACAAAAGTGTTGGATTTTATAAGTGAAAGTTCTGCCATTTAAAACGTAATAATGTATGATTTGTCTATTTTACAACACACTATTTTATTAGTATTTACATATCAACTTACTGTAACGGGGCAATGTTGAGTTCTTGGAATAACTTAATACGGTGATCTTGAGTCGGGTAAGGGTTTGATGAAAATTCTGACTGGAGGCAGGCAATTTGTTCGGACGAAAATGTTGTTCTTATTTATTTTATTTTTCAATCATTTTGAACGGCAGTGGTTGATGCTTGTTGATCCGGCATAACTGTAAAGTTAATTAAATTCATTGAAGTCATTTACTTATTCGTCTTTATTACATCATATTTTTGCTGTTAACGAGTTCAATGTTGAGTTCTTGGAATAACTTGATTCAATAATGTTGAGTCGGGTAAGGGTTTGATCAGAATTCTGATTGGAGACGGTGAATTTGCTCAGAAGTTAATTTTTAATTTCGATCATTTTGAGCATCGTTCGTTGATGTTTGTTGATCCGGCATTGCTGTAAAACCAAAGTTTAGCAAATATGTTAACGTTCAATTAAACTAGATATAATTTAAATGACATTTTAGATATTTTTTCACTAAACTGTGACGGTTTTTGTCTTTTCTATAACGTTGAGAAAAAAATAATTTTCATAGCTTTCAGTTTATACAAAAAAAATCGAGATGGTATTTCACATTTATCATCATTGTGTAGAATGGATCAAAACAATTTGTCTGATTAAATTCCTATCAACGTCTCATAAATACAAAAATTAAAGTTCAAAAATTTACCAATTTATTTGTCTACATTGTCTGCACTCAACCTGTGACTTTGTATTTTTCTTCCTTTAATTTGCTATTTTCCCTCTCCACTTTAATGAGCTGTTGGTTATTCCGTTCCAATCGAGCTTGCAGTGATTCCAGCAGTTGTTTGTGTGCTTCGTTGGTCTGCTTTATTTCCTTTAGAGCCATAGAGACCTCCATAAAGTAAACTGCTTGCTGCTCTGCTTCTCGAGCAGCATCTCACGCAGAGCGATCTTACTGGTGAACAAATATGTTAGATTTATAGTTGAAATTTCTGCCATTTCAAAACTTAAAAATCTAATTCGTCTATTTTACAACATATTTTATCAACTTACTGTAACGGGCAATGTTAAGTTCTTGGAATAACTTAATTTGGTGATCTTGAGTCGGGTACGGGTTTGATGAAAATTCTGACTGGAGGCGGCCGGCGATTTCTTGGGACAAAAATGTTGTCCTTGTTTTTTCTCTCAATCATTTTGAACGGCAGTGGTTGATGCTTGTTGATCCGGCATAACTGTAAAATTAATTAAATTCAATCAAGTCATTTACTTATTCGTCTTTATTACATCATATTTTTAGTATTTACTTATCAACTTACTGTAATGAGTTCAATGTTGAGTTCTTGGAATGACTTGATTCGGTGATATTGAGTCGGATAGGGGTTTAAAAATTTTGATGCGAGACGGTGAATTTGCACCAAGGTAAATGTGGTCCTTTTTGTTTTTAGTTTACGATCATTTTGAGCATCGTTCGTTGGTGTTTGTTGATCCGGCATTGCTGTAAAAACAAAGTTTAGCAAATATGTTAACGTTCAATTAAACTAGATATAATTTAAGTGACATTTTGAGATATTTTTTCACTAATCTGTGACGGTTTTTGTCTTTTCTATCATGTTGAGATGGAAGACTGAAATTTGAACAAATAAATAATTTTAATATGGCTTTCAGTTTATAAAAAAAATCGAGATGGTATTTCACATTTATCATCATCGTGTAGATATATTCTTGATTAAATCTTCGTATAAATTGATCAAAACAATTTGTCTGATTAAATTCCCATCAACGTCTCATAAATACAAAAATTAAATTTAATTCCAAAAATTTACAAATTTATTTGTCTTACATTGTCTGCACTCAACCTGTGACTTTGTATTTTTCTTTCTTTAATGTGCTATTTTCTTCCTCCACTTTAATGAGCTGTTGTTTTATGGTTACCAACTGATGGTTGTTCCGTTCCAATCGACGTTGCAGAGACTCTAGCAGTTGTTTGTGTGCTTGGTTCGTTTGCTTTATCTCATCTACAGCCGTGGAGACCGCCTTAAAGTATTCTGCTTGCTGCTCTGCTTATCAAACAGCATCTCATGGAGAGCGATCTTAACTGGTGAACAAAAGTGTTGGATTTATAATTGAAATATCTGCCAATCAAAACTTAAAAAGTCTGATTTGTTTATTTTACACACAATATTTTATTAGTATTTACTTATCAACTTACTGTAACTGGGCAATGTTGAGAAGGTTTGAAAATTTTGATTGGAGACGGTGAATTTTTCTCCGAAGTAACTTTTTATTTTACGATCATTTTGAGCATCGTTCGTTGGTGTTTGTTGATCCGGCATTGCTGTAAAAACAAAGTTTAGCAAATATGTTAACGTTCAATTAAAGTAGATATAATTTAAATGACATTTTAGCTATTTTTTCATTAATCTGTGATGGTGTTTGTCCTATCACGTTGAGATAGGCGATTTTACTACTCTGTCGGAAGACTGAAATTTCAACAAAAAAAATAATCTTCATAGTTTTCAGTTTATAAAAAAAATCGAGATGCTTCGTATAAACGGATCAAAATAATTTGTTTAATTAAATTTGCATCAACGTCTCAAATAGAAAAATTAAATTTAATTCCAAAAATTTACAAATTCATTTGTCTACATTGTCTGCACTCAATAAGCTGTTGTTTTATGGCTACCAACTGATGGTTATTCCGTTCCAATCGACGTTGCAGAGACTCTAGCAGTTGTTTGTGTGCTTCGTTGGTCTGCTTTATTTCCTTTACACCCATGTACTGCCTTAAAGTAATCTGCTTGCTGCTCTGCTTCTCCAGCAGCATCTCAAGGAGAACGATCTTACTGGTAAACAAAAGTGTTGAATTTATAATTGAAAGTTCTGCCATTTAAAACTTAAAAATGTCTGATTTGTCTATTTTACAAAATATTTTATTAGTATTATCAACTTACTGTAACGGACCAAGTTAAGTTCTTGGAATAACTTAATTCGGTGATCTTGAGTCGGGTAAGGGTTTGATGAAAATTCTGATTGGAGGCAGGCGATTTGTTCAGACGAAACTGTTGTCTTTATTTGTTTTATTTTTCAATGGTTTTAAACGGCAGTGGTTGATGCTTGTTGATCCGGCATAACTGTAAAACTAATTAAATTCATTCAAGTCATTTACTTATTCGTCTTTATTACATCATTACTGTAACGGGTCAATGTTGAGTTCTTGGAATAACTTGATTCAATAATGTTGAGTCGGGTAAGGGTTTGATCAGAATTCTGATTGGAGACGGTGAATTTGCTCAGAAGTTAATTTTTAATTTCGATCATTTTGAGCATCGTTCGTTGGTGTTTGTTGATCCGGCATTTCTGTAAAAACAAAGTTTAGCAAATATGTTAACGTTCAATTAAACTAGATATAATTTAAATGACATTTTAGATATTTTTTCATTAATCTGTGACGGTTTTTGTCTTTTCTATCACGTTGAGATAGGCGATTTTACTACTCTGTCGGAAGACTTAAAGCTTTCAGTTGATAAAAAAAAATCGAGATGGTATTTTACATTTATCATTGTGTAGATATATTTTTGATTAAAGCTTCATATAAATGTATCAAAACAATTTGTCTGATTAAATTCCCATCAACGTCTCATAAATACAAAAATTAAATTTAATTCCAAAAATTTAAAAATTTGTCTACATTGTCTGCACTCAACCTATGACCTCTCCACTTTAATGAGCTGTTGCTTTATGGCTACCAACTGATAGTAATTCCATTGGTAATTCCGTTCCAATCGACGTTTCAGTGACTCCAGCAGTTGTTTGTGTGCTTCGTTGGTGTGTTTTATCTCCTCTACAGCCATGGAGACCGTCTTAAAGTAATCTTCTTGCTGCTCTGCCCTTCGAGCAGCATCTCAAGGAGAGCGATCTTACTGGTCAACAAAAGTGTTGAATTTCTAGTTGAAAGTTCTGCCATTCAAAACTTAATAATGTATGATTCGTCTTTTTTACAAAATATTTTATTAGTATTCACTTATCAACTTACTGTAACGGGGCAATGTTGAGTTCTTGGAATAACTTAATTCGGTTATCTTGAGTCGGGTAAGGTTTTGATGAAAATTCTGACTGGAGGCGGCCGACGATTTGTTGGGACGAAAATGTTGTCCTTGTTTTTTCTTGCAATCATTTTGAACGGTAGTGGTTGATGCTTGCTTGTTGATCGGGCATAACTGTAAAATTAATTAAATTAAATCAAGTCATTTACTGATTCGTCTTTATTACATCATATTTTTACTGTAACGAGTTCAATGTTGATTTCTTGAAATAACTTGATTCAATAATGTTGAGTCGGGTAAGGGTTTGAGAATTCTGATTGGAGACGGTGAATTTGCTCCAAGTTAATTTTTATTTTACGATCATTTTGAGCATCGTTCGTTGGTAGTTTGTTCATCTGGCATTTCTGTAAAAACAAAGTTTAGCAAATATGTTAACGTTCAATTAAAGTAGATATAATTTAAATGATATTTTGAGATATTTTTTCACTGAACTGTGACGGTTTTTGTCTTTTTCATCACGTTGAGATAAGCGATTTTACTGCTTTGTCGGAAGACTGAAATTTGAACAAAAAAAATATCTTCATAGTTTTCAGTTTATAAAAAAAATCGAGATGGTATTTCACATTTATCATTATTGTGTAGATATATTCTTGATTAAAGCTTTGTATAAATGGATCAAAACAATTTGTCTGAATAAATTCCCATCAACGTCTCATAAATACAAATATTTTAAATTTAATTCCTAAAGTTTACAAAATTATTCATTTGTCTACATTGTCTGCACTCAACCTGTGACTTTGTATTTTCCATTCATTAAAGTGCAATTTTCTTCTTCCACTTTAATGAGCTGTTGCTTTATGGCTACCAACTGATGGTTATTCTGTTCCAAGTGTGCTTCGTTGGACTGCTTTATCTCCTCTATAGCCATGGAGACCGCCTTAAAGTAATCAATATCTCATAAATACAAAAATTAAATTTAATTCCAAAAATTTATAAATTTATTTGTCTACATTTTCTGCACTCACCTGTGGCTTGGTATTTTTCTTTTTTGAATGTGCTATTTTCTTCTTCCACTTTAATGAGCTGTTGCTTTATGGCTACCAACTGATGGTTATTCTGTTCCAATCGAGGTTGCAGAGACTCCACTGTTCTTTGTATGATTCGTTGATCTGCTTTATTTCCTCTACAGCCATGGAGACCGTCTAAAATAATCTGCTTGCTGCTTTGCTTCTCCAGCAGCATCTCACCGAGAGCGATCTTATTGGTGAACAAAAATGTTGGATTTTTAATTAAAATTTCTGCCATTCAAAACTTAAAAAGTCTGATTCGTCTATTTTACACAATATTTTATTAGTATTTACTTATCAACTTACTGTAACGGGGTAATGTTGAGTTCTTGAAATAACTTGATTCAGTAATGTTGAGTCGGGCAAGGGTTTGATGAGAATTTTGATTGGAGAGGGTGAATTTGCTCCAAATTAACTTTTTATTTTGATCATTTTGATCATCGTACGATCATTTTGAGCATCGTTCGTTGGTGTTTGTTGATCCGGCATTGCTGTAAAACCAAAGTTTAGCAAATATGTTAACGTTCAATTAAACTAGATATAATTTAAATGACATCTTAGATATTGTTCACTAAACTGTGACGGTTTTTGTCTTTTCTATCACGTTAAGATTGGCAATTTTACTACTCTGTCGGAAGACTGAAATTTCAACAAAAAACTAATCTTTATGGCTTTCAGTTTAAAAAAATAATCGGTATGCTTCGTATAAATGGATCAAAACAATTGGTTTGATTAAATTTTCATCAACGTCTCATAAATACAAAAAATTAAATTTAATTCCTAAAATTTACAAATTCATTTGTCTACATTGTCTGCATTCAACCTGTGGCTTTGTATTTTTCATTCATTAAATTACTATTTTCTTCCTCCATTTTAAGCTGTTGTTTTATGACTACCAACTGATGGTAATTCCGTTTCAATCGACGTTGCAGTGACTCCAGCAGTTGTTTTTGTGATTCGTTGGTCTGCTTTATTTTTTTACAGCCATGGAGACCTTAAAATTAATCTGCTTGCTGCTCTGCTTCTCCAGCAGCATCTCAAGGAGAGCGATCTTACTGATGAACAAAAGTGTTGGATTTATGATCGAAAGTTCTGCCATTGAAAATTTAAAAAGTCTGATTCGTCGATTTTACAAAATATTTTATTAGTATTTACTTATCAACTTACTGCAACGGGGCAATGTTGAGTTCCTGGAATAACTTAATTTGGTGATCTTGAGTCGGGTAAGGTTTTGATGAAAATTCTGACTGGAGGCAGGTGATTTGTTCAGACAAAACTGTTGTCCTTATTTGTTTTTTCTTTCAATCATTTTGAACGGCAGTGGTTGATGCTTGTTGATCCGGCATAACTGTAAAATTAATTAAATCAAGTCATTTACTGATTCGTCTTTATGACATCATATTTTTACTGTAACGAGGTCAAGGTTAAGTTCTTGGAATAACTTGAGTCTATAATCTTTAATCGGGTAAGGGTTTGATGAGAATTCTGATTGGAGACGGTGAATTTGCTCCAAAGTTAATTTTTATTTTACAATCATTTTGAGCATCGTTCGTTGGTGTTTGTTGATCCGGCATTGCTGTAAAAACAAAGTTTAGCAAATATGTTAACGTTCAATTAAACTAAATATAATTTAAATGACATTTTAGATATTTTTTCACTAATCTGTAACGGTTTTTGTTTTTATCACGTTAAGATAGGCGAAATTTGAACAAAAAACTAATCTTTATGGCTTTCAGTTTAAAAAAATAATCGATATGCTTCGTATAAATAAATCAAAACAATTTGTCTGATTAAATACAAATATTAAATTTAATTCCAAAAATTTACCAATTTATTTGTCAACTTTGGCTGCACTTCACCTGTGACTTTGTGTTTTCTTTCTTTAATGTGCTATTTTCCCTCCACTTTAATGAGTTGTTGTTTTATGGTTACCAACTGATGGTAATTTCGTTCCAATCGAGCTTGCAGTTCCTCCAGCAGTTCTTTTTGTGCTTCGTTGGTCTGCTTTATTTCCTTTAGAGCCATGGAGACCGCCTTAAAGTAATCTGCTTGCTGCTCTGGTTCTCGAACAGCATCTCAAGGAGAGCGATCTTACTGTTCTTCTCGACCACTTGACGAAGATCGAGCTTGATTTGTGTAATATTTCGTGGATTTTCTAACTACAACTTTCTGTTTAGTTTTTGTTTTGCTCAGCTTATTTCTCATTTAACAGATCGATCATCATCAGTTCATTTTTGATTTTTTGTCCGTCGTCGCCTATCCAGCATAAATGCTACGAAACGCTGATGGGTAATTAAGTTAAATGTCTGTCGTAACAACAAGTGGGACGATTTTTTAGCAGCCCTGATAACGTCAGTTGCCTCTTTCTCGTAAGTGGGGTAATATTTCTTGCTACCCTGCAAAGTCCGAGACATGAAAGCCAGTGGTCGATCACCTTGGTTTAAACTGGCGAAAATAGCTACATCAGAGGCATCACACTCTATCACAAACGAAAGCGGTTTGTCAATGGATTGCAGGCTACTTTCTGGTAACTCGAATTTAAGCAAGACAAAGGCATCCAATGCACTGCAATCGAGAAGAAAAGTTTTGGCTTCCGCTAAAGGTCGCACTTTTGCGGCAAAACAATTAATCCACTTGGCATAATATGCAAACATGCCTAATACACCACGCAAAGCATTTTCATTAGAAACAGAAAACTCTTGCAAAGCACGCATACGTTCATGGTCAGGTGTAACATTCATATTACCAACAATATAACCCAAAATATTAAGAGATTCGACGAAGCCATGGTTTTACTCTCGTTTAGTGTAAACTTTCTGCATTGGATCACATCAATAAAAGAAGCCGCATTTCGATCGTGGTCAGCCTGATCGTGCCCAACGATTGCGATATTATCAACATAAGAAAATGTTCCGTTGAGATTTTCTTCAATAAACTCGCGCATTAAACATTGAAATTCAGCGACGCCATCTTGACTTGAGACTAAGATCCAGACGCCCGTTTGTGCCAGGTGCGCGGAATCTCTTGGACAACCTTGCCAGACTTGGCATCCGCGCCTCTGAATGGACAAATCACAAATGGAAAACGGAGTATTGTGAAAATGCTTCCAGGCTCCGTGCTTTTGTGCCCGAGACCGGTGCCAGGCCTGTTGGGATTGGCTTACCCCGAGCGGCTTGGGTTAAGCTCAACCGCCTGCGGACTGGTGTTGGGCGATTCCATTCGTCCATGCACAAATGGGGTCTCGCTCCTTCACCGAATTGCGAGTGTGGCGCCTCTGAGCAAACCGCAGACCATGTTCTAACAGCGTGCCCTATACATCGGGCACCACATGGAGCACGAGGTCTGACGGTTTTGGATGACGAAACTCGATGCTGGCTTAATGACATCACTGCCAGCATCTGATCCAGGCAGTACAGCAATCTGGGGTAGTAAAAGGATAAACCCCCGGCCCCAGTCCTTTTTGTGTCTGACCTGGAGTGGATACCCTTCAAACGACGACGACGACGACGAGCGACGCCATTTTTCACGCCGAATGGAATTCGCGTAAATTCATAAAGTTTACCATTTGCTTCAAACGCTGTATACTTTCTCTCAGACTCGACAAAAGACTAATTTGATGATATGTACTTTTAAAATCAAAAGTTGAAAGCACTTTATATTTTGAAAGTTAATTGATTAGGTTCTCAATCCGCGGAAGTGGATAAACATCTAGTTCCGTGTAGATCAGGGGTGGGCAAACTACGGCCCGCGGGCCGCATGCGGCCCCTGACGACGTTTTGTGCGGCCCGCGGAGCTCTTTTTAAAAAATACATACCCTCACTTTGAGCCACAGTTGCATAGAATTATGTCGGGAATACCCCAGTTTCAGTTTCTTATGTTTTAATGCTTTTAGAGAACACACCAAGATTTTGGGAGAGAAATAGTGAATCACAGATCGAATGTAAGTGAAGACCTTTTTTTAGAGATCACTACGATTTTGGGAGAAAAATAGCGAAATTTCAGATCAAATCGAAGAGAAGACCTTTTTTTTTTAGGAATCACTACGATTTTCGGAGAAAAATAGCGTAATTTGCGAGCCGCGAACAAATTCAACATCTAAATGCGGCCCTCAGTTAGCTTCCACAGCCGCAATGCGGCCCGCAAGCGAAAAGAATTGCCCACCCCTGGTGTAGATGTTAATTGTTTGCGAGTAGTTGACAAATAGCCGCTTTCTATGACGATTTAGTTCATTTTTTACAACAACTACCTGCGCTTTTCACGGGAAAGAGCTTGGTTGAATGATTCTTCCTTTTGGCCAGTCATCAATTGTCAATAAAAGCTCGATCGCACTCGCTGAAGCGACGCAACTTTGTTGCAATAGGTCTTACATCAGCCGATAAATTAGCAAACAACGAAGGTTTTTTGGTATCGTCTACAGTTATTCATATCATTACCTAGAACTAGTTTAGGCAAATTACCATTAAATTTAAAGATCAGCCGCTCGTGTTATCTCTGAAAATCTAGGCCAAAAATTACGTCACTACACAGATTGTCCAAAACATTTAGTTTAGTTGCTTCGTACTTCGTACCATTTATTATTATGTCCAGAAAGCAAAAAACAAAAGGTTTTACTTCCATTGTAGCGGCCGCCATCTGCACGCTGTGATTGGATGGGATAATCTTCAAGTGCAACTTCTCTTGCCGGACAATCAGCACGTCGATGATAGTGACGTCCACAAAAATAGCACTTTTTACCGCCAATGGATGCTAACGCTCGTAAATCATTAAATGGAATAAGATTCGGATCATCATTTTTGTTTTGAGCAAGCGACAGAAGCCGTTATTAAGTAGTCACTTTTTGTCGTATACGAAGCGAAATATTCTTCAAACTCGTATAGAGACCTGGCCTTGTTAAAGGCTTTACTTACTGCTAATTCTTGCTTTCTAACAGTCTTTGATGTGTTTGAGAAGATGCTAAACCATTAATAAAAGCATCTCGCACAAGATCCAACCGATATTCTTCAGCGGACACGTTTCTCAAGTTGCAATCTTTGTTCAAAATATGCAATACTTGCAGAAACTCTTCCAGCGATTCCTCTGCTTTTTGTTTTCTTGTTGCGAGAAGGCGGCGAGAAAAAATAACTTTGGGGGTTTTAACAAAAGATTTTTAAGTTTTGCAGATAAGGAATTAAAGATTTTCTTTTCGTAGTTAAGTACTTGGTTTAAAAAGAACAAAGGAGATCCCCAAACAACAGCTAAGCAAATAGAAAATTTGTCTACTGACGTAATCTTGAAGTTATATAATTTTTACCTTTTAATGTCAGTTTGTCGTGAAAAATCCTATTTGATGTTGATACTAAATGATCATGCTTGATTATTTTGTTGTTTACTAAATAAATATTTTCGAATTTATTGATTTGTTTTAAAATTTTTATAATAGTCATGCCGTTTCGACTATTTTGAATTTTAATGTTCAATTTTTGCGAAATGTTTATTAAATTTTTGATATAAACTCAACCACAGTAAATTTCTAAACTTGGTTTTAATTGTTTTAACTTCTTAATACAGTCAATATACAAGGACAGATTCTTAAGTTTCAAACTTATCTTAATTTTACGCAGTGATAGATAGTGATTAAAAATTTGTGGTTTATCTTCAGTACAAAGAGATAGATTCTTAACCGTATTAAATGAAAATTTAACTGAAATAAAAGACAGTGATCAGAAAAACCCAAAAACAAGAAAAAGTTGAGAACGCAAGAACAAAGAAAAGTAAGAACGTATTTTAAAATCGCCGCTCTGACCATCGATCTCTCCGCTTTCTGTCAAGCTTGGCAAGCAGAGCTGTAGCAGCCAAACTCGATTCGTCTCCCTGAGCAGACTGCAGGAACGTTCTATAGAGGGATTCACACTCTAAATCCCAACACAATATATAGTTTTTTGATAGCCGCGTGAAATAATCTTTTTGGCTGCTTTTTTGATGATGTTACAGAAGTCCTGGTAAGCCATGTCCACATCAACTGAATCAGGCGGCAACCAAGTCTTTGCGAATTTATTCGTCAAAGCAATGTAATGACTCCATTTGGCCCTGCGGAAGTTCCATTGCTTAACAGGCATGCTTGGCACTGCCATAGCGAACTTTAGTAGTGTAATAAGGAAGATCGATGTTGTGACCTGGGGAACTTTTCAAGGAAACGTCTAATTCCGTAAACGACTGTTTGGACCTACGGCAGCGAAAGCTAGATCTGCATTGGTGCCAGTATTTCAGCGGCCGGAGTAAAAACTAGCACCGTCCCTGGCGTTGTATAGGACGGCCCAGCCAGCCAAACACTCACCGTCCGAACTGTTATTATTGCAAGCCCAATCAACATGACGACAGTTAAAATCGCCAGCATAAAGACAGGGGTGAGGAAACATTGGGAGAACCAGAAATCGCAATCGTGTTGGTAGAGGTTTGTAAACGTTGGTTATTTTATAACCATCAAGGTCCACACACAATTACTCCATCTCGAATGTTGGTGAAGATTGGTCCAAAAGCGTATACCTTAGGCGCAAGTGGACAAACGTGGCCAGGCCATGCTTTAAAACCCAGCCAGTTGGTAGCTTGAAAGTACCAACTTCTCCGCATCAGTGCAGTGGGTCTCCTGTAGAAGAATGACGAGTGCCTCAGACTGCATAGCAAGGTAATGAAGAACGTTGATCTTGTTAGCAGTGAGGCCTTCGATGTACAGCTGGAGAATAGTGAGTCTTCGAAACTTGTAAGCAACGTGCCCCGAAAGGCATTGCCCTGCCCTGAAAAGCACATTTGCCAATTAGCATACTCTCGCTGAACATCGAAATGGATAGGTACTCTTCCGCTTCGGGAGGTTTGGTTTCGGTCTGTCATGTTTAACACCAAAAACAGACTTACGGTCCAGGCTGCGAAAATGCACTTGCCATCTGGCCCAATTGTCAAAGCTATAAAATGACTCATTTGGCATTGGGGAACTTCCATCGCTAAACAGACATAGACGCTGAACAGCTTATATTCCATGCCGAATATGCTTTGAAGTCCTGGTTAAGTTCCTGTTTTTCTGTACGTGCCAACTCACGCTTCCGACAAACATTTAGAGGAGAGCATTAGTGGTTGCAATCCCCAAGTCAAATAAGCCGTTGGAGGACTCAAAGAGCTATAGATCTATCTATTTACTTTGTATTCGTTTCTTACCATACATCTTTACAAATCAAAACTTTCCATCTCTGTAACAAGGAGGCACAAGGTGAGCTTAACATCTTTGTCAACGGACAGGTTCTGCTGTTTTGTGCTGAACCCACTGATCTTGGCATACAGCAGGATAGGGCACTCGCGTTTCGCGGATACTAAGAGTCACTGCGCAAAAAAGGCAACGTCTTGCCTTTCGCTTTTAAAACAATTAGCTGGATCAAACTGATATGCGGATGGCACAATACTTTTTGTGCATGTCTGGAAGAAGACGGAGTAACTTGCAGATGAGGCCACAGCGCCGGCTTTCTTTTTGGCCGAAAAGCTTAAGTCTTTTAATGAAGATTTTTATTTCACTTTTCTTTCAGTTTTTTAACAAATCACAGCTTAAAAAATTTTTTTAACGTGAAATTTTCTGTCAAGGCAATACAAAAAAATTGAGCTTAAAAAAAAGCTAGGACAATAAATTATAATATTTTGATTCAAAAAATATTTTGGTTCAAAATTAAAAAATTTATTCGATTGCGAAATGAATGAAGCCTATAAATATGTTTGAATCATTCGTAAGCACAAGTGTAAAATACACCAAACTATTATTATTTATATTCTTATTAATGTTGGAAGTTTTTTAACAAAAAATGACTTCCCTTTTCAACAAAGTCAAGCTGACAATTTTATTTAGTTGGTCAAATTGCAATAAATTAATCCATGAAATCAGTCCAAGTTTGACAACAAGAAATATTTAATAAAGAAATAGAATATTTAAAGTATTAATTGCTGAATCAACACACTTCGGTAAAGTGGAGCACACCCTAAACATAGATTTAAGCTCGCCAAAAACGTTTTAAAAACCAAATGAAATGATGCAGCATAAAAACGAGATTTTACAAAAAGATATTTAAACAATAAAAAATTTAAACAATTGGAGGATGATGATTGCTAAAAGCTCTTCAATAAAAACATTCTTTATAAAAAAACAATAAATTTATAAAAATTTTATTCAACAAATAAAAAAATTCTATGATAGTATCAATTTTGAAGTTTTAGACCAGTACGCGGACATTAATTGTTTTTATTTTGTCGAACTTTTGATCTTCTATTTTGGAATTAAGTTCTCGCCTGCAAACAAAAATAATCAATTTACAATAATTTGAAACAATTTCAATTCTACATAAATCATATTACAAAATATACTCCGATGCAAACTCGATAAAGATGGAGAAAGTAAAAATCTGAGCAAATTGAAGTTGAAAATTTAATTTAAATTTGAAATTTGCAAATATTTTTTGGTGAACAAAAGTTTTGGATTTGCTTTTAAAACTCTGCCATTCAAACGGAAATTAAGTCATATTCTGATTCGTCTTTCTTTTTACAACTTACTCATTTTATTAGTATTTACTTATCAACTTACTGTAACGGCATCAACATTGTGTTTTTGAGATAACTTGATGCGGTCATCTTGAGTCGGGTAGGGATTTGAATAAAAATTCTGATTGGAGGCGGGCGATTTGTTAGGACGAAAATGTTGTCCTTTTCTGTTTTTTCCTGTAATTATTTTTAACAGCGTTTGGTGATGCTTGTTGATCTGGCATAACTGTAAAAACAGAGTTTAGCAAATACGTTAACGTTCAATCAAAGTAAATATTCAAAACTTTTATTTTCTATAAATCTGTTACCCATATAACTGAAGGGGAAACCGGATATCCCCGTGGAACGATTTTCATTTGATTTTTCCATCTTGTTAAGAAAAGCGACTTAGCTGCTTTGTTGAAGACTGAAGTTTGAAGAGAAAACGAAATGCTTATATGGCTCTCAAGATCCAAAAAAGTCGAGGCGGCATTTGACTTTCATCATCATCGTGCAGGCAGATGGATTCTTTAATTTCAAACTTCGTGGAATTGAATTAAAATAATTTGTTTGATTCCATTGCAAAACACTAGCAACAGAATCTGGTGTTAGATATGATATGATTTGGTATGAAAAGAAGTTTTTTTGTTATTTGGTTATATATAGAAATGCCATGTTTTACTTTTTCTTAAACATAGGCGTTTTATTTTGTATTCAACAACATTCTATATAGAATAGTCTTATTACCAAGGGATGCCTACTTAAATTATCTGTTTTGGAGTAATGACAACAAATTTTTATTATTCACTTAAACTGATCACATTTTCAAGGTCGTTAACCGGGACGTTTGTTAAAAGAAAAAATTTTTCCTAAACCAGTGTTTTCTAAATAAAAAAAGATCTTCAATTTGGATCTATCTTAAGATTTCTTGATATTCGTTGCTAAAAAGCAGTGTTCTCAGAAGGTCTTTTTAAAAATTGGAAAACCGGGACATATGGTTAACCAAACGGGACGTCGGGACAAGGCTTAATTAAAAACAGGGACTGTCCCGGATAATTGGCACGTATTGCAAGCCTACTTAAATATTATGCCCAAATTTGTTTTGATACACAAATATTTTTGCACAATATTTAAGCGCAAATGTTCTTTGTTTTATCCTAACTGTTTTGGTTTTTGGTTTCCTCATCTCTAAAATCAAGGCGACGAGAAAAATACATTGGTCTAATATTTTAAAAGTCGTAAGCGTAGAAAGCATTGAATCGTTATATTTTCAATATGTTCAATATTATACTCTTGAATCTAAGTTTTTAATAAGTATTGTTATTTATTTATTTAGAGCCAAATACTTTTTAAATATTAGGATTTCACATTTGCTTTTGTTCGGTTGTTATTAAATTTTATTAATTACAAGTCCTACTTCTTTTATTAGTTTGACCGATTTTTGATTTCAATTCACTGTCGGTTAAAACCATTTTGACTGCTTCACTAGGTGTCGCCAATTTCGCATTCATCTTATCGCAGTTAGGTATCACAATTCAATGTTCATATTTTATTTTTCTTGTTTGCCGTTTGCGTGATAATTTATCTGAACATCATAATCTTTAGCAGCGATGTACAACCAGAGTCCCATGGCTGAAATGCAGTTACCGAACTTGATCCCCTGTGGTCCGCAACAAGTTCAGAATTTTAAATAAACTGATGATATGACCCAGACTCAATTGTGATAAATAGTTTTAAAAAACCATTACTTTAATTCATCAAAGTCTTTTTCATTATACTGTAACATTACGATTTCATTGTGTATTTTATATTGCACAATCAATCATGGTTTTTATGTGTTTTTATTGGTATAATTTCTGCGTTTGGATTTGCTTCTTTGAAAAGTAAAAACTGATTTATTCATTTTGTGCAGTTTTAATTGCCAAAGCTGTTGTTTTTTTGTTCAATGTTATTATAAATTTTAATTTGTTTCAAATGTCGAAAAAAATGAGTCCGACATTCATAAGTTGAACTTGAGTTACTTGTATCTGGTTATATAGTATCAATGCTAAACGATTTAACCCATATTCTTGAATCTAAGTTTTTTGTTCATTTCTCTATTGTAGCTTTGGAATGATGTAACTTAAAGGGAAAACACGCTCTTTTTGTGAGAAACCTTTTTTTGTGAGATGCTAGGAGCAGGAGGGTACATGTAAAACAAAACCCAAGATCGCTTTTCTTTAATTTTTTATTTTTAAGCCAAATCAATTTTTGATAATAAGCACGCCTACAAACAATAACATCGTTAATAAACAAAAAACTTTAGTTCACAATCTTCCGTTCACATGTCGAATTGCATAAGATTGTCTATTGGAAATGGTATTTTTTAACAGTAAGGATGCATTGCAGGAGTACTGGGAGGTTCTGAGCATTCTGGTTTGGCACATCGTCGTGCGTCCCCTTAACAATCCAGTGATTGGTAGCACTGAAACATACATGTTCATACTGCTGTAACCTTGATCCAGGAAATAGAACCTGTGACATATCTTTACTGTATTACAAATGTCTTTACTAACGGACGGAACTGAACACAGCATCGCGACGGCTTTGCCTGTACCAACAGCTTAGGTAGCCAAACTCAATTGGTTTCCATGAATACAATATAATTTTTTGGCTCCGTGCTTCCCAAAGTATGGTACTATAGATTTGTCAACGCTTAGATGTTGCTTAAGTTTGTAGTAAGCCACACACAGCTTGTTTACCGCATCAAACTGGTCTAAACAGGTCTAACTTTGGTAAATCTGTCAGTTTTGTCCAAGCTTTTATTATCAGCAAGATGAAAAAAGTGTTTGCTTTCAGCGCCGTGACCATTCGGTCCTGGTTGTCCTCCCTCCTTTGCCAATACGTTTCTTGTCGTGGCAATCGATTATAACCGCTCCGCACAAGGATGGCAATGAATTATTTCAACTTTTCTATGGTCATCATGAACGAGCGGTTGTTTTTGTATCGAACATACTTATTTGATTCCAAACATATTCTTTCCATCTCTTCAGTCGTCAAGAACTTTCAAATATTTCATGTGGCAAGATATGCTCTTGAAAGGAAGGGTGTGTCAAGATCCAGTTATGAAGAACTCTGTGCACATCCATTTTACCCTTTTTTTCATTTCAGTTTTGAGACGTTTCATCATCCTTTTCTAAAAAATACATTATAAAGTTGAATACCAACATGAAATACAAAATTATACAATTTAAACATTTGGCGTTGTGTACTATCAGGTTTTCGCATTTGATAAAAGAAATTGTGTTTAACGTCTGAGTGTCCCCTCCTGCTCCTAGCGTCAGTTTAAACTGACGGAAGTAAATGAATCGCAAAACTTTTGCAAGCCTGTTTTTAATTCTTTTTTCGGTTATACCACTTCAATAATATATGTTTTAGCTATCTTTAGTAATTTTTCAATTTATTTTCAATTCACAACCGTTTGATGGCAGTTACTTCTTTTTGCAATAAATATCGTGATAGCTTTTTATTTATAATTTAAAACGGTCAGACAATTAGCTTGTTCCTCATTTCATTTAATTTTCAATTTTCAATTTAATTTTTCTTTTCTCATTTTTAATTTAATCTAAAAACTGGAGTCCTACGAGTATCAATGTGCTTAAAATCCTTCTTTTTGCGCTGTCAGTGTAAACTGACGCTAGGAGGATATGGGTTAAATGTTTCTTCATTCGAATTGTTACGGTTTTCATTTGTTTGCTCCATTACGTTGATGTAAATGACTGAATTCACTAGTTCGTCGATGAGTGAGGTTTAAAGAGTAAACGAAATGCTTCTACAGCTTTCGACATTTTACTTTCATCATTATTGTGCAGACGGATTCTTTGATTTCAACTTTGCACAATTCTTGGATTAAAACAATTTGCTAATAAAACACAAAATATAAAATATGGTGTAAAATTAGATAAGGATTTCAAACAAAGACCAATAAATTGTCTTTTTGAGCATTTTTGAATTTCTTTTTTGTTACCAATGTATTAAAATATAATTTGTCTTTTTCGTTCTTAATGCATTTAATTGTTCACAATTCACAACTTTTATATGTTTAATCAAACTTTTATGTTACAGTAAGTTTCGAACCCGGTTTACTTTCGTTTCAGTTATTTAAGTTTGATTTGCCTCTCATTGCGCCTAAAATGTTTTTGTTTTCTTTATAAATTTGTGTTTAATTATTGGAAAGGACACAGAGAGATTACATTTGTCTGTTTGAAAGTTTAAAGAACAGAATACTGTGTGAAATTGTATATTGTATCTGTGTATTGTTTCTTGTGTTCTGGGCAGTTGAGAGTCCAAATCATTTAAATATCGTTCCACCGAAATCTTTAATTTTAATATAGTCAATAGCCAATCGTCAATAATTATTATGTATAAAGTTATAAATTATCTGTCTTTATTTTTGCATCATTTTGTTCTGTTTCAATTATTAATACATTCATTATTGCTAAAAGGATGCATTATTTAACTTATTGCTCAAAAGATTAGAATCCCAGTAACACAATTATATTTAACTGATTGGAAAGTTAAATTATATTTAACTGGTTTACCATTACTGATATCGTGCATTTTTGGTTGTAGAATTTAGCTCTGTATTGTGATTGTATTTACTGTAAATATGTCGATCTCTAAAGGTTTTGAAGAAGCAGAAGAGCGACTTGAAGAGTTGTACGCCAAGTGTGACTGTTTGATGCCGGACAATGCAGAGAGTAGTTTGATTAAAGCTAACATTTATTTAATGAATAATGTTTTTGCAGAAATGGAGAGATTTGTCATAAGAGAAATTTCTGAAGATAGCAAACAATTGCTTCAGACTCGTTTGAAGAAACATTACGAGTTTCGATGTAAGTTTGATGAACGCATTGCTAATTATTTTCAAGGTAAGCTTACCGAGAAGGAAGTAGCAAGTGCGCTTTCGGTTCCATACACCCTTCGATCTCGTGGTTCAAAGGCAACATCAAAAAGAAGTTCTCTATCGACATCAAGTAGCATGGCAACAGCCAAGTTGGTTGCAAAGGAAGAGGTTGCTAAATTAAAACTTAAGAAAGCAACAAAGACAACGTAGACGCGCAGAAGAACAACGCAGACGCGCTGAAGAAGAGCGTAGACGCGCCAAAGAAGAGCGAGAAGAAGAGCAATTTAATCTAGAACTGCTAAAGGCTCGACATGAAATTGAAGAAGCTCCTCTAGAACGACAAGTCATAGAGGAAAAAATTAAACGAGGAGGGTAAATACTGTCCGAATCCGAAAATAAGCCCTTGAAATCATATATTCCCACGTCATCACGACTTTACAAGAAGCTCCTACGTTTAATCATGAACGTAGTGAATTTCGTCCAACTTTGGAACAAGCAGCAGGTAAAGTCTCGTATAGGCCTATTGTTCCTGTGTATGTAGATCCTACTTTTCCGAAGATAGAACTCGAAAAGTTTAACGGCAATCCGATGCACTACTGTATATTCGTTTCGTGAAAACATTCGAAGCTAATGTGGAATCAAGGATAACTGATCCGAACAAACGGTTGCTGCTACTCGTTCAACACTGAAGGTGAGGCGAAAAAAGTAATCGATCATTGTTTATTATTAGAGCCGCATGAAGGTTACAATCATGCTAAACCTCTGCTGAAAGACAATTTTGGACAAAGAAACCAGATTGCTAGAGCATTTATTGATAAATTACATTTTGATTCAATTATTAAGCGTGATGATAAAAAAGGTTTGGTTAATTTAGCTCGTGATATGTGACTAATGATTTTAATTTAGCTAATTTAGCTCGTGATTAACATTTAGGCAATTAAATCTCTATTTTAGAATAGATAACTTCGATGCTATTGGCAAAATTGTTCAACGTTTGCCTTATGATTTACAAAATTGTTGGATTCGCAAGGCAAGCAAAATTGAGAGCACGGGAAAAGAACCAACGATCAAAGACTAACGGAAGTGGTCAAATCTGCATATTCGAAGTTTGTTTACCAAAAATCTAAGCGAGTAAGCTCGTTCTTGACTAGTTCAATTAAAGTTGTTACAAAGGGTAATCTGACGTGTTATTTGTATTCAAAGAATCATTTGTTGAAAAATGCTTCGCTTTTCGTAACAAGAGTTTAAATGATAAATATGAGTTTATAAAAAGAAAGCAATTTTCAATTGTTTCAAGCACCGTCATGTTGCAAAGTTCTGCCGTCGGGATAAAGCATGCACGGTAGAAGTGCGAAAAAGAAGAGACTAATCAGCCATCAACCAGCAATTCTTCATCGGTCGACAGAACTGTTGGAATGATCACTGCTGGTTGCATGACAGAAAGATCATACCGCACATTTTTAAATGTGGTTCAGGTAAAAGTGCGCGCTGGTAATAAAACTGTAACTACCTATGCATTCTTACATCAAGGTTCTACGGCAAATTTGTGTGAATCAAGTATACTACAACGTCTCGAAATTTCTGGAGAGCAAGCGAAGTACTCTTTCTCACCACAGTAAATCAGACAAAGGTAAATGTCGATGGAAAAAAGACAACGTTATTGGTTTCCGCTTTGAACGACGATCAGTATACTGAACTAACAGAAGTTTTCTGTGCAGAGACGTTACCGATATCTTCTAATCCTTGTTTAACAGAGACAGAGTTAAATAATTGGACACATCTTCGAGGAATTGAAATACCTAAATTGGGTAACCCGGATGTTCAACTATCAATCGGAATCAATAACCCGAAACTATTTTGGACACAAGATAAGCGCTATGGAAGGCGATCAAGCGAGCCGTTTTCCATTAAGACTTTTTTGAAATGGTCGATTATCGGTGGGTCTGCTTACAGTAAGAAAACGTTGAATATAAATTTTGTGAGTAGAGCAGATCAGTTGGTGCAGGAACAAGTTGAATGCTTGTGGAAATTAGATATGGTTCCTAACTCTGTTTCGAAACCAGGTATGTCGCGTAATGACAGGTATGCCATGGATTTACTTAATAATTCGAAAAAGCTGGTGAACGGTCACTATCAGGTAAAATTTTTGTGAAAACCAGGATGTCCTAAATTTAACCGTAATTTTAAACAAGCTATATTTAGATTAGAGTCCTTGCGTCGACGATTTGCTCGAGATAAAAAATTTCAAACGCTGTACACAGAAACCATGCAAGGATACGTGGACAAAGGTTTTGCTGAACGCTTAAGCGAGCATGATTTAGAACAGGGGTGGGCAAACTACGGCCCGCGGGCCACATGCGGCCCGCAACGATCTTTTATGCGGCCCGCGATGGGTTTCAACAAATAATTAAAAAATTTGAGGCCGATCGGAGACGAAGACTTTTTTAGAGAACAGCTTGGTTTCAGTATGAAAAGTAGAAAATTAGAAAATTTTTTCCAGCGATGGCCTTTTTTTGTTTTTTTAGAGAAGACCTTGATTTTAGGAGGAAAACTAAAAAATTCGAGGCAGATCCATAACAAAGATCAATATTTTGAGATTACTATAATGCGGCCCGCAAATAAATTCAACTTTCGAATGCGGCCCTCGAGCTGAAAAGTTTGCCCACCCCTGATTTAGAAGATGACAATTGCTGGTACTTACCACATCACGCTTTGTTTCATCCAAGGAAGGTTAATAAGGTAAGAGTTTTGTTTGATTGTGCAGCTCGCTACAATGGTACTTCATTGAACGCACAACTCTTGACCTGATTTGTTGAATAATCTATTTGGTGTACTTACTCGTTTTAGAAAGGGAAAAGTGACGCTAGTGGCGGATATTGAATCTATGTATCACCAAGACTTAGTCGATCCTCAGGATCGGAAGTATTTAAAGTTTTTGTGGTGGCCGTCTGGCAATATTAATCTTCCACCTGCAAAGTATTGTATGAAAGTACACGTGTTTGGAGCGGCGTCTTCGCCCGCTTGTGCTAATTACGCTCTTTAGCAAACAGCTAAAGACAATGACCTTTTGTTTCCTCAGGATGTTATTGCTACCGTTTTAGAAAACTTCTACACGGATGATTGTCTTAAGTCTGTAAACTCGGCGGAGGAAGCCATTAGAATGAGCGATGAACTGTCTCAATTGCTGAAGAAGGGAAGATTTAATCTAACAAAATGGCTTAACAACAGTGATCGGGTAATATCAAACTTTGTTTTGGAAAGGCGAGCGAAAGTTTATTTAGATTTAAAAGAAGCCAAGAACACCTCCAGTACTTGGTGTAACGTTGAACTTTGAAGAAGATATTTTTTAAATTGATGTAAATGTAAAAGATAAGCAACTCACCAGAAGGGGTGTTCTCTCCCAAATAAGTGCTGTTTTCGATCCGCTTGGATTTGCAGCTCCAGTCATACTAAAGGCTAAATTGATTTTACAAGAGCTGTTCCGGCTCGAATTAGGTTGGGATGAACCCATACCTGAACAACTGGCTATTTGTTGGAGTAAGTGGATTTCGAATTTGACTTGTCTAAGTGATCTAAAAGTTGATCGTTATTTTTCAGATTTTGAAGACGCTGATCAAATTGAACTGCACATCTTATGTGACGCTTCACAAGATGGATATGGAGTGGTAGCGTATCTAAGACAAAGCGTGCAACGCGATCACTTTCACAAAGAAATTGATTATCTACAAAGGAATAAAATTATTGAAAAACGTACTAACTGGATTAAACCCTGTTGTATTCGAAGGTGTTCTTCGTGTGGGAGGAAGACTCGACAAGGACTATCACGAGCGAGTCGGCCATGTGGAATTTTTCGCGCCTGGGCTACCATAAGACAAAAATTTTGGATAGTCAAAGGAGCAGCAACTGTTAGAAACGTTCTAGAACAATGCCTTTCATCAATGCTCGGCGAAGAAAGAGATCTTTGCAAATCGATTCAACTGGATGAACTTTCATGGACTGTTACGGACTGTATCGTAGCGTTAAGTTTTATCTGTTTATTGTGTATGTGTGTTGTTTAGTTCGAAACTTGCTGTCGGGTTTGGTCGTTAATGTACGTTGGGTTCGTACATTGTGGGGGGCTATGTTACAGCAAGTTTCAAACCCGGTTTACTTTCGTTTCAGTTAATTTCACGTTTTGTCATTTTTGTCATCCAACACCGTATGTTTGATTTGCCTCTTCATTGCGCCCGAAATGTTTTTGTTTTATAAATTTGAGTTTAATTATTGGAAAGGACACAGAGAGAGATTGCATTTGTTAACTCTGTAAACGCTGATGGATTTATAGACTACTGTTTGAACGTCTAAAGAATAGAATACTGTGGAAATTGTAAATTGTATCTATGTATTGTTTCTTGTGTTCTGGGCAGTTGAGAGTCCAAATTAGTTAAATATCGTTATACCGAAATCTTTAATTTTAATATAGTCAATAGCCAATCGTCAATTATAGTTATAAATTATCTGTCTTTATTTTCATCATTTTGTTCTGTTTCAATTATTAATACATTCATTTTTGCTTAAAGGACGCATTATTTAACTTATTGCTCAAAAGACCAGAATCCCAGTAACATTTTATTTTGATTCACTATCGGTTTAAATGTTTTCATCAATCTTATTATTACGGCTAAAAAATGCTTGACTACCTATTATTACGGCTAAAAAATGCTTGACTACATGGGTCGCAATTTTCTTGTTTACTTCATAATTATCACTTTTCAGGATTCAGTTTTTTGGTTTTCCTATTTTAAATTAGCATGGCAATAAATTTAAATGTTATAATCTGCAATAGGGATCTGTAATCAGCGGCCAAAGAATCCAATGCAGCCCAAGAACCAAAATTTATTGTTTCAGGAATGCTCTCCCAGATTTTTAACAGAGAAATTTATAAAGACTTTGCGACTAAACTAAATTATGACCAGCTTTATAGCTTTATTCTACAAAATTGTTTTAATTTTTAAATAAAAAATGAGAGTGCTCGTAAAAGTCTGTTTTTAATGCTACATCATTTTATTTGGTATTTCAAACGCAAGTACGGTGTGTCCGACTATTATTACGTTTGTAATTGTCCCAGTGGCCTGCAGTAGATATTGTTGGACATCTTTGATTGACAGTAGTGCACCTGAGTAGAGAGAAACGAACTTTGATGCCACAGATCAAAATCAATGCACAGATCAATGCACAATTAATATCCAGAAGACTTGACAAACAAACAAACAATATAATCACTGATCTATATAAACAATAAGAATAAACACAGTTTAATAGTTCAAAAGTTCAAAAGTTAGTATAAAAGCTATGATCTGTGCCCGACGATAAGTTGGGAAGATTATGCAATGCGAATTCATGTCAATTATCGGTTAATAAAAATATTGCAATAAAATAATAAATTAAATCAGTCTAAGCTAAAGTATTTGATTTATTCATTAAGTACTTGGGTTATCGAACTTGGATTGATTTCATTAAATAATTCATTGCAAATCGATCAATTACATAAAAATATCAGTTTGACTTTGCTGAAAGAAGTAATAGATTTTTGTTAACAAATCAGTCATTTAGTCAAGATCACAAACGTCGAGACCAAAACCGAGATCGAGCTCGGGAAATTTCGAGAACTAAAGTTCGAAATCGAGATAAGAAACATTCGAGACTAAGGCCGAGACCGGGAAAAAATTTTACAAAAATATAGTCCATTTTGATTCTAAAAACAATTAGATTTAAAAAAGTAATCTAAGACTGCATTAATATGATATAAAATCATGTTGTGAATCGCTTTGCTATGTGATTACCAGGGCTGCGGAGTCAGAAGGTGTAAAATCTGACTCAACTCTTATTCCTTAATCTTTTGAGTTTTTTTTTGGTTTAAACCAGGGTTGTAGAGTCAGAGTCGGATGTAGAAGTCTTATGTTTTTGGTTGAAGTGGGAATCGAAGTATAGGATTTGTTTTTAAACAAGCTGCATAAAGATGAGAAACACTAGACTCGAGTTTCGCTCTTATTAGAGCTCGTTGTAAAAGTCTGTTTTTAATGCTACATCATTTTATTTGATATTTCAAACGCAAACGAGCTCTAATAAGAGCGAAACTCGAGTCTGGTGTTTCTCATCTTTATGCAGCTTGTTTAAAAATTAATTCCAAATTTCCTCATAATTCTTCAAATATAGGATTTGTATTTTTCTTTGCTCAATCCAAATTCAATTTTTGGTTAATTTCTGGAACCGATTGTTATATTTATCATCTGAATGATTTAAAAATAATCAAGCAAAAATACGGCGAGTATTTAGATAGGTTGACGTTTAAACTTTAATTTGAAGTACAAACTAAAAACGATTTTGCCTTTATTTTGACGGCCAAATTTTGCTTTTTATTTGATAAATTAAACTTAACTTTCGGTTTATTGTTTTGAAAATTTCAACTATAGATTAGAAAAAGATTTTTATTAGGAAAAAGGCGTCGAAGTGCTTAATTGTTTATCGATTTTGAAAGTCAAGTAACGAATAAAAAGAATGTCTTTATTTGAATTCAGCCCTCGCTAAAATGTCGATGTTCTTTAAGAATTGTGGATACTTGTCTAAAGCTACCATCTGTAGTCTCTTATCATTCCCAATACTTATAATATACATTAACGTAAAGAGAAAAAAATGCCTTGGTCAGCGCTTTGAGTGTAACCAGAGTAATTTAATCTACTCTTAATTGCAGACAAAAAAAGGTTTTGTGAAAAGCTAACTCTGCAATTACTAAAAGCTATTTTTTTTTGTAAGGGGGTGGTGCTTCTTGTTTGCTGGACTCTCTGATTGCAAAGTAGTCTTATAACCAGGATTGTGGAGTCAACAAATTTCTTTTGTTCTTCAGCATATAGAGAAAAGTTTTTGAATCCTACTCCAGCTTTTGAAATTTTACGATTTAAACTTTGACACTATAACATTTGAAAAAACTACATACTCCGACTTCATCACTAAACGTGGGACTCCAACAATTTTGATTTCACAATCCTGAAGGCCTAATTGTTAAATGCTTAAAGCTCGTTGAAAAGCCGTGATTGTGATTGACTTGATCTCGATTCAAAACCTACTCGAGCCATTCTGTTGTGTCCTTAGGAAAGACACTTTTATGACACTTCTCCTTAACGGTTTTGGCAAGCAGTTCTAAATTTCAGTCATATCTCTATAAACTAAAAATCAAAATAAAAAAATTCTATCTCACAGCAATATCTTGGCATCTCTAGGAGCAGGTCGGGGTAATTGCTTAATTGCTTGCTTATATACTGTACAGCGCCTCCCTCACATTCCTGGGATTAAAGAAGATAAATATAAAGATAAAATCTAAAATAATTTAGCATAAATCAAAGCCTTCAAATGCAATAAAGAATCCGATTCCCAATTTTACCGAATCTAAAAACCGACTCCTATTTGCAATTCCGACTTCATTAAATCTAAAGAAAATACTGCGACTCCAATTTAAAACATACGACTCCATGGATTCCGACTCTACAACCCTGCTTATAATTATATTGTTGTGTTGCGGTTGCCATAGCCGCATATTTTAGGATGGAGTTGGACTCCTTTTTTAAATGTGCTGAAGCTAGAGTCGTATTATTAGGTCTCGTGGAGATAGAAATGGAAAACTTTGAATTGATGAAGTTGAAAAATAATTTCTCTGATTTTACAATCTTGGTTTAAACAATTAGTTTAAAAAATTTATAAACTTGTTTCCACATCAAAAAATTTTTACCATAAATTACAACAAAGTTTTTCAATTTTATTTTTTATTTATTTATTTTACCTCTATATTTATCCTCCTGACTCGCAGGAAAGCGACGGAGGCGGTAATACATAGGGTAAGCAATTACCCCGACCTGCTTCCGGAGATGCCAAGATATTGCTATCCGCTTGTATTTAATAGAGATATGAAGTTATTGCTTGCCAAATTTACTGCTTGCCAAGATCACAAGCAGGGGAAAGTGCTGTAAAGTGTCTTTCCCAAGGACACAACAGAATGACGCGAGTGGGTTTTGAACCGAGACCATGTTGGTCACGAGCACGGCGCTTTAACCTCTTGACCACGCTGCCGACACTGACACTGTTAAACATTGACCTTCTCCTAATAGGCTTTCATCGTCGAGTTTTGCTTTCCCAGTGCTAGGCATGACAGTTAAATGATAAAGTTTTTGCAGTGTCAAGTGGAATGATTACATCGCGTTAACGAACAAATTTGAAAAGACTTTGTTGCTGCTGAATTCGCCTAATGTGAAAGCGACTTACAGGACTTTTTTAACACCTTTAGAAAACAGCCAAAAAGACTATTTCACTCAGTCACCAAAATAACGGTAAGCCGTATTGGTATGCAGATTGTAAAGCTTCCTATACAACTTTAGAGCAGTGCCTCAAAATGAAACACGACTGGATTTTGGGTACTATGGCTTCATTGACCAGACTTAATAAAAAATTGAAAGATCGATGGTATCGAACTTTTACACTCTCGTCAAAAAGTATGGAGTATGTTTAAATAATCTTATAGGTTGGTCACTACACTCCCCTCGTCGTTTAAAAACGGAAGATATGAGGCTGTTGACTGCAAGTCAACTCGACTTTTTTTTTCAAAAAATGTTTAACTTTTAAAAGGCATCAACACCAGAATCAGTAACCATCTCGAAAAACTCACGTTTCGTCACAACCTTGTGACATTGCACAAAAAATATCTTCCAATGTCATGCTGTTGCCTTGTATTCGGTTTACTCGACAGCTAAGTACTTTGTAGTGCACTTGCTTGCCTCATAAATAGTGTTTTGAATGACGCTTCAAGCATTTGGATGCTGCGTACCACTCCAACAGACCAAATATTGGTTCTTTCAGGCATTAAGCCAGCTTAATTTTGCCAATTAAAAATGGAATTCTCCAGTTCCTTCTCATTTTGCCAATTAAAAATGGAATTCTTGATTTTAGGGGGGCCATTATAATCAGGGAACAGTAGAATCTCTAAAAAAAAGCCATCGTTTTAGAGGGGCAACTTTCTAATGTCTCAAAATAAACTCATTTATAAAAAAAATGTTTTTATTTTAGACATGCCACCGTCCTGGTGCTACTATGAAGAAATAGAGCAATATTTTGCGTAGCGGGAACTTTTTGATGTATTTTACGGGGGGGCCGGTGCGACCGTTCCGTTCGCACCCTATTAAACCCATCACTGGTCGGAACTCATGTATTGTGCAACTGCAAAGCGATTAAATTTATTGTAAGTATTAGTAATGGAAGATAATTTAGTATCTAAGCTAAGAAATTTTTCAAGATTAAGCTTTCAATCTAATTTTGATATCTTTATAAATCAGTCTTTGAACCTCAATTTTTGGCAACATTTTAATATTTATAACACACATTTCTAGCTAGCGCTATTTATAAATTATTCCTTACCTTAACTTACAAAACTTGATTGCGAAATTTTTTACTTCCCCTTGTGAAAGAATTGAAATTAATGGAACAATTGCCATTGTGAAGGACAATAGTCCTTCCAACTTGTAGTTTGAAATGTTGAATGTCCGGCTGTATCTTTAGACAACTGGACATTCTACATTTTAAGCCAGTAATTCTTAACAAAAGACAGGACTCTCTTGAAGAGAGTTTACATATTTTTGCCAACTTCAAAAATAATATTTTTCTCCAATTAAGGGTACATGAGAATTAAAGTCTCGTTATTTCATTTCAAAAAAATACTTTTTAGTCCTTTCTTCCATAACTTTGATTTTTCCATACGACGACGTTGTTATTTTTATTCCACCGAAACAAATTTATTAGGAGACACTAAAATTTTTTTATGAATCGTTTGGAGGTCATGGGTCAACGCACAATTAAAAGTTTTTTCGACGAACTTCTGAAGATATCTTTAAGAAATTATGGTTGTGCCAAAAAGTAAGTTATCTGCCTGAAAATTAAAGGAATTAAGCCACCTTTGCCCCTTGGATTCAAATATGAAAGCTTTAGCAAACACGAGAAATCGAAGCTCTCATTTAAAATTAAATCCTTAAGGTTTTCAAAACCTAAAAAACTGATTTGTCTCTAAATAATCAGATTTCGCAAATCTACAAAACATTTTTTCGTCGGCAGTGTAATCAAGTGGTAAAAGCGCCGTGCTGGTGATCAACATGGTCTCAGTTTAAAACCTACCCGCGCCATTCTATTGTGTCCTTGAGAATAACACTTTACAGCGCTGTCCCCTGCTTGGTGGTCTTGGCAAGCAATAAAATTAAAACTAACATTGTTTTAAATAATTAATGCCTGACCAACCACAAGCTTCATGGCACGTCACTGCATGAACCTAGTAACTAGCCTGTTTGAAAAAATAATTATATATGCAGGTTTATTTGGTGCAGTTCGTCGAAAAAGTTATGAAATTTGATGCGGTCATCGTTGTTATTGCTCAATCGCATCGTGCAATGGTATGACGTATCAGTTGACCTGCTTTCGGTGGCATTAGAGTAACTTCAGAAAGTTTTTTTTCAATGAAGAGCTTTATTTCGCTCTTTTGTTAGTTGTTTTGAAAGATCACGGCTTGGTTTCAAATTTTTTTTTACAATGAAATTTTCAGTCAAGGCAATCCGAATAAATTGAGCTCCTTAAAAAAGCTTTGATAAAGAACTATGATATTTTGATTCCGCTTTGGTTCAAAAATATTTTTTTTTAATTTATTCGATTGAGAAATCTATAAAGACTATAATATTTTTAAAACATTTTCTGTAAGCACAAGTGTAAAATACACTCAACTATATTCTTATTATTGTTAAAAGTTTTATGACAAAAATCTATTACTCTTTTTCTAAACTGACGATTTTATTTAATTGATCTATGTCCAATGAATTATTTAATAAAATTAATCCAAGTTCGATGACCCAAATATTTAATAAATATGTTAAAAACTTAAAATTAAAAAAGCTTTTAATTTCTTCATTAAATATTTGGCTCATTGAACCCAGATTGATTTAATTAATTAATTTGTTGCTACATTCTTTTTAGCCGATAATTGAGATAAATTCAAGTTGCATAATCTTCTCCAACTTATGTGGGGCACGTCACAGCTTTTATACGCTTAAACAACTGTCATCATGACACAAACTAACATTTGAACTATTATACTGTGTTTATTCTTATTGATTATATGGATCAGTGATTGTATTGTTTGTTTGTCAAGTTTTCTGGATATTGATGTTTGTGCATTGATCTGTGCATTGATTTTGATCTGTGGCATCAAAGTTCGTTTCTCTCTGCTCAGATGCACTACTGTCAATCAAAAATATCCAACAATATTTACTGCAGGCCGCTGGGACAATTACAAACGTAATAATTGTCGGACACAGACCGTACTTGCAGTTTTCATCGACCACATGACAACTTTCCTCACATCGTGAAATCAGCGAAGGTGCATGGGGACATAGTCGAATCAACACACTTTTGAGAACTGGAACATGCCCTGGGTACAGATTTAAGTTAGGCCAAAAAAGTTTGAAATATCAAATAAAATGATGCAGCATTAAAAACAGACTTTTACAACGAGCACTCTGATTTTATTTAAAAATTAAAAAACACACTTTTATAGAATAAAGCTTATAAAGCTGGTCATAATTTAGTAATAATAATAACAAACATAATAATAGTCGGACACAGACCGTACTTGCGTTTGAAATACCAAATAAAATGATGCAGCATTAAAAACAGACTTTTACAACGAGCACTCTGGTTTTATTTTAAAAAATTAAAAAAAACGCTTTTATAGAATCTTTATAGTTGTCAATTTTTTATAGAATAAAGCCATAAAACTAATCATAATTGAATTTAATCGGACGTTTTATTTTTTTGTTTAAAAGTCGCGAGAGCTTTTCCGGGGCAAGAAAGTTTTGGTTCTTGGGGCTGCATTCAATTCTTGGCCGGTTGATTACAAATCACTGCTACAGTTTAAGATGCTTAAATTTATTGCTAGGCAAATTTAAAATAGGAAAACAAAAAAAATAAATCTTAAAAAGTGATATAGATATTGCTAGAGAAGCATTGCAAAATTGAAGATCATTGTTTGTACGTGGATTTTTTCATTGTCTGATGTGATTGATTTGAGTAAATATCTGCTATAGGAATGAATATCATCATTTCGAATCCCCTTGCTAAACATGACAATTTTAGCTAATAGAACTATTGTTGTAGGCTAATGAATTGAAAATAAAACATTTATTAGTTGTAAAAAACGTAAAACATGGCTATTTTTAAAATACCAGATAGCAAATTATTTGTCTTTTTATAAAATCTTATCTAATTTTACACCGTATTTTGTGTCATGTTTCTTCATACTACCGGTTAAAAACCTATAGTTAAAGTCAATGCAATTAATTAATTAAGTTTTCAACTTTCCATTTTATTAGCAAATCGTTTTAATCTAAGAGTTGTGCAAAAGTTGAAATCAAAGATCCGTCTGCACAATGATGATGAAAGTGAAATGTCGCCTGGATTATCCTTTGATTTGAGAGTAGAAGCATTTCGTTTACTCTTCAAACCTCATTCTGCGACGGAGTGGTGAATTCAGTTACCTACATTGACGTAATGGAGAAAACAAATGATAAATCATAACAGTTCGAGTGAAGAAAATCTTGAATTGTTTTGCATTGATGCTATATAATCGAATACAAGCAACTCAGGTTCAAGTAATCAATGTCTGACTTTTAATTGTGCTTTTAATGTAAATTAAGCACTTATTCTCCAAAATTTGTTTTTATATTAATTCCATTCCACTACAACAATGCGCATCAAGGCACTTTAATCTAATTACCAGTATGCACATGCACTAAAACCTTTTGAATTATGATATTTAATATAATAATTAAATTTATTAAAAGCAAAACCACAACCACCATCACCAGCATACATAATTATATATAGGTTTGTCAAACAAGATTTATGTAGATTTTATAACAAATTTTACTTATCATAATACGTATACTTATTAAATAGTTTGGATAACCTGTCTTTAATCCAGTGATTTAGCCATGTAGTTATGACGGCAAATGCTTAAAAAAAAAACAATAAACTTCAAAATTATCATATCATGAAAAAATAGATAGTTTGATAAATCACAATGAGCTTGAATGCTTGAGATACTTGCATCCCAACTTAAAATAGTAATTAATGCAAAAACCAAGTTATTCAAGAAAAGAAAAAATGTTACATTATTAAAATACTATTATGTTTTTGATTAATTTTAACTCTACAAAGGCTACAAAAAGCTATACTTTATCAAAAGGCAATGAGTAAATATTTATAATAAGCTATGTTTATTTTTTCCAAGTAATTGAATGAATAAAAGTGTCAGAACCTATCAACAAAAATTAACTGAAATTCATTATGTCATGCAACTTGACTGCAATAATGTTGTAGATACCAAAACTTGTAAGAATACACATTATCACAAGAAACAAATCAGGTGCAACTATATAATTTAAAACAAGAATTGTAATTATTCTATTTATTTCTATAAAAATCGTTGACACAGACAAATAAATAGTTAATATTTAAAAATTAAATTTACAAAGTCTGCTGCTCATAATGCAGTTGCAGAATAGTTTGTCGTCTACCTAATTTTGGTTTTAAATTTAATTTATGTGAGATTGGACTTTAATAAATTTTAAAAGCAAAATTACCGCGAGTTACATAGCGAAAGATGTTGAAAAATTTTTTTTAAATAAATAAATACAATATCTGATTACAAGCAAAGTCTAGCTCTAATATTTCAAAAACTTAGTTTTCATTACATAGCCAACAGAATTTAAATCACTAAAATATACTACCACCAAAATCGTAAAGCCAAAGCTTGGAATAGTTAGCAACAATTGCCATGTCCACAAGGTGGCTGGAAAAAGGCCTATTGAGTCTGGGTTGTATTATCAGTTTATTTAAAAAATTCGAATTTGTTGCCGACCACAGGGGCTCAAGTTTGGTAACTGCATTTCAACCATAGACCTCTGGTTGCACGTCCCTGCTGCAGATTATAATGTTTAGATAAATCATCGCGCAAAAGAAAAAATAAAATATGAACATTGAATTGTGATGCATAATCACGATAAGATAAATGCGAAATTGGCGACACCTAGTGGAACAGTCAAAATATTTTTAACCGATGGTGAACTGAAATCGAAATATAAGTCGGTCAAACTAATAAAAGTAATAGAACTTGTAATTAGTAAAATTCAATAGCAACATAACAAAAGCGAAATTGAAACCTTAATATTTAGAGGGTATTTGGATTTTAATAAATAAATAACAATACTTGTTCAAAGCATCAAAATATTACTAACATAAAACGGTTCTTAATATTTTTTGGTCCTAAAACTTTTAAGATAATATGTAGTTTTCGCTCTGAATTTCGAAATGGAGGAAGGTCAATGTACTTAGGAAAAAACAAAGAAATTCAACTCTTGTATTGTGGGGAAATATTTGTGTATAAAAAAAGATTAAGAGAAATTTTTACTTTCTATTAAATCAATTCAATTGAATAATATGAAATGGTTACTATCAAACATGGTTTTTCTTCATATGATTAAATAGCAAATTACTTGCTTTAATAACAAATCATAATAAATCTAACACCATACTTTGTATCTGGTGCTAACGATTTTTTTCTAATCCCGGTTGAAAACTTGTGTTCAAACTTAATGCAGTCAATTAAATTTTCCAATTTGCCAATTTTCTTTTGTTTCTTTTTTTACAAAACCTAATTGCAATAAAATCAAACAAATTATTTTGATCCAAATCCACGAAGTTTGAAATCAAAGAATCCATCTGCACGATGATGATGAAAGTCAAATGCTGCCTGGACTTTTGATCTGAGAGCTATATAAGCATTTCGTTTTCTCTTCAAACTTCAGTCTTCAACAAAGCAACAAAGTCGCTTTTCTTAACGAGATGGAAAAATCAAATGAAAATCGTTCCACGAAAGAAAAATCAAAATCTTTCAGCATCGAAGCTTTATTGTCTGATACAAGAAATTCAGGTTCAGCTTATCAATCTCTAACTCAAGTTCTTCGTCGATATCCTCAGCCAACTTGTTCGAATTATTGAGGTTTAATTTATTTTTCAGATCGCTTACCTCCCGTCCCAAACGTTGGTTACAACTTTGCTTCTCATCCGATTCATCCAGTCGTTCCTATGTTCCCGCTTCCGGCATTTGTTCTCGGATATCCGGTTTCCCCCTTCAGTTATATGGGTAATAGATTTATAAAACATAAAAAAAGTTAAATATTTACTTTAATTGAACGTTAACGTATTTGCTGAACTCTGTTTTTACAGTTATGCCAGATCAATCATCGAACGCTATTTCAACTGATTGTAAAATAAAACAGAAAAGGACAACATTTTCGTCCGAACAAATCGCCCGTCTTCAATCGGAATTTTTGTCAAATCCCTACCCCACTTAAGATGACCGCATTAAGTTATCGCAGGAACTCAACGTTGATCCCGTTACAGTAAGTTGATAAGTAAATACTATTACTAATAAAATAATTAAGTTGTAAAAAGAAAGACGAATCAGAAAATGACTTAATTTCAGTTCGAATGGCAGAACTTTAAAAACAAATTAAAAACTTTGGTTCACCAAAAAATATTTACAAAATTTCAAATTTTTAAAATTAAATTTTCAAGTTCAAAAGTTTTATTTTCAAAAATCTTATCTTCAATTTGCTCGGATTTTTAATTTCTTCATCTTTATCGAGTTTGCATCGGAGTATATTTTGTAATATGATTTATGTAGAATTGAAATTGTTTCAAACTATTATAAGTTGAATATTTTTGTTTGCAGGTGAGAACTTGGTTCCAAAATAGAAGAACGCGATCAAAAATTCGACAAAATAAAAACAACTAATGCCAGCGTACCTTTAAAAAAATCATGTTGATGCCAATATATAACTTAATATTATTTCTTAATTATTGAATAAACTTTTTGAATTTATTGATTTTTTTTATGAAGAATCTTTTTTGTTGTTTTTTTTTATGAATAATTAGTTGAATTTTTTTTTTTTTTTTTTATGAATAATAAAAATTTAAATGAGTGAATTTTACTTTTGTGCTTATTAATGATTTAGTCAAGACTACAAACGTCCAGACCAAAGCAAGACCGAGATTGAGAACCGATAAATTTTCGGAGACCAAAACCGACATCGAGACCGGCAAATTTTGAGACCTAAGGTGTTAGTTCGGAAGTGGAAATGAATAGAACTTGGACAGACAATATTAATTTATTCCAGACTTTACAATTATACGCCAGATTAGATATAAAACACCAAATTAGATTCAACAAATTAGATTAGATTAGATTAGATCGGATTAGGTTTAAACAAATTTGTTCCTTTCCGAACACTTCAGCCAATAGGCTATTTAAATTCCAAAGGGAAAGATATAAGCGGCCAGCAGGCTCTACTAAGTAACCTTCTTGTAGCAAGGTCAAACCAAAAAGTAAAGAACTGTCTCATGCTATCGTTACCATAACAGAGATCGCCGAAGGGAAGACAACTACAGCGCGCACAATTACCAGGCGCCATGCGCGAACTTTAATTAGCGCGCGAACACGGACCTGGTTCGCGTCTTGGCGACGCTACATAAGGTTTGAGACTGAGGCCAAAAATCAATTAGACCAAGGCTGACACCGAGACAAAAATTTTACAAAAATATAGTCCATTTTAATTATTCCACAACAATAATTTTTTTTTTAAAAATAGTCTAAGATTGCATTTAATATAAACAAACATCTCTAACATGCCGAAAAGCTTTTTGCTTTGTCCTTAGCAGGGTTGGTTGCGGAGTCAAAAGGTTTAAAATCCGACTTCTAAAACTTCTGGAATTCCAATTCCGACTCCCAGTCCTTACACCGACTTCCAAATAAAGGCAATATCAATATACAACATACGATTAGCTTAAAATTTAAATACAATTTTTTTATGAGTTGCACGCTGTGCGGCAAGGTTTTCTTAAAAAGGCTACTTCACTTCACTGCACTGCCATGCGCGCCCGCGTATACCGCGCGGTTGTCATTGCTAATATGTAATTAAATTGGATATCAGAGTCGGATAAAACATTTCGACTGTGACTCTTTCCTAAAACTTCCAACTCCATGACTCTGGTGATTACATCATTAAACAATTTGTTTAAAAAAACCTCAATTAGAGCAGAAGAAAGCCGAAACACGCAAGGCATGCTGGTTAACAATTTTGAAAAAAGCACTCACTAGAAAATTTTCTCAAAACTAAAAAATGCTGAAGGCACGGTCTTTACGGTAATGGTTAAAACTTCATTCAAATATTTGATTAGCTCGGCTATTTGTGTTGGCGTGTTGCAGTTGTTGGATTTATTGGCTATACTTGGTTTACATAGAGTAGAACTGATCTAGTTAATTACCAGGCTTCTCCATGGAACATATTTTTCTGTCCCATCCCATCCCATCCCACAGCAAATTATGCCTATCCCATCCCATCCCATCCCATGGGATTCCCATAGGAATACAGTTCAATAAAAATAATTAAATTTATAAAAATTTAGGTTTATTGTCTACTAAATAGGACGATATGCAGTGATGGCATTCAAAATTTTAAGAATAGGTTCTCTTTTATATTTTCTCCGAAAATTAGGGTGTTCTCTAAAAAAAAAAAAAAAAAAAAGGTCTAAAGGTCTTCACTCAGAATTGTTCTTTACACTCTGAACAAACATCTGCAGCAGATTGAAACTGTTACATTAAACACAGAGATATTGAAATACATAGATTACGTAAAGTAAAAACCGCTTCGCTTTTTCATAAATTGCCAACAACAGGTAAAGATATAATGTTATGCACAAAACGTAATCTTATATAAAAAAGACTATTTGTATTTATTTTCCAGTGTCCCACCACAAAATAGATAATAGATACAAGTATATGAAAAAAAAAGGAGAGTAAAAAACATTTAAAAGATAAAAAAGTATAAAAACTAAGGTTAGCTCTGATGTAATCAAGTTGCTATGACATGGCTACTCTCCCATGGCAAATACAAATGTGTGCTGTCCCATCCCATCCCATGGGAATTTCCAATGTGTGCTGTCCCATTCCATCCCATCCCATGGGATGATTCCCATGGGAATCCCATGGGAATCCCATTCCCATGGACAAGCCTGTTAATTACCTCAAAAAATTGACAATAATGATGAATTATGCAACTAAAAACTGTTTAGACCAACTGTTTTTTTTTCGGTAATTTCTCTGTTTACTTTTTGTATATTTTTTTGTAGGTTATTCGAAGTAGTTTTTAGGACATTGTCTTTTTCTACCTCGTCATATTAACACTATTTTAGTTTAACTTTAAATCAAATAGATTTATACGGAGGCGTACGCAGAAATTGGTTATGAGCAATAGAGGCGGTTGAGAGCCAAAAACGATCACTATAATTTGTGATGTCTTTTACAAAAGGGAGGCCAGGTGCAACGAAAAAAAGAATCCACTTTTAAAGATTCACTTAAAAAACTTAATAAAATTATTCGTTTTGTTAAATATTAATTATTTTATCTTTATTTTTATCCTCCTGACTCCTTGACTCTAGGAAATTGTCGAAGCCGCTATACATAGAGTAACTGTTAAGCTATTACATTGACCTGCTACCGGAGATTCCAAGATATTTCTGTCCAGTTTAAACTTTTTATTTTTTATTTTTTAGTTTATATTTAAAAGCATGCATGAGAAAGTGTCGTGAAGTGTGTTTCCAAAGACACAAGAGAATGGCGAGATAAGGCTTTGAAATGGGACAGGGTTGATCAAGTTCACCATCAATCACGGCGCTCTTAACCACATAAAACGCTGCCAAAAAATGTAAAATAAAGGTGAAGACCTTTTTGATTTTCATATTTTTAAGTTCACTTTATTTTAACGAATTTTAAGCTATTTTAGTGTTACAATGAACTTTTGACCATTAATTTTCATAAAGCTTTTTAAACCTCACCCCTCACCCCCTTTTACGCACACGCCTATGGTTTTATAGATCACAACGTTTTAACTGGTTATTAAACGGTTTGTCGGGAGCGTGGTCGAATGTTTGAAGCGTCGTGATTGTGATCAAAACAGCTGCGATTCAAAACCTACTCACGCCATTCTGTTGTGTCCTTGGTAAAAGCATTTTAGGGTACATTTTTCTTGCTTGGTGGCCTTCGCAAGCAGTTCTAAATTTCGGTTATATCTATTTAAAAAACTAAAAAATAAAAATAATAAATTTTACTCGGACGACAATATCTTAACATAGTTGAAAGCAGGTTGTAGTAATTGCGCGTCCCAAGTATAGCGCCTCCGACGCTTTTCCAGAGGCAGGAGGATGAATATAAAGATGAAAAAAAACAGAAAAAAAAACTATAGGGTTGGGCAAACATTGTGACTGGGAGAACCACCAACTCTACATTGTTATAAAGAATCGCGGGTTATAATTAATAAATATAAATATGGTGTTGAAATTATTGCCTACATAAATTTTGTTATAATAAGATTTTGTTTGCTTTATATAGAAACAAACAGGATTATTAAACTAGTAAAGACCGAGGCCAAAAAAGACAAGTCACTGGAAGAAAATCTCTGGAATCTCTGGAAGAAAAGCTTAATCGATCAAGATATCCAGTCTGCACACAAAGCTTTAAAAAAACTCTTCTTATATTTTGATTGTCTGCATAATTTCAAACTCTAAACAAATTAATTCTTTTTCACCTTTATCTTCGCTCTTTCATTAAAATTTCTTTTTGGCAATGGTATACTGTTCGTTTTAGCAATTAATTTTTTATTTTTAGAATTGTAAAGTAAGTTTCAAAGCAATTACTAAATGTTATGGACTTTGTTTAATTTTTTAATGTTGCTATTATGCTGGTCTGCAAAAATTTTATCTAATATTTTTTGTAGTGCATGAATTCTGTTGTAAATGTTTTTTTTTTTTTTTTTTTTTTTTTTTTGTTGTTTATAATTGTTATATTATTAATATATGTTTTTCCATCAACTTTGACTAGCATAATAGTTTTTTTTTTCTTTTTATGTTATGTTATCTCTTTTATCGTTAATATTTGTTTATTATTAGCTGTATAATTCCGTAATTTTTTTGTATATACTTTCGGCATTATTTACTATTCTATTATAGTCACCAGTTGCATTTAGAAAAGGTTTCCGGACCTGGTGAGGTTTCTTTTTTGGGTGGTTTTTCTTTACTCACCTTGCTCAGTTGAGCTAAATTCCCATCTTGGCTAGCTGTGCCACCCATCACCATTACGCAGCCTAGTCATGCACTGGTTATTTAATTGTTCAGTTTGTTTCATAATATTATTGTTACGTATTTGTTTATTTATTTATTTTTTTTTCTTTTTTCACTTATGTCTTTATATGATTAAGGTGTTGCAGCCATGCTTTATACTATCTTGTACTTTTACTTTGTTTGTCATATGCATGTTTTAACGTCTGACGTTGTGCTGCTTCTTCCTTTTCTTGATCTTTTTAATGTTTATAATTTTTGTGTTAAACTGTTTAATAATGATCGAGAATAAAAAAACACTGACTGACTGACTGAAACTGTAAAAAAACACCAAGAATCAAAGTAATACTTTTTTTGTTTAACCAATTTTTTGGTTAGAAATTCAAATGTCAAGAAAGTGAATTAAAAAATTAGGTTTAGGAATATCTAAGATTACAGGCTACATTAAAATTAAAGTGAAGACAAAAAAAAGGTCATCACATTAATTACTCCACCGATTTTGGCCCGAGATAAAGTTGCGAAGAAAAATTTGGTTCACGATGGATAAAAGGTTGGAAAGTTTGATCAAAGTTTTTTCAAACTGTTTATAGGAACTGTTCTCCTGATATACAATCTGGAAGCACGTGGTTCATGTTAGGGAAATTCCAATTTCCAAAAACAAGAAACAAATCAAAATCTAACAGATATGTCATCAACGTATCTTAAATATAATATTAGACGAAAATCTGATTGTTTTCCAAACAACTTGTTATCTATGTGAGCAAGAAAAAAAATGAACTAAAGTCGGAGTCAGTGGAAAATCCATACTGACACCTTTTTTGTGCTTTGTATCTTTGCACTAAACCTTTTTTCTTGCATTGTATTTCTTTTGTTATTGTTTTATATGGTTTTGGGCAAAATAAATTTTGTGTGTCTGTCTGACACCATCAGTTTGTTAATATAATTTGTCTTTAAATAGAAATATTCCAGGTCTCCTCAAACAGTCACTGTAAACGATTTTTTTGGCAAAATTATCCCAGAATCCCCTCCTCTAGGATGGAAAAAAAAAGAAACAAAAAGGAAAGGATCTCTTCAAAAAACACTAGTAACCACAGGGAGGATCCAGGTTAATTTTATGAACAAAAATTGCTTAGGATGACTTCTTGAAGAGAACCAATATTCCTTCATTAGCCAAATGCAAAAGTTTTATGAATATTTCTTTTTTCATTGATGGTAAATTCTATTTCATCCGGTTATCTTTTAAGTAGAGTCAACAATGATATTAATGGTTTTATCCAAAGAAACATTTATTAAAAAAGATTGAATGTCAAAGCTGACAAGTTTGTGATTTGCGTTAAATTTGAAGTTATTTATTGTATCAAAAAAATAATTGGTTGAATGGAATATGTATGAATCTGGTATAAACAGTTTAGCCACATAACAGCTTAATCTTCCACTGGTCTAGTTTTTTTGATCTTGAGTATACATTATGTATTCATTGGTATTTTTGTGAACACCAGATTATTAAATCAATGCTAGGCTATAGCAAATTTATAAAAATATATAAAAGGGTATTGAAAATCACTTTTAATTTTGTAATGATTCAATTTATATTACCACTGTTGTTTATCTGTTCATTGCAAGATACAAAAATGAAATCTTTTAAAACTTTTTTTGTGGATTGGTAAAAGGAAAGTTCATCACAATTTACAATACAAACAAACAAAAACAAAAAATAAAAGAAACAACACAAAAATAGCAAGCCCCTTAACCTTTGCCAACATAAAATATAATTTAATAACAGCAAAAAAAGCATTTAATAGTCTAAAAAAACAGGACGGAAATAGTTGAATAGTGTAATATAGCACAAAAACCAACTTTATGTAACACATAAAAAAAACATAAATTTGATGAATTTTAATTAGTAATTTAATTTTGCAACATTTTGTGATTGCCTTAATAAAAAGCAAAAAGTTAAATGATGCAAGTGATATAAAAATGTGTAAGATTGGGCAGTATTGGGCAATTATCAAAAATTGCTTTAGTTCTGTGCTTAAAATAAGCATAAAGTATAGAATAAATATTGTTTTGCCAAGTATAAAGAATTCATATTTTGCTGTGTTTTATCTTAAACATTTATTAAGATTATTTAAGCACTTCAAGATGAAAATTTTGTTATGATTTTTGCTGTGTAAGTGAAGTTTCTGACAATATAACACTATTTTAAAATATAACTGTTGTTGCTGTTTTCTTTCCAAAGCTAGCTTGGAAAAGCCATCCTTTAACCCTTTAAAGAAGTCAATCTAGTTTTCCATTCTTAGATGACCAGGTCTCTTTAAAAAGTCATTGTAAATGGTTTGGTTCTTTTCAAGAAGTCACCATAAGCAATCTTTTTGGTGAAACTAGCCCAAAATCCCCTTTTTAGCACCAGGGTAGAATAAAGAAGACACCAAAAAAAAGGGGGTCTTTCAAAAGGTGATAGTAACTGCTAGGGCATCTGGGTTAATTGTACAAACTAAAATTGCTTGCAGTGACTTCTTGAACAAACTGACAGATTTTTGTTTCTGAAAGTAACCCAGATTTTCCTGTGGTTATTATTGCTTAAAGAGATCTATTTCTTTTTGGTTTGTTTTTTATTTTATCCTGGTGCCAAGGGGAGTTCTGAGTTAGTTTCCTTAAAAAAAATTGCTTGTTGTGACTTTTTGAAAGAACCCAGATGACCTTCACTGCTTCCCAAAAGTTTTTTTTCACAGACTTGTGATGGTGTGTTTCACAGACTTGTGATGTTGATTCAAACTTTGGTGCAATTAAGTGATTAAACTGATTAGTCTCATGTGCATGTGTCAAACAATGAATATTGCATTGTGTAAGAATCGTGATTATTTTGTGTAGATAACTTTGCAAGCTAGTGATTTGTTGACTTTGAGTTGTGCCAGTTTTGAACATGTTTATCTTATTTGTCACACTCTCGTTTTACTTTTTTCTTCTAATTTTCTCTTGTATCTAATCACAATGTGACATTTCTCTTTCTGATCGCATCTTATGTTTTATATTTTCTTGTATCTTTTGTATTGTGCTTGACAGTGAGTATGACAGTGAGTTAAGGTAAGTGCTAGGTTAGAGTTAGAGGTTAGGGTTGGAAGGTCAGGGTTAGAGGGTTATGGTTAAAGCAGGGCTGCAGAGCTGGAGCTAGGAGCCAGAGCTGAAGAAAAACTAAGGATTTGGAGCTGGAGCTGGAGTTGGAGCTGGGGCCAGTTACTTTTAAAATACCGGAGCGGAACTGGAGCTGGGCCAGTGAGTTTTAAAATGCTGGAGCAGAGCTGGAGCCATAGATTTTTAAAATGCTGGAGCCAAGCTGGAGCCAGTTATTTTAAAGATGCTGGAGCAAAGCTGGAGTAGGAACCAATTATTTTAAAGATGCTAATGCATAGCTGGAGCTAGTCTTTTTAAATAATAATATTCAGTTTTAGTATGCAGAGTGTCTAACAAGGACTTTTTGTAATTTTTTGTGCTTTTTCTAATGTATTTGTTTGTACTTTTATTATTTTATTAATAAATTTAAAAAAAGCCTAAAAGGCATAACGACAGTCTTTAGGAATCAGATTATCGTAGTCATTACTTTATCAATTGTGAAAGTAATCTGAATGCTAAAATCTAATGAATCACATGATTGTGATGAAATGCCTTGAGTTTTTCTTACTTCATACCTATAGTAGTGTCTTTATTAATTTGTGTATATGCATAAATTGTGTTAACTCGAACATAAGTTCAAATCAATCATTTACAGTAAGTCTGGATATGAAGCAAGTTTTTTAATAGTGTCAAAGCAAATATACATGTATAGTCAGTCATTTGAAAAATACTGGAGTGGAGTTGGAGCCAGTCATTTTAGAGATGCTTGAGCAAAGCTAGAGCTGGAGCCATTCATTTTTAAAGATGCTGGAGTGGAGCTTGAGCTGTAGCCATAGATTTTTAAAACGCTGGAGCAGAGCTGGAGCTGGAGCCATAGATTTTTTGCCAGTTCTGCAGCCCTGGGTTCAAGGTTGGGGTTAGAAGGTTAAGGTTAGAGGGTTAGGGTTGTCTAAATATGTGATTGACTGCAAGCAAGCAAGTTGTGTTGTGATTAGATATGAAAGAAAATTAGAAACAAGAAAAACAGTGACCAATACTTGACCAGCAAGTTGAATGACAATTAAAAATGAGAGAGTAGCAAGAACAAGATAAAAGCGCCCAGTTTTGTGTGCATGTGATGCAGCAACATTGTTTTGAGGAATAAATGTCATAGGGTGTGGAGTTAGTAATTTTTGTTATTTTTTCAAGAACTGAGATATTATAAGGTGATAGTGATATGAATCTATTTGAGTTTTTTTTTTCACCTTTCTCAGGTGTCTGTCTGGATTTAAGATGATGTTAGTGTGATCATTCTTATAAAAAATTATGGTTTTTATGCTTTTGGATGGATTTAAGTATGCATTGGGAGATGGACATATTTTGAAGCAGTTTTTAAGTTATTAGCATGAAACTTGAGTTGGGTGCCCATTGAAAGGATGCTGTTTTCATCGTGTAAGTGTTAAGTGTTTGTGTCTCATGTATAGCTAATAGCAAAGTACAAAGTTGTGTTCTAATGGTTTGCAGTTTTTTGATTTTGTTTTGTGATATGATAAATCTCACATTTGCATATTCCAAAATAGAATAGGTGATAGCTTTAAATGTAAAGAAAATTTGTTCCTTTTTTTAGGTTATTTTGGTAAAAGTGAGTACTTTAAAAATGTTAAGTGTTTGTTTTGCTTTAGTGAAGTGACATTTTTGTAAAAATGTTAGTTTTAGATCTAGAGTAATCCCAAAAAATTTTTTTGTAGCTAATATGTGATTGTCTAATTTAATTAGTAGAATTATGCCTTATTCAACTGCGTCGGGTGTAAAAAGTGTAATTATAGTTTTGTTCATGTTTAGATAAAGATTATTAATGCCATTTATGTACTTTGCTAAGATATGGTTGAATGAGTTGTTGGGCCTTATGGTGTTTGCTGTAAGATGAGCATGTAATTGTTATGTCATTGGTGTTCCTTTACATGAACTACTATCTTAATGTGAAAAATTTTGCTTGTCTCAATGACCTCAAGGCTGTATTGGTTAAGACTTAAGGCTATATTGGCTTAAGACTTTGTTGCTCATGGTAGGGATATCCATGCCAGAGAGGTTTGGAGTTAGAGACCAGACAAAATGTAATTGACAAGATAAAAACTTCAAACTTGAGCAAACTGTGTTCATTGGCTGTGGAAAGAAGCAGTCTAAGAGAAAGAGATTTTGGGTCTTGTTCACTGTTTGCTTTTATTAACCTTGCAGGTTTTGGGATTCCCAAAATTTAAAACTTAATGAACAAAACTCTGTGAATAGTGAACAGGAATTGAAATATCTTATACTCTGAAAAATAATGTCATGTTGTATAAACACTTTCTCATGTTGCCTTAGGTTTCATGCAATCTAAAAAGGTCTATGTTTAAGTATTTTGCAAAGATATCTATTTGAAAAATATTTTCTTGAGGTGGCCTTGTTCAGGTTAAAACATTGATAGTCAATTTTCTATCATCACAAATTGACTCACTTCTGCTTCTTGTCTAATCTCTACTGGGTGGAGCCCTTGCTTTATCTGAAGAGAAAATAATCAATTTTGACATTTTTTAAAAAGTTGATATTTCAGTTCAGGCATATCAATAATCAGATTATTGCTTCTTGGGAGTGATACATGTAATATCACTATGTTGTTACATCAAAACAGTTGCCTGCTTAGACAAACATAAAAGTGACACAACACATAACAAGAACAAGAAACATTACATGTTAAAACTTAAAGTAAGCATATTTTAGAATAACTAGATATATATTTAACAAACACTAGACAAGAGATGAAAATCTTTTTGTTATTAAAGGCCATATTTTATAATTTTGAAGAAATAAGGTTGCATAAGTTGTAATACTCAAAAAAATTGTGTAATCACTTTGAATCCATCTTGATTTTCTTGATGCCAAAAAGTATTGATCGCTAAGAAAAAGAAATGATCATTGCTTTAGATTTGACTCAATTTCTGTTCCTGATATGAAGTGATCTCTAAAAAAAAAGTTTTTCTTTTATCAACAGTAATCATTGACAAATAATTTTATTGTCTCTGGAGGCTGCTCAAAAAACTCATTTAGCCTGCAGGTGTCCCACCTCTGCACTAGACTGTGACATAAAAATACTATGATATGAGACAAAACTTAAGCTTCAGAAAAAGCTTTAAAAAATATTTACTTATAAGCTTGATTGAGTATTTCAATTGATTAAAAATGTTTGCTTTTATGAAGTGAAAAAATAATAATTGTAATCAAAGTTATTTTTTTTATATCAGATTGATTAATTTTAAAAGCAAATCAAGCTTTTAATTTACTAATTTAGATAAAGACAAATAACAAATTTTAATTTAATTGTTGACATTTTTTATATATTGTTAGCATTTTTTTAAAAATATTTGCATAAAGTTAATCTTAGAAATGACTAAGTTTCATGTTACTGCTGTGCTAGTTAGAGATGTTTCAAATGCTATGGCTGCTAGAGCTTTAAGATGTGACCAAAATGCTCCAGCTGTTAATATGCAAAAAGCATTAGAACAACATGAATGCTACATCAAAGTTTTCCGGTTTGTGTATCTCATTGAATTTTTGTTAATTTGTGTGAGCTCTAATTTCACTTCATGTTTATCAGCTTTCAATATCATGAAGTTTTTTTTTTAACTAAGTTATTAAAATTTTTTTGTATTTTAAATAATTTTTTATAATTTAAAAATAAGCATATTTAATCAAGAAAATTAATTGATGCACAAATTTTAAGCATCAATTTTGATGCTTTTTCAGCTTTTAGTATTTTATGGCAGTATTTACAAACTATTTTTATCATATGGGCAATTGAGCATGCAGTAGAAACTTCCAATGACCTAAAAAGTTATACCAGATATTCTATTTTACACCAGTAACAATCAATTAATCAATGTAAAGCTTTGTCTTTCCAAATTGAAGCAGTTTGTATTATACTGAGTCAATTACAAATAACTTTAAAAGATAATATAAGATATGCTCCATTAATGTTATTTCTGCAAACACTTAAAAGAGATATAATAACTTTAAAATAGTTAACAACATTTAATACATCTGCACTACAATGACTGCTACAAATAATCCTTTTTGTATTTGAAGAATAATGAGGATTTAGAATTAATTTAAAACAAACTGCTTAAAGATGAGAAGCACCAGACTCAAGTCTGGTGCTTCTCATCTTTAAGCAGCTTGTTTTAAATCTTTTTTGTCTGATAAATAATCTCACTGATATAATATAATAATCTTGCTGATATATAATCTCACTTATATAATAAATAATCTCACTTTTGCTACATTGTAGTAGATCTAAATACTATTATGCTATGTTATAGAAAAAAACAGTGTATTATAAAAAAAATACCAAAGTTAAGTGAAATGGTGATTTTTTGAACAGCTTGTTTGAAATAGCTTTTATTATGAACATTGCATAAAAAAGTCTGGACAATGTCTAAAAATAAAAACCACTGGTCATGCTAGTTGCATCATTATCTATCATTTAACAATTATATATAATTTTCAATGACTCAGCTGTTTATGCTTTTCCTTATTACAATTAATAAAAGTTTAATTTTAACCTTGTTGACTCTTTGGAAGTCAATTTTTTGACATATAAAAAGATAAACATTAAATTAATTTTAAATTCAACAACTTTATGTATACAACTGATTCAATACAAATTTTACATCACTGAGGATTTTACTGAATCTGTAAAGATTGCAAAATTGCTGAACATGCTGCATAGACACCATGCGAATAGAGTCAGATTACCATTGAAGCTATACAAGCTGAAGCTTTTGGCTCACTAAATATAAGGAAGTTGCCCTGGTGGTCCTTTTCATTTTCACTTAACTCATTGCTCCTATTGGTGATTTCCTAGATTTTGTAAAACTAGCTGTTACAGTTGATTTGAAACTCTCTTATAGAAGGCAAAATAAAGCTGTTTTGTGACTTTATTTTATTTGTTTATTTGTTTTTATTTTATTTTATCTCTATATGTATTCTCCTGATTTGCAGGAAAGCAACAGAGGCACTAATACATAGGGTAAGCAATTACCCTAACCTGCTTCCAGAGATATCAAGATATTGCTGTTCGCTTGTATATAATTAAATAGAGATATGATTGTAATTTAGAACTGCTTGTCAAGACCACCAAGCAGGGAAAAGTGCCATAAAGTGTCTTTCCCAATAACACAACAGAATGGCATGAGTGGGTTTTGAACTAAGACCATGTTGATTATAAGAATGGCACTTTAACCACTTGACCACACTGCCAACTTCAAGATCAACTAAAGACAAAAAAGTTTTTCCAAAGTTTTCTTTTTTGTCTGCAACAGTGAGGACTTTGTTATTTTGCTCTTAGTGTTAAGTGAAATATATTGATCCAACTAAAAAACCAATATATAATTGTTAGATGCTCAAGGAAAATGTGACATATGCTTCAAAAATCAATGTTTTTTTCCAAAAATCAGTCAATTATTCACATTCTATTTGATGCATTAACTATAATGCTTTTAGTAGTTTAGTAAAAAGTTTGTTTACTGGCAAAAAGTGTATTAGATATTTTTCTTAGCAATATCTTGAATTAGGTTAAAATTTTATGTTTTTCATTAAAAAATGGAAAAAATTAGGAATAATAAAAAAAATGTTCAAATTTCAAAACATATTTCAATTAATTTATATTTTATTACATAACAATATTATTTTTAGTGATTTACTTGGATTGAAGATTATTAATGTATCTGCTGATCATGAATTGCCTGATTGTGTTTTTGTGGAAGATCCTTTGATAATTATTGAAAATAAGGCGCTTTTTACCACTTTAGGACATCCAAGTAGAAGACCAGAAGTATGTATTTTGTATTGACAAGGAAATTTTGCTGCAAACTAGTTATTTAAAAAAGTTGTATTAGTAATCTATGTTTTTTACTAATGTATATGAATCTGATAAATTGCATAACCCAGAGTTTTTCAAACTTTTTTGTTCACAGAACACCCAGCCTTATCATTTTAGCTTATAAAACACTTTGTCTTAGTTTCTTTTAATACCTGATTTTCATCCCAATTACATAATGATCTCTAAAAAAGAAGGTCTTGACTTTGAATCTTTTGCTGATTTCCCAATTTTTGTCTCAAATATTAGTACACATTAGGGCAGTGTTTACTAAGCTTTTTGGCCCATGGACTCCTATTTGCAAATCTTTTTTTTGCCAACTGCAATCTTATGTCGCATCAATTTTCTGCCCAACCAACAAAGAAAGATAATACAAATTTTAAAAAAATGAGACAAAATCTTGTAAAAAAAAGAAATCGTTAAAAACAAGCACACCATATTTCTGAAGAGGTAAGCTGGGATGCTTGTTAATACAAAAAAATTGGTCCTTAAAAGAAAGTGTTCTCTAAAAAACATGTTTTCACTTTAAATCTGTCTCAGGTTTCATGGTTTTTCTCTTTAAAAAAAAGTGTTCTCACAGAAAAAGAAAAGATCTTCACTTTAATCTGTTATGGATTCCTTGTGCAGTCATCACAGATCCTCAGGGGTTTACGAAACCAAAATAAGGAAGAGATATCCTTTTTTTAATCATACCACAATTGTGTTCAAAAACACTAATTCATTTATATTAGATTGAAATAAGGAATTATTATAAAATACTGCAAACATTTTCGACTTAAATTAACCTTCTTCAGATGAATAAAATGTAAAAAAATTTTGCAATCAAATTTAAAGATTAAAGTCATGACCTGACAACATAGTTTTTCATGAAATTGGTGACACAAGGTTTTTAAAAAGGAGAATTGGTGGGTAATTGATTTAAAATACAAGCGCAAAATGACAACCACAAAGCTTATGCAACACACAAAATTCAAAAACATAAACAACAATCTGAAATATAATCAACAAAAACAACAATTCATTTGCAAATTATTGTCAATTAAGTCCAGGGTTATGTTTTTTGATTAATAAAGCTTCATGAATTTTGGTTTCAAATTTAATTTGAAATTTAAAACCAAATCAAATTTTGCAACCAAAATTCATCAAGTTTTATTAATCAAAAAACATAACTCTGGACTTAAATCAACAATTGTTTTGATTTTGGAATTTTGTATGTTGTATTGGCTTTGTGTTATGGTTGTTATTTTGCACTTGTATTTTTTAATCAATTACTTACCAACTTCCATTTATGAAAACCTTGTGTGACAAATTTGATGAACAATGACATATTCAGGTCATTGATCAATCTTTAACCCCATTATGACTGGGGAGAGGGGGCAGAAAGTGCCATGCTATTAAAATACTGTGTGCTACTCAAAAACTACTTGCCCAAATTTTTTCAAATTTTATGATTTTCTCTGATTTTTATTCATCTAAAAGTTGGTGCAATTTTTGAAAAAATTAGTCAAGTAATTTTGGAGTTATTAATAGTTTTTTGACACCTGGTCACTAGTTTTTTTTACTATTTCATAAAACGTGAGAAAAAAAGCAGCCAAAAGCAAGAAAAAGGAAAATTGTAAACTGTTTATCAAAACAATTGAGACTGAATGGTTCATTAACCATGTTTACTCAAGCACTTTACAAGGCAATAAAATGTTTTCAATCTCACTTTCTAAGGGAAGTTGCTTGTGTTGAAAAAGACGTAACTGTAGATTTAGATTTCTTTTTGTGTAAAATTCTATTTGAATAAGATTCCACCTGATGAGCCGTCTTTGGCGAAACAGGCTGTTGTGGATTTTAATTTTTAATTTTCTATTTTAGTGCTTTCATTAATAAATACTGCTCTAGCTATCTGGTTATTGAGCTCTGTACTGGTGAAGTAAAGCATACAGATATATATATATATATATATGTATATATCTAATTGAAAATAATATATGGTTTTGCTTCAAAGGCTTGTCAGGTGACCTTCCCCTTAGTGTGCATAAAATGATGCAAATTTGAATCCTGCAAATTTTTGTCATTATACATATATATTTGTTATTGATGCTGTCACTCTAGCTTACATTAAAAATATTGTTGACTATTAAGATGCATGTATTACAAAAAATCAAAAAGTCTTACAATATCAGGCAACTCAAAGGGCAAAACAGACTTATAACAGAAGAGCTGAAATTACCAACTGCAAAAAGCCAATGTGATAGTTTGGAACAGTTGCCCTGTCTGCAGTCCTGACAGACTCATTATATTTACGTAAAATAAAGTTCAGTTCTCGAGTAACTAAATTAAAATAAAGAAAAAAAACATGAAAAAATCAAGATTGCATTAGTTTTAACATAAGTAAAGCTCTTATCAAGTTCATCAAACTTTATAAAAAAGCTAGTATAAATTTTAGATCAGTTATTTTCAGTTTGTTATGAGCTATTTAATGAATCACTAAAGTTTTTAGCTAACTTCTTCAAGCACATGTATATAAACCTACAATAAACTGATAAACCCATTGTTTGTCAGGTGTCCATACTACAGATAATTCTACTTTATTTATAGTTTAAATTAGACTTTAGTTGTTCAAGTTTATTAAAACTGCCGAAACTTCAGGTTTAGAGGCTACCTATAACAATATTACTTATTAAATTTTGCTAAAGTAAACTGTCATTGTCAAAGAATCTTTTTTGTAAACCAGCAGTTACCAAATTGCATTGCTATTTGTCAGCCTTCATTCATGACGTCATCACAGAAAAAGCGACTCCACTTTCAGACCTGTAGTTAAAGATGGCCTTGCTCAAACCCCTTCTGTGTAAATAAAAAGAAATCATCTACTCTTTGAAAATTTCTTAATCTTTTCTCTCATTGGCTAACTTCTGTCAGCCAATGAGAACTCTGCTTTCCCCTTTATAACTCAGTTCGGTTTCAATTCTGCTTTATTCTGACGATTTCCCCTGAAGAGTGTCAGTTGAAAAGCTTTGGGAAGAAAAATCTTTTACTTGATGATGATGATATTTTATTTACGCTTAGTAACAATATTTAAGTATATGCAATACACATTAAGCAAAGCATGAAAAGGAAATGCGACACAATGACGAACGTTAAACATGCAGAAAGTATAGAGAAGGGGTAAGAAAGAGAAAAAATAAGCACGGCTGCGTTACCTAATTCAAACTAAATATTATTATTTAAAAAGACAAAAAAGACACAAAAAAATGACAATCCAAAAAAAAATGACAAAAAAAAAAAAAATGTGCAGTGCAGGAACGGTTATGTAAATCATTGGGAGGCACAACCGCCCTATATAGCTAACTATAAATTTAGCTCAACTGAGCATGGTGAGTAAAGAAAACCTCCCGAAAAGAAACCTCAATAGGTCCGGAAACCTTTTCTGGATGCACTGCAAATACAAACATAAAAAGAAAACAAAATATACTTATATATATATATACATTATGAAGAGAGAATAAAGAAGTATAAAGTTTAGAAAAGAATAGAACATGCCAACTGTGTAAATTGATTTGAATAATCAGTTAAAAAAAAAAAAGATTGATTGTCCATTCAACGGTTTGAATTTGTTATATCAATTGATTCCAATTTTCTTACGTAGCATACACTCTTTCTTGATAGAGATTGAAAATGTTTTGAAGATTGTAGCCTGATTGAGAATTGATAAGAGAACCAATATTGATGATTGTTCTTTAGAAAGACATGTGCTTGAATTTCCTGAATTCATTTTTATCTGAAATAAAAATGCTTTCCCGCAGTAAGTAACTCACTGAAATCATTAAATTTAGATCTTATTGAATATTTAATTATACACTAATTCTAGTTTACAGATGTATAAAAGCAATACCTTAATGCACTGTCAAGTTATGGTGCCGAAATTAGGCTACTTCACAGTTAGGCCACTTCACACTATCTTTACATTCTGTACCACGAACGTCTATTCTCATAACACCAAAAACTTTCTAAAAGCTACCATAGTTTGAATAATGTCTGAAATAGATAGATAAAGACCAGTTAATCAGAGCATGCAACCAATTTCAACCTCATGTAAAGACTGTTATTGATGCTGGTAGTGGTTTTATTGAAATAATTTGATTAATAGTTAGTTAACTTCTCTATTTTTCATTCGTAGTCTGATACATTTACATCCTTTTGTTCAGTAAGCATTTTCTAATCCATAAAATCTGTACTCCAATACCAGCCACACCCTGTAGTTATACTTATTGATTTAATTGGTCATAAAGATACTTTTCAAATATTTTGCAAACAGGATTTAGCAAAGAAATGAGTGAATAATTACATTAATTAGTGGGTTCATCATTATCAACAAATTTAGAAATTAGTACAACGTGAGTGATTTTTAGATAGTTGGGGAAAACAGCCTTGATCTATACGAAAGTTTATCAAATAAGTTAAGATAAGAACAATAATAAGATTGGCCTATTTAATAGAAACATTGTCACATGGTACTGATTTATTATTATTCATATTTGAGATACATAAAATTATATAATCTGTAGAGGTATTAGGAAGATAAAAAGATTTTATCAGTGGTTTGGTATATAAAAGTAACTGATTGAAAGTAAATATTTCTATTGATTCAATAATTAATTACAAAATTCTATCCAAGGAACCAGAGTATTTTATCCAAAAATATTTAGATATGGTTTTGGGATGTACCATGCTCATACAATGAAATTTGGCTATGCAATTAACTGGATTGATCTTAGCAATCATTTTTTGTTTTTTCTTGCAATCACCAAATTTATGAGTTTTAATCAAAATTTTCAAAGTATTATTTGTAATGATTCTATTTTGTACTTCTAATGGTGTATTAATTAAGATAATGACAATTGTTAAAACAGCAATTTTTTCATTTAGAAAAAAGAGTTGCTTGCAGCTGTAAAAGATATTGCTGGGTTAAGCATTTTTGATATGAAAGAGATTAATCCAAATGCTCGGCTAGATGGTGGTGATGTTTTGTTTACAGGTTTGTCTAATTTAATATATGCTCGTATTATAAATAGAGTCTGCTAAAGTAACTAATCTAATTATTTTTTTCAGAATTTTGTTACATCATAAAATTTCCACAATGTATGCCTTGTTTACTCACAAGTCTTTTTACTAAGTTTTTATTATATGTCAAAATTTTGCCCCATCAAATTTTACTCCCAAAATCTCATTTTTTGCTTGTTAAACTTTTTTGAGCAGCTATATATACTTAAATATTTTGTTTCTGCTTTTTATACCAAATATTCTAAATATTTTAGGCTGCAACCCTTTATTTTCAATAATAAAACTTTTCACCCTCTTTTTATGAGTTTTGAATCAGTAATATAAGCTTTACATGTTTTGCAATATTCCACAAAGTTCATATCTTTTTAACTACTTGTGGACAGCTTTATCTCTATTGTACGTTACCTGCCAGATAGGATTATTTTCAGCAAAATCAGCATTTTTATAAATGTTATGTGTCTCTGTTGCTCACTTCATTTCTTGCTGACTATGCAATATGCATTCTGGAAAACTAAAACATTAAAATTTATTTTGTTGCAGCCAGTTGAAGTATTTCTTATGCGAAAAAGTAAATAATTTAAAATGAATATGAATCAATAAGTCAATTACAAGCAATCAGATCAGCTTTCTGCAAAAAATTCAAGTCAACTTGAATCATGTTGATTACTGCCAGTGAAAAAGTCTTTTGTTTGAAACACTATGAAATATGGCATGATGCTAAGAGATATATTGCAAGCAGCACATCCAATAAGTTCTTTCTCTGCTTTTGCTATATAAATAACACACCACACATCTCTTCAAAGCTTTGCTTTTTTTGTTTGGGTGTAAGCATTTGTGAGAAATGTCTATCACTGAAACAGCTGGGAGTGGGGATCATATGTGGATAACCTTTTCTGTATTCTGGCAGTGTGCTCGAGAATAAGTTGGATGACAAATTGCATTCTTAACTGAAGCAAATCACAACATGCTTTGCTGTATTTGAGTTCCTTGTTTGTCAAGTATGAGTTCACAGCATAGATGTCCAGCACATAAAAAAATAGTTTTTATACCAGTTTACATGCTTTTGACCATGCTGTAAGTCAATGCTCCTTGATCCAAGGCAAATTTGATTCATTTTTATCTGAGTTCAAGTTCACTAAAAAACTTGTGTAAATTCAAGTTTAAATTTCAATTCACTATTTTTGATTCATTGAGTTTGAAAATTTTCCATTTATAGAATAAAGATCAAAAAAAAGGTCTTCTGACTTGATTGACATCTTTCCATGTTTGGGAAATCTTATCCAGTTGGAGTTTGGAAAAAAGAAGAAGTTCTTTGAATTTGAGTTTGCAGCAATTTTTTCAGTTCAGTTAAAGTGTTGGAGACACTATGCATCAAGCAACCATCAAGCAATTATCCCAACCTGCTTCCAGAGATGCCAAGATATTGCTGTCCAGTTAAATTTTTTTTGGTTTAGGTTTTTATTGATGATATGACTAAAATTAGATCTGCTTGCCAAGAATGCCAAAAAAAGAGTCTTTTTCAAGAATACATCAGAATGGAGCAAGTAGGTTTTGAATCAAGATCATGTCAATTACACCCCTGGCACTCTTTATCACTCAACCTTGCTGTCGATTACTTTGATCAGAGTTGTCCACTCTCTCACCTATTAGCCATAAGTACTGCTCAAATAAGTTTTTAAGTAAGCTCCTAGGCACATAGTCTATTTTCTAATTTCTCTCAGATTGCAACTAATTTTATATATATACAGTAGCAAGCAAAAGAGAACTTTGCACTAATTTAAAAAATTAATAATAATTTTGTTATTAATGAAATTTTTTTAAAACAACTTTTATCATTTGAAAGCTCTTTTTTTACAATATTAAATGTTATAAGTGTTGTGATTCAATATTTAATAGTTAAAACTTTGTTATAAAATAAATCACAATTTTTATTTTTTGGTGTAAGCCAAAATTATGGGACACTTTGTATTTTTGTTATTTTTATATAGGTTTTCATTCCTAAATACTTTTAATTGCATTTAAAAAAAAAAAAAAAAAAATTTAGATGCCTCTCAGATCTTCTGTGGACCAAAATCTTTGATCAAAAATTGTGGAATTGCAAAATTGCAAATTAATTACAAGTGGCCAAATCAACTTGTTACAACAACTATAAATTGTAAAGCAAGCACTAAATTTAAGCCTAGAACTGGCAGACCAAGAAAAACTGATGCTAGATTCAATAACTACATCAAAAGACAGTCACTTCGGGATAGACATGAAACAGCAGTTTAAATTTACCAAGACACCAGTGGGTCCTCAGATACTTGCCAAGTGAGACTAAGATCCAGACGCCCGTTTGTGTCAGCTGCGTGGAATCTTTTGAACAACCTTGCCAGACTTGGCATTCGCGCTTCTGAATGGACAAATCACAAATGGAAAACAAAGCACTGTGAAAGTGCTTCCAGGCTCTGTGCTTTTGTGCCTGAGACCAGTGCCAGGTCTGTTAAGATGGGCTTACCCCAAGCAGCTTGGGTTAAACTCAATTGCCTGCAGACTGGTGTAGTGCAATTTCATTCATCCATGCACAAATGGGGTCTCACTTTTTCACAGAATTGTGAGTGTGGTGCCTCTGAACAAACTGCAGACCATGTTCTAACAGCATCCCCTATACATCGGGCACCACATGGAGCATGAGGTCTGACGATTTTGGATGATGAAACTCGATGCTGGCTTAATAAAACCACTGCCAGCATCTGATTCAGGCAGTGCAGCAGTCTGGGGTAGTAAAAGGATAAACCGTTGGCCCCAGTCCTGTTTGTGTCTGACCTGGAGTGGATACTCTTCAAATGATGACGATGACCAAGACATAACTCATTGGAAGAATGCTAGAATTTCAGTTAATACTGTCAATTCAGTTCATTCTGTCAGAAGTTCATATTTGAGGGAGTTTGGACTTTATGGTAGAATTACCCAAAAAAACCACTCATTTCTCAAGTAAATTGTTTGAAGAACAAGATGGAGTTTTTAAGGTAGATGGTCTTTTTAAGGCAATCTGTGTGTGAAGAGTTGGGATTGGATTTAAGCTCCAATTCAAAATTTTCCTTGAACCATCACGAATAAACTTGTCATGAAAATGTTTAGCACAGATAACCAAATTTATAGATGGCTTCCAATTGGTTTAATTGACAAAACTAACCCATTTTTTAAATAAACTACTTTCATTTACTGGAAAACAAAATGATAAAACATTTTCTTATGACTGTTTATATCCAGATTTGCAACCATACACAATGCATTTGTTTACCATACTTCTTTATACAGCCATACACAATTTAACTGTACAAGCTAATTTTAATCAAAGTATTTTTTCTAAGTAGTTTAATCAAAGTAGTTTTTCCTCAACAAAAATAAATAAATAAAATAAACTTACTATTAGAAAAAAAAACTGGATGCAGTCTATATAATTTTCACTTATCATACTGGTGTGGAAACACTCCAGGGCCAAAACAGGTTGAGCAACACGGCAATCACTGTTTCACAACAATTAGTGTTTTCCAAACTTTTTCAAACCAAGGACCACTTACCTCACTAAAAATATTTTGCAGATCATCTCCATAACCTACTAACTATTAATATCAATCAAAATAGATAGGCTAATATCTGCAAAAACTCACGTTTAATACAAATAGTCAATTAAAAGTTTTGGTAAAAACATTCTTAGAGTGACACCTGACTGAAACTTTGCAGAAATGAATAATCACTGGCACATGCTGGCACACTGCAAACTATAGCAATATCCTATCTTACAAATACCAAAAAAGCTCTACACAGTTCAGAGTGTCAAAAGCACATTAATTTAGCTTCCAACCTACTTCTGTGCATTGTATATACTATGGCACTTTTAAATGTATATTTTTATTCTTTTGACTGGCAATTAACAGTTCATAACTGCATGGCTGTTTCGCCATCTACTGACCAACTAATTTCACACATAACGCTAGTTGTTACTAGTTTTGGATTTTCTTTGTACCAGCATCCAATTACCCATACATGTTGTTACCCATAAGCAGTAAGTATTGCATTTAAACTTAGCTTTATCTATTTGCACTGCTACAGCAACTCAGTAGCTTCATTAATACTATTACAACATATAAATTCTTACGCTTCTTTTAGCATTAAATCTCGTTCTAGCTTTAAAGTCAACAACAAAAAAATATATGTTCAGTAGGCAACTGAAGCTATACATCTGGTTTAACAAGCGTTTTTACATGCTTGCAGCTTTGCAACACTGTTACATTGCATAATAGTAGGTTGCTTATAACCTAACTGCTTTTGAAGCTTGCCTAACTATTGCAAAACGCAACTGGCTGCTACTGTATTTAAATAAATTTTGTTGTTCTACATTTGTACAATAAATCACATAACAATCACATAAAAGCAGATGTGATTATGGTGCAACAAAGGCAACCAAACTTCGATTAGTCACAAGGATAACAGAAAAAAAAAATTATTCTTAATTCTATTTTTAAATAAAAATTAGTTATTCCATTAAGAACAAAATATGGTAGAAAAAAAACTTAACTCGTGCATTTGTTTTATTTATCACTTTAGGCCTTTTAATTATAGCCTCTCAAATGTGACATATAAGGCAATGTCTATTACAAGGTCATGTTGCTTACAAACTACATTAACTAACAACCCAATTTTTTTATAGGTGATAGTAACTCTGCCAAATTTTTAAGAAATGGCATATCCTAAAATTTTATTATAAAAGGTTAAAGATTATGGGCATCCAAATATGGTCAATTCTGGCTTTGCAACAAATTTTTGGAAATTTTGAAAGTTTGTCAAATTTTTTTTATATGTTTTTGGCTTAAAGTCAGAGAAAACATTGTTGATGAGATTCTGTCTAATCCTAAAAAATTTCAACCCAAAATAAGAAAAGTTTTGAGAGATATTTAAAGCTAAACATAGTAAAAACCAAAAAGAAATTAAAAAGTGGATTTCCGTATATTGTATGCCTTGGTTACCCATGATCCAAGAGAAAATTTATGATAAAATTTTGTCCACATATTTATTATACTATGACATAATTACCTTTTAAAATTCATTCATTGTTCTTAATGTTTTCATGTAAAAAACATATGTCAAATTTTGAGCAAAAATGCAAAAAATTAAATCAAAATTTGTCAATTTTAAATAAGGAACAACTTTACTTGACAAGGTTAAACTTCAGGTAGTCCCCTGCAGACACCATATTTCATCTAAGATCAACTTTTTGTCAATTTTTTGTCATTTTAAAGTCATCATATATGTTAATTTTGTTTAACAAGTCTGATACACATATGAAAAAATGCTTTATGTAATGTTCTATAAATCCTAGAAATAGACAAAAAAGATGCATTTGGAAAGACAAACTGCTAGCTATACAGTTACTTAACATAATAAATTTTGCTATAATTAAGCAACAGTATCAATAACATTCTATTTGTGTTGTGTTTGTCAACAATTTGACAATTTTTGTTGTAGTTTTTACCAGTTTTTAATGTTGTCCAGAAGAACCATGTGTATTCGACAAAAATCAAACAAATACTATTATGATAAGGAAGCGAACATGTTTGTTGATGTACAGGCCAGGTCAAACATTTGGTGCTTTTATTTAATAGCATAAATTGAATTTTCATATCTTTTCATTTTTTTCACAAGTGATATCAACATACCAATCAAAATCATATTTGCAAGCCACATATTGATCAACAGTTACACTAGTTGGTGAGTGCGATCTTTTTTGATAGATATGAAGTGAGGAATGATTGGTGTTTTGTGGGATTGAGTTTTGTTTCTTGTTTTGTTATGAGGTCTGTTTGTGTATTTTAAATTAGTAGTTGTATTTCATCTGTTTTGTTGCAGATGCCTTGCATTAAGTTGCAGGACTTTGAAAAGGTTCTTAAATGATGTTGTATTCTGTATTTAAAAGTGCTGTAAAGTGTGTGGCACCATGAGTTGTAGTCCTTTGTTGTGATTTGAGAGCATTTTAAATGCACCCAATGCTTAAAGTTACATAAAATAGATGTTTAATGTTTAGTGATAGACTGTTTGAAACAAATGTCACAAACCCATTTGTATGTGTGTGGTCCAGGGTTTGGGTGTATCTTATCTCCAAGAAGCAGCAATTTGATCATCCAGTTTGTGAGTAAGCTGAAAAAAATGACTTTCCCAAGAAGCCAGAGATGAGTCTTTTCTCACCAGATAAAGCAAGAGCTCCACCCAATAGAGATAAGACAGAAAGCAGAAATTAGCCAATTTATAGTGTTTGAAAATCAACCACAAGTGTTCTAACCTTGACAAGGTTGACTTGACAGATAGACAGACAAAAGTAATTTATTGTTAAGAGATTATTATGCACTATAAAAATATTACATAAGAAATAAACAAAACAAATATATCAAGATAATAAAAATAAGACTATATAAGCCTATAAACTACAGTGATAATTTTTTTCACATGGATCTTCCCAATCAAATATAGAATATTTTACTGACCCCCTAAAATATTTCTTCAGTTTTAATGTGATGGCTCATTGTTGATCTTTAATGGTAAAGCTGTCATATACTTAACAAACAAGAATGGACTATTTTTATTCTTTCTTGGTATATCAAACTTAGGGATAAGTAGGATAAATTAATCTTTAAAAGCTTTGAAAAAGAACAATTAATTGTTATCAGGATTCCAGTTTTGAAAATTTCTAAATTTTAGTGCTTTTTTTGCATTTTCCAGTTACTAGTTTTAGCCAATAAAATTGCCGATTTTTTCCTTATGATAAATATAAAAAAAATTAGTTTACTCCTGTAATTTCTTTCTTTGTTTTAAATTAGCTAAAACCTTAATACAATTAAACATTGATATTACTAATAAATTTCAATTAAATTTGAATAATTTTTCCATCACTGTGATTATATTGTTATGTCAGTTATTCTCACAAATTTGACTTAGTGTTTAAAATCACTGTTCTAACTGTGACGATGTAATAACTATTATTTTCAACTTTTAAACATTTGTTTAAAGTTAGTAAATTAAGCTTAAATGCATTTTTTGCTTGCTGACTTTACATGTTTTTCTTAGGTTTTATCTTTAAAATTTTTGTTTTTTGGGGGGGCTGCGAAAAAATCCCAAAATTGGGTTTGATTTGTTCTATTTTCCTGGATTTTTTTGTAAAACCAAAAAAGTGAAAACCTTAATTGTTCTATAATATATTTTACTTAAAATAATTGTGCAAACAACAAAAATAGCTCACATTGAAGGCTTGAATCTCACTACATACATTTTAAAGTAGTATACGAGGGCTATTTGAAAAGTAATGGGACTGTGTAAATAATTATTTTATTTGAAATGCCATGTAAAAATTACAACTTGTCCCCTTCAAAGTAATCTCCTTGAGCTCGAATGCACTTTTCTAATCTCTGCTGCTATGCTTCTATGCACTTCTGGAAAGATTTCATTGGGATCGCTCGTAGTTCCTTCATTACGGCTGTTGTTATGGCTTTTGAGTCTTGAAAACGGGTTCCTTTAATGACTCCCTTGAGCTTAGGAAACAAGAAAAAATCACAGGGAGCCAGATCTGGCAAGTAGGGTGGTTGCTCCAGCACGGCAATGTTATTTTCTGCAAGAAATTGTTGTATGCTTAAGGCATTGTGAGCAGGAGCATTGTCATGATGAAGCAGCTATGACTTTGTCTCCCACAATTCTCTTCTTTTCTCCCTTACTGAACGCATCAAACGTCGCAAGATGTCTTTGTAAACATTCTGGTTAATGGTTTGGCCCTGTGGCAAGAATTCTAGATGAACAATTTCATGAACATCAAAGAAAACAATCAGTATCACCTTAATTTTGGACTTGAACAGCCTTGCTTTCTTGGGTCTTGGTGAGGATGCACTCTTCCATTCAAGGCTCTGCCGTTTGGTGAGTGGATCGTACTCGAAGATCCACGACTCATCACCGGTAACAACTCTACTCAGCAGATCTGGTGTAATTTCAAGTTGTTTCAGGATGTCTTGACACACTTGCACATGATTTTCCTTTTGCCCATCATTCAGCAACCTTGGTACCATTTTCACACAAACCTTCCTCATCCCCAGATCTTCTGTAATGATCCTCCACACCCTCTCACTATTTATGCTCAACTCATCTGCTATCATTCTAACAGTAAGGCAGCGGTCACTGCGCACTTTTTCTCTCACACGCTCAACATTTTTGTTTGTTCTGCTTGTTGTTGGCCTTCCACTCTTAGGATCATCTTCCACATCCTCTCTTCCCTCTCTGAACCTCTTGTGCCACTCAAAAATCCGAGTTCTTGACATCGTAGCATCTCCGTAAACTTCTTGGAGCAAATTGAATGTTTCAGTTGGAGTTTTTCCAAGTCGAACGAGAAACTTCAAGTTGATTCTTTGTTCAATGCTCATTATTTGTTAACAAAAGAAGAAAAAAAAAGAAAAAAATATTTACTAAATAAATTATCCCAAAAGGAACTACAGTAAAGCACCTTTCAAGAAAAGCCTGTAAAAAAGCATATGGTAGTTACAGAATGCTGAAACTACATTTTTACAACCACAAGACATTGCGCCATCTTAAAAAACAAAGCTTTTATCACTGTTGCAAGTGTTGTTTGTGCAAAGCATACAGTCCCGATACTTTTCAAACACACCTCATATATATCTTATATTTAGTAAAGCACTGCTTTTCATTAGTTACTTCTTATCAGGTATGCAATACTGATGTCAAACTGTTGTAAAATCTAAATCAAAAAGCTTAACTGGAAAAAGTAAATACATGAAAAATCTAAGACTTAATAGAAAAAATTTAATTGCTGTTTTTAAAAAACTTAGTTAGTACAATGAAAAACTTGGTCAATGAATTCTGGTGACAATAGTAAAGATTGCTTTTTATCCCTTTGAAAAAACCTTTTAATTTTTATCTAAGCTTACTGTTACTTGTTATGTTTTACAGTTGCTTGTAAATTGGTTATACCCTCATACAAGTAGACAAGTTTGACAATAATTTATTTGATTGCTTTGTATGTATTGACTTTTAGGGGAAGAAATTTTGGTAGGAAGAAGTTCTCGCAGTAATGATGCTGGTATTGAAGTTTTGGCAAAAGTGTTTTTTCATCTTCCTGTAACAGCAATTCCAATTTCTGATGCTTTACACCTAAAAAGTGTTTGCAGTTTAGCTTGCCCTTCAACTATTTTGGCTGGTGTAGGCACAGAAAGTGGATCTAATATAATAAAAGTAAATGATTTGAGATTTTAGTTAATTTTATTCTGTTTTTATGTATATGATTATTATATACAGTATAATAAATGCACTTATTACTGTGTAATCATAGTATTTATATCATTTCTATTTTTTTTTCTGACTCACAGGACAATGTTTAAGGTGTTAACATTAGGAAAACCGTGAAGCTTTTGCTGCAGACTGATTCATACTCTTTTGTTATTAGGTAGTCTTGAAAAATACTGTTAAATTACTTTCTGGTCAACGCTTATTAAAAGAAATCCTTGAAATTGATTAAAAAAACAAGTTTGATGTTTTCTTTATACAATTTGTAAGCATTAAAATCAGTTAACTGATTTGATTGGACCTGAAGAAATGTGACTAATTTAGATGATTAAACACATAGCTGTCACATGTGTCAGAAATGGGCAATTTTCAATACATGAAGTTAAGTACCTTCTTGTGGTCCATCCTGTAAGTAGCTAATTTAAATGAAAAAGCAAAATCAAACTCATCTAGTCAGACATAATGACGTTGCTTTTGACATACAAAAGCAAAAGCAGCTCTTCAGGACCTATGGTTGTCCCAGCTAGGACATGGCCGTAGGTACAAGGTTTTTTCAAAGGTCAAATTTGCAAATCTTCCAGCTAAACATTGATGGGCTGAGAATTAGAATACTTGACATTGTGGAGTGGCTGGGTCTCAAGCACAATGTGACCATCATTTTACTCCAGGAAATCCACATCAAATTATGTGAAAGCTTGTACTGAACAACTTGGTGCTTGCTTGATATTCCTTAAGCAGAAAACATTACCTTGCCTGATTTGTCAGGAGTGACCTATCGTGGACACTAATGAACTAATCTAATGAAGAGTCTGAAATAGAGTGGCACTGCATCAAGGTTGAGGGTTATAACATCATCAGCATCTACAACCCCTTTTCTTCATAAATGACTGCAACTTTAATCCCTGTTTCCAAACCTCCTACATCTATGCTGGCGACTTTAACTGCCAACATACAGATTGGAGATACAACAATACCAATGCTAATAGAGAATGTTGAGCAGCATGGGCTGCCAACAATGATTTGACCCTTCTCCAAGATTTTAAGGGCAATTCCATTTACAAGTTGGAATGCTGGAAGTCTGAGACTAATCCAGACCTGACATTTCTCAGAACAAAAACATCTTACCAACTTTCTGAAAGATAGGTACTTGGAAAGTTTCCATGATTACAACATCGACCTCCTTAATTATTACCACACACTGCATGAAAGCATTTAGAAAACCAGTGAAGTATTGGAACTTTAGAAAGGCCAACTGGAAACACTATTGAGAAATTACTAATAAGCTTGCTTATAAGCTACTGCCTCCATATGCTTCAAATGCAGACACAGAGTGTGTTCGTCATGAAAGAAACTCTACATACCATGCTGGGACAAAGAATGTAAAACTCTCTTTCGTACCACTCAAGCCTCTAGTGGCAGTGCAACAAACCTTGCTGCCAGTTTCCTGATTAAAAGGCTTGATAACAACAGATGTACACGATGGGAAAAAGACACAATGGGAAAACATTGATTTCATGCACTCAAGTCACAAGGCCTGGAGAATCATTAAGAGGCAACCTCTTAGAGAGCACCCAATTACTGCCAATACCATAGCATTACAACTTATAAATAATGGATCTTACCCCACTCAGGATAAAGGTATGGCTCATCAAGTGGCTGAAGAAAAGTCCAACACCATCAGAGCACAACATCTCTGATAAATTCTCCAATGAAGAATTTATTTTTGCTCTAAATCATTTCAAACCAGGAAAAGCCCTGAGCCCAGATCATATATGCTCAGACTTTATCCTCCATAGTGGCAAAGCTATGATGCTCTAGCTGCATACATTTCTATCCTCCTGCTTGCACCAGCATAAGATTCCTAAAATCTGTAGATGAGCTGACATGGTTGCCATACCAAATCCTAGTAAACCTCTGGATGATGCCATAAGCTATTGTCTTATTTCACATGTGCCCTTGTATGAGCCAAAATATTGAGGATTGCTTTGATGATAAAAAGAAGGCTGCTGCTATGTTTATTGACCTCACAGCCACCTACAAAACTGTAGGGCATCATGATTTAGTTTACAAACTCCTCTGCCTTCTGCCTGACAGGCACATGATCAAAATAGTAATAGAGTTTATTTATAACTGTAGCTTTATCCTCACCACTGGATGTAGATGGAAGACCACCAGACTGTGACATCCAAAAAAAAATAATGTTCCATAGGGATCTGTCCTGACTCCTCTTTTTTTAATGTTTACATCCATGAGTTTCCTTTAATAGCATCAAAATTGTATGCCTATACCAATGATTTGGCTATAATGCATTCCACTGCAGAATGGTCTTCAATGGAAAGGATTCTTAACCAGGACATGGCAACTTTATCAACATGCCCGCAGAGATGGAGACTAAAGCTCATCAATTCCTAAGCCATTTCAACAGCATTCCATCTCAACAACAGGAAAGCTGAACATGAGCTAAAGATCATGGTTGAAGAAAATGCATCAATCCTTATTTTGGCATCACTCTAGAGAGGACCCTCATTTATCAATACCATTTGAAAGCATTGCACAAGAAAAAGATATCACTTACTGCTTTGATCCATCGACTGGCAATTACAAGCTGGGGAGCATGTGCAGCAACTTTACGCATCTCAACTCTAGCCCTTGAGCACTCCACTGCAAAATACTGCACTCCAGTATTAACTGTGTTTCAGTATAAAGTATAAGCATAACACCACTTATGCACTGTTCTTTTTTACAAAGATTGTATTATGGATTTTTTGTAAACTTTTTTCAGTAACTTTTCTTTGTAGCACATAAAATTTTTTTTAATGATTTTCTAAGATATGCTCAATGAGATGGTAGAATGTAATTGTTAAATTTTGAACCTCATCAAGATATCAAATGGGTATATTACAGCATTGATGCTTTAAAATATGTTTAGTTTAATTGGCTTGATCCTATTTGGAATAGCCCTCCATAAACATATCAGCAGGTTTAATATAAAGGACTGCCTCAAAGGTTTGCATGCCATTGAAACTATCAAAAATTTAAAAAATACTGCAACCTCAGACAAATACAAGGTGTCCTAAAATAAATAAAACCCACAACATTTCCAATAAATATACTGATTTTAACCCTGTTGTTTATATTTTTTCAGATTTGAAAACAGTTGTGACTAACAATTATTAGTTTAAAACCTCATGGCTTGGTAGTTAGAAGAAAAAATTTTTGTGTCATGACTTTTATAGAGACTAAATCCTATAAGGTTGTTCAAACATGCTTCTGCAGAAAGTTTAATTTTAACACTTTTCCTGGAAAATCCCAGATATTCTTGTGGTATCACAACTTCCAAGCCTATGGAACTTGTAGATAAATGCAGCAAGAAAACAGAGAATCCATCCAGCAGAATGAAACTGAGTGCAAGATCTGCAGACAATGTGCAAGCATCCAGAGTTTCTGCTGGCTGGAGCCCAAAAAAGTCAATTTGAAGACGAAGTAGTGAGCTTGGCATTTCGCTGTCATCATTGCATAGAATTCTTACTCAGGACCTTCATCTGTATCCTTTCAGAATACAGATAAAATGCAAACTCAGAACAACTGTCATGCAGAAATGTGTTGAGATGTGCCACTGGTTTCAAAGCACAATTGAATGTGACCCTGATTTCTTTAACCATGTATGGTTCAGCAATGAAGCTCACTTCATGCTTTCTGGGCATGTCAACAGCAAGAATAATGTATTCTGAAGTACACAAGCACCAGAAGAGGTGCTTCAGAGGCCACTATACTTTCTAAAATGCACAACAATGGTGGCCGTATCAAAACATGGTGTTATCGGACCATGCTGGTTTGAGGATAAAAATGAAAAAGCACTTACTGTCACCAAAGAGCGTTATATTAAGGTGCTTAATAAGTTCTGGATGGAATAAATTGAAATATGCAGTGGTTCCAACAGGATGGAGCTACTCCACATGCACCCAATATCACATTACAGTGGCTGGGCCAACGATTCCCTGATTGTTTGATTAAGAGGTAGTGTGATCTAGAATGGTTGCCACATTTGCTTGACTTGAATCCCCCAGACTTCTACCTGTGGAGCTTGTTAAAAGACAAAGTTTATCAGAATAATCCCCAAACTATTGCTGAAATGAAATTGGCCATAATGCCGAACATTTTTGCAATAAAAAGAGAAGAATGTCTGAGACATAATGGTGGTCATTTGGAGCATGTATTTAAATAAACTTTAAAGTCTAGCTAAAGGCCCAAAACTTTCAGGACTCATTTGTTATTGTATGAGCTCACAGAAAATGTTAAAATTTTTAATGTATTTTGTTTTAGTAATAAATCGTAATTATATTAATGAATTTCATTTATTTTGGGATACTCTGTACATCAATAAAATTAAATTGTCTTCAATAAAACTAAATTTAAACTCCACTCATACTTTTTGTCATCTGCTTTTTTATCCTTGTTTATTTAATTTGGTTGTGCACAGAATCAGCAAACATAACTGTAAAATAATTAAAATCTTTTAGCGTTTGAAGAATAAAGTACTGTATCACTCCTTAAACCAATGCTGAATGAAATATAATTGCAGTCTTTCATATTCAATTTGATCTTTTAAATTGAATAAAAAAATGTTACTAAATTTTGGTTACATTAACAAAGCAATAATTTTTGTAGCAAACCATAAGAACAGAAGTTGTTTTTGCTATGTAATAAGCTTTTTAAAAAATCAAACACAGAACCACATTAAAAAATTAAACTGGCCAAAAACAGCAACAGGGAAGCTGCAAAGGAACATTGCAGTCATCAAGTCTAGCAGCCAACCATGTCTAAATGTTAAATTTATTTTTAATGTAAATAATTTTTGTCTTACAAGCAACAACAATAATTGATTTCTTATAAATCGACAATTAGTTAAATTATCTCCTTGTAATACATCTCTTGTGAGTGCACACACTTTTTTAACGCCTCTACCACTTTCAAAAACATTTCTTTATCTCCTCACTGAAATGCTTCTGACCTCCATCATCAATCCTGTTATAATCTCTTTTTATCTGCTTGAAACGTTTCACTTGTGTGCTGTAATTTTTACATCACAATCATTCAAAACCACCCTTACCATTGAGGCAATATTTTTATTGAAGGAAATAAGGTCAAACAGACCTTGTATAAATACAATCAACATAACTCACACAAAGAACTAAAAACATTTAAAAAATATGTTTTGTAAAAACAAATTTAACTTAAATCAATTCTTTAATTTATTATTTTGAAATCTTTATTTTATTGTTTAAAACAGGGGCATGCAACTATTTATCTCAATGGGCCAAAACATACAATAGTGATAATGTTTCGGGCTGGTCAATTTAGTACCAAGCAAAAACAGCTGTTGTTTTTCCTTGTATAATTTACATGTAACATTAAAATATTAATGAGATAACTGAAAAACTAGCTGTGCAGTATTGCTAACGTCTGTACTCTTGCCCAAAGCAATACTAAAAGCAGAACAATTGCTTATTTTCTGCTTTAAAAAAAGTTTGATATTTTTTGAAAGGTCATCTATTCTCTTTGCCCCTGTAAACCAAGACAGGCTTAGTTGCTCCACTCCACATTTCTTTTTTGGTAACACACATCTAATGAACAACTCCAAAAAATTCTGAATGAATTCACCATCACTGTAAGCTTTTTCTGCAATTACTTCAGATATCTCAAAATTTAGTTCTGCAACAGGCTCAGTCTCTTATTTGCATAAAATACTGCTTGGATGCTCAAAGACTTTTCAAACCATGTTTGACCTTTAATGCTATCAAATTTTGTGCAATAGTGACGGTTAATATTGTACTTTTTTATTACTGCTATAGTATTTCAGCAAATCAGACAAATTATGTTGGTGTTTTTTGAAAAGCAAAAAGCACCATTGAATAGCAAAGTACTTTTTGCACCATTTATTGCTGAACAGTCTTCTTTCACAATCAACTTTCCTTCTCTTAGTTGAAGACATATTAAGCTTTTAGGCTGATTTCCAAAATGAATCTTTGTATTTAATTAGCAGTTCAACAAGCACTATGAAGCAACAAGAACAAATTGCCATGTTTCATAATCTGAATTTATTTAATGTAAAATACCAAAAATAGCATTAACAATAAAAAAACTGTTAAGCAAGTTAAAAACAGTTTTTGATTATGGTTTATTTATCTGACTTTATCTTTTTAACGTTTTTGCTTAACTCTTGTTTAGCTCACTGGAAGCAGGCCACAAAAAAAAAGGTGCCACAGGCCACCTTCTGGCCCATGAGCTATATGTTGCATGCCTCTGGTTTAAAACTATAAACACCAATTATACATTCCCAGTTTTGAATTATTCTACAGGGTATATGATCCAATGCCTTTTAAAAATTTTATGAATTGTCTAATCTTATGTTTTTTTATCTTAGAGTATTAAATCACTTGCAAAGAAGCAATATAAATATTTGGAAATGCAAGGTAATCCATGTGGTGCTAATGCTATATATTTGGAAACTAATAAAGGATCTGTTCTGATTCATCCATCTCCTGTGTTGTATCCTGAAAGTGAACAAGTATGATTTTATAACTTTTAATTTTTTCTGATTAGTTGTCTATGTAGACATGTGAGCCATAACTTGCTTTTTTAATTTGTTTTTTTTTTAATCAAAGCCAGTGATTAGTAGTACAGAATTTGAAGATAGCTAACAAAAAGCTCATCTCTAAACTTTTTGTCTGAACATTGTCAGGAGATAAACGTTGAAATAAAGGAAAGAAAAATACCATTGATTTTGTAATAAAGCTGAATGAAGATGATAGGATGTTTGAGAGAAACATCTCAACACGTGATCAACACAAGAGTTTCAAGTTGTGAACAAACTTTTTTTGGCAGCCGAAATTTGGTTTGCATGATTTGATGTAAATGGCTTTTAAAGCAGACAAATGAAAAGACAAACGACCAAATGAAAGAATAGTAAATTTTTCATCACTGTTAATTTTTGGCACCAATAGGATTATCTAGTGTAATAGGTGTTGACCAATCGTAGATTTACTAAACATGAATGGGGTTAAAGGTTTGCCAGAATAAGTAGAAATATTGTGAGAGTTTGGAATTTGGCCAGTTCTAATAAATTTTGGCATGGGTTGATGAATTCTTGTTTAGATGTGGGGGCCTATGTACTGACTATCACAGTGGCATGAAAAATTTGAGAAAAATGAAATTTTTTTCAAACAAGGTGTGTTGATGAAAACATATAAAAGTTATCTCTAACCTAAAAAATTTTTTATTGATGATAATTTGTCTAAGTACATTCTAAATGGGGAAGCCTTGCTTTTGATATGCCTATGGTCACAACAAAAAATTTTACCATGTGCAAAAATAACTTCCACCACTTGGAATGAAGTTGCAGTTTACATGACAATAACAATATATTGCATGTGTTTACACATCCCATTTTTAAATTTTGCATTTTGATTAGGAAAGTATGGTAAATATTTTTTCTTTTTCTATTTTCATCTTTTTATTAGAGTTTATTCCATAGTACTTGTTTGTGACAGTAACTAGGCAGTTAGTATTCCACTTTGCATAGCTTGAAGCAAGACTGTTTGGCAGAAGACAATTCAATGGGACCAAATTTATTTACAAGCTAATTTGTTGGCAAGCCATTAGGCATGAAATTAAATAATTTTTATTTAACTTCACTAGTATTAAAGTGATAGCAAAAAAAGTTTTGTTATGTATGTCACAAAGGCAATATTATGCTACAATTTATTTTAATATGCAAAACTTATAATTGCCATTGTTGCATATTTAAAAGCAAGCAATAATACCAAAACTTGTTTTTACCATCTGTTGTTCAGCTGATAAAAGTAAAAATTCACATTTAAAAATTGAATAAAACTTAGATATGTTTCTAGCCAAATATTCATCTATTGGAATTTGCAAGGGCTTAATTTTGAATATTTAAATTTAAAAAAGGTATTACTATACTTAAATAGTTAAATTTTTAAACTAAAGTTGTTTATTTTTGAACATGTTTTTTTGATTTTTTACGAAAAAGTAACAATATATTACAAAAACGACAGGTTTGAAGTTTTGCAAGCATACAAAACTTATGACATCATAATAAGCATTATACAGCATATGAACATTTTTCTACAAATCTATTGTGGTTGGCATGCATGGCACATCAGAAAAATACTCAATGACTGTTAAAGGCTCATTTCCACTACCAGGTTGGAATGGAGTATTCTTCATTTTTTTCATTGAATTTTTTTGCTTTGCTTAAAACTTAAGTATAAAAAAAAAGAAAAAATTAATAAAACAAACAAAGAATGCTCCATTCCATCCTTTTACTGGAATGAGCCATAAGTCAGACTGGTTATTAAATTAAACTATCAAACCATGAAAATTTTGTTAACTATTTTTTATTAGCTCTAACAGTTTGTTTTGTTTATTAGGCTCATCAGAAGGCAATCAAAAATCTGAAAAACAAATACTAAAAAGAAAGCTTAACAAAATGATAAAAGTCTGCAAAGTACAGCAGCAATCAAATACTCAAACCAGTTACAAATCTTTTTTGATTAAATTTCCATGTATAAATTTTTTTTCCGTTGCTTACTTGATATTACCAAATAACAAATAAATTTATTAGATTAATAGAACGCATTAAAATCTTCGATTTTTTTAATGGAATTTTTGAGATTCTATGTTTGTTCCAATAAATTTATTTGTTATTTGGTAACATCAGTGCTAGCAACAAATGGTAACAACAGTGCTACTTTAGCATAAAGTCTACTACTGTCATGTGGGCAGGGTTAGGCATTAAGATGTAGACCTCACCCTGAAGTAGCACCCTAACCTGTCCACAGAACCTGTGCACCTGCTATTGGTAGACCTCATGCTTAAGTAGCACCAAAAAATCTATACACTTTAAAATTTAATAAAAAAAGATGTGTCACTGGTTTAACTATTTGATTACTGCTGTTTTTTCCTGTTTTTAAGTTCTTTTTCAGACTTTTATTAAGCTTTCCTTTTAGTATTTTTGTTTCATATTTTTTATTGCTTTTTGATGAGCCTAATAGACAAAACAAACTGTTAGAGCCAAATAAAATTAATTAAAATAATTTTAATGGTTGGATGGTTTAATATAATAACCACTCTGACTTAACAGTCATTGAGTATTTTTCTGATGTGTTATGTGTACCAACCAGAATGAGGATTTGTAGAAAAATGTTCATATGCTGTATAATGCTTATTATAATGTCATAAATTTTGTATGCTTGCAAAACTTCAAACCTGTTGTCTTTATAATACATTGTTTACTCTTTTGTGAAAAATCAAAAAAACATGTTCAAAAATAAACAACTTTAGTTCAAAAATTTAATTATTTAAGTATAGTAATACCTTTTTTAAATTTAAATATTCAAAATTAAGCCCTTGCAAATTCCAATAGATGAATATTTAGCTAGGAACATTCTAAGTTTTACTCATTTAACAATTTTTAAATGTGAATTTTTACTTTTATCAGCTGAGCAATGGATGGTAAAAACAAGTTTTGGTATTATTGCTTGCTTTTAACCCTCTTTGCTTTTTTAACCTACCAGCAAAAAAATGTGCATTTTGTACCAGTGGGGTCAAATTGACCCCAGTTATAATTCTTATTTTGGAGTTGTTTTCATTGTATTTTTTAACTCTTTCATGACGGGAGGGACAAAATGGGCTCATTTTACGTCACTCAAAGTGAGCAAAAAAAGAAATGCGGCAAATTTTTTGGCTAAACTTCCTGAAAAATTCTCTGTTACATCACAATATCCAAGCAAATGCGCACGTCCCTTTATATACGGCTGCGCTTTGATGCAAAGTCAGAATTTCTAATTAGCAAAAAAAACATCTGAAAGCTCTGTTACGAACTGTATAGAGATAAGTTGTTCAATTTAATAAATTATAATTTACTAATCAGGTCATAATTATAAAAAAAGTTTTTATGAGAGTAAGATTAATAAACCTTTATGAAGTAAAGAATATATACAAACACTATTAATCAAGTAAATTTTAGAAATAATATATTTTTCAAAAACTGGATTTTGGTTCTATATGTTATTTCAAAAACAGATATTTGAACATCAAATGTTTCATCTAAATTGCAGGTCCCTCTTTTTTCTAAATTATGAATTATATATTTTAATGGCTCGGAATCGGACTGCAATATCTTGTAATCTCCGGAAGCAGGTTGTAATACTTGCTTGACAGCTGCTCTAATTATAGCATTTACAAAGCTTTTTTGTGTGTTAGGAGGACAAATATGGAAATTAAAAATGAAAAATTATAAAGAATTGGTGTGCCATATCCACAGTAACCTTCTGTTTGTAAAAATGGTTTATTACTTATCACAAAGAACATTTCAGTATTTGCATTAAAAAATTCATTTATAAATTTTTATTTGCTAAAGTTGCAAATTGTATATCAGCCAATTGCAAATATTTTGCTAAAACATAGTACCGGTGTAGTTTTATGCTTCAGCAAAAATACATTAGTCAATCAAAATTTCTTACATAAGAATTTATTGAGTTACAAGGAGCTACCTTACTTTGCTAAACAAGCTAATATAAGCTTGTTTAGCATGCCATTTTTTTATAAATTGTCACAAAAAAAGCAGAAACTTTTTTTCTAGATCAAAGTCAAAGCCACACAAAGATTCAAACAATGGCACGCACGCACACACACTCAGATAAAGTTCAAAATATGGCTGTTCTAGTAAATAATGTATGTACCTTTTGCCATATTCCCCTGGGAGATAAATTGAGCACAGTGCACGTGCTTTGCAAAATATTCAGACGAAATTTTTTCTGCCAGACAGAGTAGAACTCTAGCGTTACATAGCAACTTGAAAATTTGAATTATCTTGTTGCTAATGTAATTATTGGGAAAAAAAAGATTTTTTGGAAAAAGAATTGGGGTCTTTTATTTTGCTTATTGCAGACTTGTTTTCAAACAAATTTTTATAAATTTTATAGCATTTTACTCAGGAAAAAATTATCTTTTTAATGGTATAAAATTTAAACAATTTTTTTATAATCAATGGGGAAATTATAATTAAATATTGCTTAATTCTTGAAAAAACCCTTATTTGGCGCTGCTAGTGGAAAAAAGCCCCACCGTGAAAGAGTTAAAAACTTTTGTTTATTTAGAACATGAAAAACAAAAAAATCGATCATTCCAGTAATAATAAAACATTTCAAACCAATTAAAATTAAAAATATGGTTGTACAAGATGCTGCTGCATCAAACGCACACAAGTTTTGCAGTTTGTTACAAGGTTGATTTTAATGGTAATATTATTTTATCTATATCCAATAATTAGTGTTTTCATTGCAAACAAATAGAACAGCAAGAAATCGCAAAACTAACGTTATGCTATAAAAATAGTCCGGCAGTGTAACCTACTGATTTCATTTATGTGTCTCATAAATATCCCCCTACACAAACCTACACAAATAAACAGGAATAACAGCACAAACCTCAAAAACACTTGCAAATAAACACAAAAATAAAAAATAATAACAATAGTAGTAGAAATAACCAAGCATAGTTAATGCAGTCAATGTCTGAGTGTTCAGGACATACAGGTTTGTCACATTTGGGTCATTCCATGTCAAACGTCCCAAAATTTTTGAAGTCCCCAGTTTGACCCTCTCCAAATTTCCTTAAACTTTGCTGAAATGTTGTATACCATGATTTATGCATATTTTCAAAATTTTAGATCAATAGCTAGTGTATTTTTGAAAATACGCTGTTCCAAAGTTTTAGGTACCCCATATGAGAGTTGGCACCCAACTATTTGGTAGCACTTTCACAACTGCATATCTTCATTTTCAATAATGGTAGAAAGCTAATTTTTGAAATATGGGTTAAACTTTTTGTTTGCTTTATATATGTCATACAACAATATAGTAATGTTTTGTTATGGGGGGTTAATGAACTGCCAAAGTTGCTACTTTTTTTCAAAAAAACAAATTTTGGGTCAATTTTAAATGTCTATAACTTTTAATTGAAAATAATTAAGACCAAATTAAATAGGAAATGATAGTTGCTTATTACACTGTAACTTGATGAAGTTTGAATAAAAATACTGCATTGTTGCAAAAGTTATCATGCATCAAAATATGGACCAAATGCTAAAATGGCAAAAAAGCGCTATCTTTGGGCATAAAAAAACCCCCGTGGGCACTTATTCACATAAAAGATTTTTTTACCAGTGAAAGAGCATTTCTTCATAAGCATCCACAGTAAGTTTCGTTTTTGTGACCCAACTGCTAAGGGTTACTACAGGGGTGCATTTGACCCCCCAAACTGAAAAAAAAATTTTTTTTTGGTTTGGTAAAAATTGCATTTATAGCATGTCATGCAACTTGGGGTTGAGAAAGTAACAGTATTAAAACAATGTCTAGCAATGTAACTCGTTGCAAGCAACTATTTGGAGTGACAAAATACTTTTTAGATACTATGACAAAATGCTTTTTTAGGCATATTTTGTAAACAAACTGTAGTTTGTTTACAAAATATACCTAAAAAAGTATGGTTTGTTTATATATTAGCAAGTTAGTGCTTGATACTAAAGAAAGATTGTGTCCAAAAGAAAATAAATACCTTTTTTGATGTTTTCTTGTGTACCAATTATTAATTTCAATAACCTTGAACACATGTAGCAAGTTGATTTTGTTTTTATTTTTATGACACAATGGATTTTAAAAGTTTTTTTTATTTTGAAATTTCTTTCAAAAATATTGCTAAAATTAAAATGAGAACCACATATTATGCCAATATTTATAATTAAAATTGAAGATTGTAGAATTTCAAAGAAATAAAGACAATTCAAGAAGTGTGCATAACCAGAATATGCTGATAATCTGAATTTGAAAGCTTATATTGTTGACCACTTCGTCCATGAAGTTGTGGAGCTGAAATAAGGCAAATAATATCTTGAAATGGAATCCAACATTCATTTTTAAGATCTTGTGGCCAAGATAATATTTGCTGGTTTCTTCTCATAAATTTAATGTATAGATCTTTGTTTATGTCTGAGCGTTGTGTTATTGCTCCAATATACCAATGATTATCATACAAGCAAGCAACATACTGGCCAGGTTGTAAGCAATCTTCATTTATTTGTGGCTGTGACAAAATTGATTCTAAATTTTCTTTAAAGAGCACAACTTGTGGTCCATTTTCATCTTTTGAAATTTTCTTCATTAACAACAATGATTTAGATAAAGGAACAAAACTATGATGAGATCTTGTGCCAGAAATAGTTTTACATTGAGAGTATCTGTATTCCAATTGATATAAAACAGTGTGATTTGAAACTTCCTGATTATCCATATAAAAAAATTTAATACCAGAAATATTTGCACTGGCCCATTGAAACATTTGCTTTGGAGATAAAATTTGGTTTTTCTTAGTTGCTTGAAGGCTTGCTCTTGCAACAAGACGTTTGGTGGTTCCCCCTATTCCATCACAAGGTGATTTGCCATGGCTTGTTGCAAAGAAATGCCATTCTGCTTTAATGCCATGATCAAGTTTATGATGGCACAAGTTGATAAAATTTTTAAAATTTTTGTATTGGCTTGCAGCTCCATCACTAAAATACAAAATGTTGTTAATAGAAGGAAGTTTTGTTTTGATGTAATGCAACACCTTTGTAACAAATGCATGAACAGTGTTGGTATCATGTCTCATGCAATCAGAAATCATACAGATGTTCAAACATTTAAGGCTACCATCTTGTTTATAGTAGGCACAAAATGGACGAAGTGTTGCCTGACTATTTTCCCAGTGATAACCTTGAATAGCATCTTGCACTAAAAAGCTGTAGTTTTCTGCGAAATCTAAAATAATTATAATGGTGTCATTATCAAGTTTTTCTTTCTTTGTTTGGAGAAATTGTGATTGTGATTTGGCTATGAAATGATGATGTCTTAAAAGATCAAATTTTTCTAAAACTAAATCTAAAAACTCGTTACACGGAAGTTTCAAGTCAACAAGCTTTGTGCCATCTGTATGCATCCATTGTTTATATTCTATTTGATCTTCTGGCTCAATGTCATTATCATCAAACAATTTTTGCAGTAAATTTTGCAGTTGCTGTCTTCCAGGGCAATTGCTGCAGAATTGCAACATGCATTTTCTGTTCATTGAATCACAAACCATTTCTGCTAATAGATCTTTATAGTTGAAAGATTCAGGGAGAGCTGCTACAAGTAATTTTGCATTTTGATGTTGTTCACAAACACAAACAGAATGAATACCTTTGCTGTTAACAGTGACACACCACTTAGGTCGTAAATCGCAAAATTTAGAAAAACCAATTTGATCTTTTGTTGCCTTCAAGTATTCTGCATGCAACTTATTTAGATTGATTAAAAGAAGACGTTTCTGTTTTCGAGTTTTTACCCCATCTACTCAAACAGAAACGTACTCTTTTTTTCCAGGACACATTCTAGAAAATTCATCCGATTGATAAAAGTTTATCACTCTTTGTTTGATATCAAAATTTAATGATTTTCCTTTTTTTTTGTTTGGCTCTGCAAGAATTCCCTCATGTTTTTTCAGTTCTCTTGCTTTTTTAACTAATCTTTCAGATACTTGAAACTTCTCCATTGTTTCTTTGCATGTCCAAGATGATGGCACAAAGGTAAGCAATTTAATTTGTTCTAATTTTGTAGAGATGTCAATTTTGGATTTTAATGATAGCATTATTTCATCAAAATCATCACATTTGGTACAGGTTTTTTTGGTAGAACTAGGCATATCCAATTTGTTGTCAGTCAAGTTTAATAATTTTGCAACTTTGTTTTTTGCAGCCCTTTCAATGTTTCTCATTTTTCTTTTTCCATATCCAACTCTGTCTCTTGCACCTACAGATAGTTTTACAGGAGAGCACCCTAGCAAACATACACTTTCATTAAAAGAATCAAATGTTGAATTCATTGGCTCAAAATTATCTTCTTCGTCTGTTGAGGACTGTGAAAGTTGCATTTTAAGATTTTGCACACATGTAGGACAAATCTTTTGACCAGGTTTCAAATTGAACAGCTTTGCAGTTTCTTCATTAACAGCTCGAAGAGATTCTGTTAAGTAAAATATTTATGTAAATTCAAAATTGTTATTTCTAATTTTGGTGTTAGTAATTATTACTTGGCATTGAAAGAACAGTTTTGTTGTGGAATTGCACAAATTTTAGCATTGTTAACAGTCTTTTTCATAGTTTATATAAATAAAAAGATGGCCTAAATATTGGTAGCTAATACAAACATTAATTAAGCAATTTGTTTGAAAGCAGCAAGTAGTAAGCAAGAAATTTTCTGTGTGTACTCCTGCTCATAACAAACAATTTTATGCAGTAGATAATTCAAGCACTATTTTATCAAAACCTCTAGCATTACCTCATCAAAAATTTATTTTAATGTAACCCACTTACTTTTAACTTGTAGTTTGTGAATTTTCATTGGATCACTGCAACACTTCTGCAAACTTTCATACCTAGAAAAGTACTTTTTTTCGTGATGATCGCAAATCTTGCTGTCATCATCAAAAGTTATACCAGTTCGCCATTCTATTAAACTCTTCTGCTTAGCTTCTAAATCTGATGCTAATATGTTTCCACTACACCTGCAGTATAACTTTTTATGACATTCTTCATTAAGCTCTAGCCCAATTGTACAAACTTCTTCATGATAAACTGTACAAACTGAATTCATTTGATCCATTTGAAATTTGCAATAAGCTTTAAATTCAACTACTTTCTATTTCTCAATCTATAACACTACCTGCAAATTAAGAATATTTTATTTGCTATTCATAGTTATTAATGATATTTTTTGTGAGTGACACACAAAAATTAAAAGCATCTTTCATTAACAATTAGCTTTTAAAATTAAATTGCATATCATTTTTCACCAAATGCTTTGACTAGTAAAAAAATTCTATTTGTGTTCTTTTATAAGTAACTCTACATTAAAAGTTTAATATAAAAGGAATACATCAGTTTAGGTTGTTAACATAAACATTTACATTTACTTCAAACCTACCTAAATTAAAGCTTTAATGGCAATAATTTTAAAATATGACATTAAGAATAATGTAACAATTGCAACAATCTAATAGTTTGTGATGTAAAAAAAGGTTTTTAAAAGTAGATGTTCACAACATAAAGCAGGAAGTTTCAATAATTACATAATTGCTTTACAACTAAAGTGGTTACCATGAAGTGCTGTGTACAATCAAATACTAATATATTGTGTAAGATTGCAAAGTTAATCAATATATATTTATTTTCAAATAAAATATTACTTATTTTATATGCAATACACTATAATTTTTTCAATGAAAGTGAGTCAACTTTTTATAAAAACAGTATGAAATTTTAAAATTGAATTTGTGTAAATAAATTGGATATCATTGTTTGTAAAAAGTATTTTGTCACTCCAAATAGTTGTTTGCAATGAGTTACATTGCTAGACATTGTTTTAATACTGTTACTTTCTCAACCCCAAGTTGCATGACATGCTATAAATACAATTTTTACCAAACCAAAAAAAAATTTTTTTTTCAGTTTGGGGGGTCAAATGCACCCCTGTAGTAACCCTTAGCAGTTGGGTCACAAAAACGAAACTTACTGTGGATGCTTATGAAGAAATGCTCTTTCACTGGTAAAAAAATCTTTTATGTGAATAAGTGCCCACGGGGGTTTTTTTATGCCCAAAGATAGCGCTTTTTTGCCATTTTAGCATTTGGTCCATATTTTGATGCATGATAACTTTTGCAACAATGCAGTATTTTTATTCAAACTTCATCAAGTTACAGTGTAATAAGCAACTATCATTTCCTATTTAATTTGGTCTTAATTATTTTCAATTAAAAGTTATAGACATTTAAAATTGACCCAAAATTTGTTTTTTTGAAAAAAAGTAGCAACTTTGGCAGTTCATTAACCCCCCATAACAAAACATTACTATATTGTTGTATGACATATATAAAGCAAACAAAAAGTTTAACCCATATTTCAAAAATTAGCTTTCTACCATTATTGAAAATGAAGATATGCAGTTGTGAAAGTGCTACCAAATAGTTGGGTGCCAACTCTCATATGGGGTACCTAAAACTTTGGAACAGCGTATTTTCAAAAATACACTAGCTATTGATCTAAAATTTTGAAAATATGCATAAATCATGGTATACAACATTTCAGCAAAGTTTAAGGAAATTTGGAGAGGGTCAAACTGGGAGCTGTAGGACACTTGACATGGAATGACCCATTTAGAACAAAAAGATAGACATTCTTGGTTCTCCTTTCAGTCACACTAAGTACATAGGGATCTTCTATTCAATGAAGCACTATTTGCACCAAGAGTAACATTCCTTTTTTTGGTTGCAGAAATTAATGCAACAGGTTGTGCTTCTTCTGTCATTCCGCATTGTTCTTTTCCAAGACTGATCAAAAAAATTCTTTTTTGCCCTATGCAGATGTTGCATTTACATGATTTATTCCTTTTTAAACAGCATACGCATTAATCATATAGATTACACTGACATCAATCATATAGTAGATAAAGGCTAATGGTCATTTTTAAATCATGTGTTCAGTGGAGTATGATCTCACCAATTTGTCTAAAGTGTCAGCACTACCTTTTGTTTTGTTGTAGAACAAAATAATGCTTGGATTCTGAATTGAAGTAATGTCAATTTCAGGCTGACTATGCATTGTTGAAAGCATGTTGACTACACAGTATTTTTGGACGGTACAATGCAATCATTGCATCATCTTAAAAACTGAAAACTGTGCTCTTGACATTCTGTCCTTTGGTCCCTGTAAATTCCGTGGAGAGTTCTGTCTTCTTCTTCATTGTTTCTATTTTACTACTGTAAGCTCCTATAGAAAAAGTTTTGTGCAAGGATAGCTTTGTTAGATAACTTCTAAATCACGAACAACTCTTGTGTATTGATTAGTTTCTCAGGCCTATCCAGCATCTTTACCAGTGTACATGTTTATTTTTCATATGTAAGAGCAAGTGGAGTCGCAAATCGTTCAGATTTTTATTTTGTATTGACTAAGCTTTGAAAAAATGTATTCCTTAAAAAAGCATGGTTCCTCTAAAGCAAACCAAATGTTTATCCACTGTCATGCTTGGTCTGCAGGCATAGAAATAATGCACAGAAGGTTCCCAAGTTTTAAACACTTCTCTGATTAGTTGCAGCTTGTCAGGGAGCTGATGTTGTCATCTTGACTGTGCATTGTCAAATTTAAAAACATGTAAAATTTGTTGATACCACCATCTACTCATAGTGCTATTGAAAATGGCCATCAAGTGTGCTCCACAGCCATGTAACACTTTTGTTATTGGACTATTGAAAAAATGATATATAATAGACTAATGACCTTCTTCTTTAAACATAAAGTTATCTATCCTCATCAAGTCGGTTTTCAAAGTAAAATTTCCACGTTCCATGCAATGCTTGATTTGGTCACTGCTGCCTATGATAATATTGACCTTAATCTTCATACAGGTCTTGTTCTTATAGATTTTAAAAAAGTCTTCGACACCATCTGTCATACAATATTATTAAACAAATTGGCCCATTATGGCATTCGGGGAGTAGCATTTAAGTTACTGAGTTCATACTTAATGTATCGGAAACAATTCATCAACTTTAATGGACTCCATTCTGAACTTAAGAACATAAAATATGGTGTACCTCAAGGATCCTTTCTTGGTCCGTTACTTTTTCTCATATACGTAAACGACTTATAAAATGCTGTTGACTGCACACCTAGATTATTTGCTGATGATACCTGTCTCATATTCCAGGCCTCTAATCCATGTATCCTCCAAGGTATAATTAATAAAGAATTGAAAAACTTAGGTGTTGTGCAAATAAATTAACAGTTAATCCGTCTAAATTTAATGTTTTAGTTATTTCTCCCAAGTTAATCCATGATTTCACTGAACAGCTCACAGTTAGTTATGATCGTTCCCAAATTTACTCAGTTTAAAGCGCCAAATATTTAGGGGTAATTATTGACAATAGAATTAATTTTTACGAATACATTAAAGCACTTGAATGCAAAATTGCTTGTTCTGTTGGAATATTAACTAAACTAAAAACAATCCTACCTAAGGAAAATTTATTACAATTATATCATACTCTTGTCCATTCACACTTGACTTATGGAATTTCTATTTGGGGCTCAACATATCCATCTTACCTTTAAAAACTACAAAAATTGCAAAACATAGCACTTAAAGCTATTTGTAATGCACCATATCAAAGCCCAGCTAAACCACTTTATACACAATTGAATATTTTGCAAATTCAAGATGTTTATAAACATAAAATTGCCAAATTTATGTTGAACTGCAACAAAACATTAACTCCCACCCCATCTCTAACTTTTTCCAAAAAACCAATCAAGTATCAAACCAAAGCACAAGACTAATGGCAGATCAGGATAATCTATATATTCCTAGATATCACAATAATAGATTACAACGGTATATAAAATACCAGGGAGTCAAAATTTGAAATCTTATAGCGAAAGAAATAAAAAAATCCACTTACAATATATTCAAAAATAACTATAAGAAATATCTTCTTTTATTTTACTAAAACAAAACAGTTTACTTACAATTCTTTAGATAACAAACACATGATGATTCAGAGAGCTAACAAATATAATTGTCTTTTTTTTTTAATTTGTCTGACATTGGGTTGTTGCTTGACTAGATGACTGTGAGGTCTATTTGCATCTTTCTTGTCACCTTTTGTTTTTTTTTCTGCGAAGTTATTATTTTTATTATTTGTATTATTATTAATATATATATATATATTTTTTTTTTTTCTTTTGTTGTTGTATGAAGTGTGACAAAAATAAAAATGATGATGATGATGATGATGATGACTTTTATAGGCCAATCAAAAAAATTACACCAAAAAAGACTTTGAATTGTTTATCATCGACTGGTTTCCATGAGCTTCAGTTCAGTTTAGTTTTCTTTTATTTCTGCTTTGCCACATGAACAAAATAACAAAATGTTGAAAAGTTTGAGTTGTTGAATGATGGGATTAGAAAAAGGAAGAAGCAACAAAATGAGTTGATGTTGTCATTTGATAATTAGTGATGAAAAGTGTGACCTGTTGTATCATGTAGAAGCAAGGTTGCTTCACCTCATTATAAAGTTGTTTAAAAAAATAGAAAGAAAAAAAGAAAATATAAGACCTAGGTTATTTGCCTAATAGAACGCTGCTATGGGGGCAGTGCATTGGTGGGATTATAGCAGAGTTTGGCTGGAAGAATATGATCAGTCCTTAAAATATATGTAAAACTTATAAAGCTACCATATACTATGGCTCTTTTGTGATTAGTTAACTGACATATAGTTTTTTGAAGAAAACACTGCAAAAATAAAGTGAATGTATCACTTATTTCTGAGCACTGATATTTTGCAAACCTTGTCGCTCCTGGATTTGATTGAATAACCTTATGAGCAGCTGCATCAGGATTATTTGCAAAAGGTGTTGTTTGAAAACAAACTAGTTTGCTGAAGCAGAAAAAATGGTTGGTTATCTATTTCTTTATTAAAAGATAATTTACATGATGATATTTCTTCCCTGTCTTCTTTGCCTTTATCGGTAGAAATTTAATCCGAGTCGCTTATATCTTCTTCTTAGCTCTCATCATTTGTCAGAAAACCCAAAACTTCATCTTCAAAAAGATATCTGGACATCGTGCTTGTTTTATATTTGTTATCAAATTTATCTTTGTCTTGTTTTTATTTAATATGAAAAAATAATAAGTTTTATCTATTGTATGTAAGCCGTGCAATAATGAGGATTTTGTTTATTTGTATATTTTATTTGGGTCACTTAGGGTATATTTTATTGTCCAAATATTTTTACGACTAAATAACTTTTATTACATTATGAAAAATATGTCCCACACTAAAAAATTTTTCAGTCCATAAACCTCTTTAATATAAAATGAAAGTTGTGAAGTTTCATAGCACTGCTGCAAACAGTTCAACAACAGAAACTTTTTAAAAATGTAATTGGGGTCAAATTGATCCCATGGTAGATGGAGGGTTAAATATGCAACAATGGCAATTGTAAGTTTTGCATGTTAAAAATAAATTGTAGTATAATATTGCTTTCGTGACAAAACAAAACTTTTTTGCTGTCACTTCAAAGCTAGCAAAGTTAATTCAAAAATTATTTAAATTTTTTGCCAACTTGGCTTGCCAACAAATTGGTTTGCTGCTGATTATACATACCTGTATAGCTATTGTAAATATACTGTATTTGTGCAATAAAAGTCACACAAAAACAAATGAAAATTAAAAAAAGGTCTTTACTCATTGATATGACTCTTAGGTTATTAGGTTCAGATTGCTTCAAGTCCCTCATCTGGTCAACTTCTTCAAATTCTGATTTTTCTGCCAACTATCAAATTTTTTATACAAACCACTGATGCCAGCACCCCTGGTTTAGGAAAAAATCCTTTGGTTCTTGTGCTTCAGGGAGTCAAAATTAACACAAAAAATTATGAAGAACTTATTTTGGTGCCAGTTGAGACATGTTCCAAGAACGATTTCTATTCCAGTGAGATGGAGCACCAGCTCACACTTCGAGGAGAGCACAGGAATGGCTTGGGAACAATGTCCCAGACTTTTTGATTAAGGAAGAATGGTCCCCTTCAAACCCAGATCTTAATCCAATGGATATCTATATATGGTCTGTCTTGGAGAAAACTGTATGCAGAAAACCCCACTCAATGGTGGAATTGCTAAAACAATCACTTCATTGGGAATGAGCAAGACTACCAATGGATGTGGTGTGTGCAGCAGCTGAAGTGACACCAAAGAGGTTGAAGGCCATTATTGAAGAAAGAGGGGGTTTTACTGAATAAAACTTTGAGCCAATAAGTATAAGCAGCTTTCATGTCATTTCGTTTATGTCGCTTTGTAGTTATAGTAAAAACTAATTGTCTGAGAACTTTTGTATCACTCTGTATTTGTGTTTTCCTTGTGTACTTAAAGTAAATTACAGTCGATTTTCAAAATACCTGTGACATATCATTAAACTTTTAGTAAATGAGGCTTTTGACATTGTGGTCTATGCTGGTAAAAAATTTTTCCAGCCATTCTAATGTTAAAAAGTATATAATAAAATTATCAAGATACTTTAAAAATCAATACAGATGAATCTGGTTATTTACATTTTGGATAATCAAATAATACACTTTATTGCATGAGGATTAGAAATCCCAAGCCAAAACTCATCATTTGCTTGGTAAACAGTTTGATTAGTTGCATATTGGTTAATTGCATAATCTGGTTAATTGAATGGAAATTCAAAGCTATTTACTCAATTAACTAAACATTTCTGCACATTAACCATTAAGTGCTGCACCTATTTCTAGATGTTCATTTTTTGAAATTTTTTTATATGTTATTCCGACCTATGCAGTTTAGATAATTATTTTTAAAAAATTCCAATTTCTTGTTTGTTTATGCAAAATCTGAGGCGTTGCAGAAACGCAACATCAGTGCTTAAGTGGTAAAAAAGTGGATAATTTGCTATGTGAATTGTATACTTGAAAACTTTGAAAACACAGTTACTATTCACGATTGCAAACTGTTATTGAAAAAAAAATATTCTTAATTTTTCTTATAGAACCTAGAAATGCACGAAACAAAACATGGCCTGCCCAATTATTTAATAAAAGTTGGTTTAAAATAAAAAAAAATTTTGAGAAAAAACAAAAATGTTATCAAAGTGTGATTTTGTGAATGGCAAAATGCAATGTCATCGTTCCAAAAGAATTACAGCAAAGGTTCCAGTGGCCCTCTCTCAGGAGACCCATGTACAGGATAGGCAAGGTGCATTCCTTGTGCAAGCTACTGCTCCATGTTCCCCACCGTGGTGTTAGAGATGCTTTATCCATTTTGATTGGATAAGAGAGCATCGCTGGTATCGTGCCCTTACCCATCTCTAAAACCAAGATGGGGAATGTGGAGCAGCTGCTCGCCCAAGAAGTGCATTTTGCCCATTAGGTAGATAACAGTTGACGCACGTCGGTAGGTTGGAGCACACAAATAATGAAATTGATGCATTGTGAAAGCATAAGAGCAATAAAAGAACACAAAAAATGCACTCAATAAAAAGCAATGTCCAGAGTGGTCAAGTAAAATTACAAACACATCTACTTTGCATATTATTGTCAGTTTTTGTGGTACAATGCATTGCAATGTTGAGGAAGAGGAACATTACATGTCTCGCAAAGAAAACGTGTTTGGCTGTGACACTGCCTGCAGCAATGTCTTTTATTACAGGAAATACATTTCAGAAAGTGTTGCAATGTCAAACTTCTTGGTCAGCTATTTTCAAGGGCAAAAGCACTCACGGCCAGTGGCATAACTTGGAAAGCAAGCCGAGTTCAAAAGTTTCACAGTCACTTGTCGTCGGAAATCCAGTAGCAAGACTTTTTCTTGATGGTGAATATCAAGCCATAAATTCCATGCATTCACCATACAAACATCAATGTAATTGGAAAAAATTGGCCACCTCCACTTTTTACCTCTCATGCGAATGTGGTAGTTTGCAAGCATGTTGTCAGTCAGATCGATACCTCCCATAAATTTATTGTATTGCAAAATCATGTGATGTTGGCTGACTTGAATCTTCTTTTCTTTTCTGCTAAAACCACACACGCAGCCAACTGGGTCAACTGCAAGAAAATTTGATCCCACGGTTACAGCTTGATTATCGTTCTACCTGATAACGCACACTTGATTGTTCTCTTCAAACCACAACTCGTACCATCTTCTTTCTTTCTTACCAACAACTTTTTTATCCACTAGAGGACAGTTTGCAGTGCGATTTTGCATTGTACCACAAGCATATTATCCAGCGTCATTTAGGTAAGCTAAGAGATCAAAAGAAGCAAAAAAGTTGTCAAAGTAAACAGCGTAATATTTTTTTTCCACAATTTGCAGCAGGTCAACAACAATTTTTCCACTAGTCCAAGGGAGCTCTCAAAAGTCTTCTTTGTTTGATTTCCCAGTATATAGATCAAGAGCATACACATACCCATCGGACAAGGCAAGTGTCCATGCTTTATATCCAAACCTTATAGGCTTATCTTTACAGAACATTCTTGCTGAGTGACTTCCTCGATACAGAATCATCTGCTCATCAATCAACAAGTTTGTTTTATGAACTCCAAACTGTTGAAACTTTTGTTCAGATGCTCAATGTATGGCCTAACTTTGAATAGCTTGTCATCTTTGTTGATGGCAGAGTTATCATTGAGATGTAAATTCATTTTTATATCTCTAAATCTTTGTCTGCTTAGTGCTTGATGCACTATAGCGGTGTTGCAATCCAGATCAAGGGACCAATACAAGTGGAAGTTTGTGGTACCCAATAAACAATAGGAAGCCTATAAATGACTTCATTTCTGAAATTGTACAAGTAATTTCATTCATGTTTTTTTGTCTTGCATATAGAATGCTTTAATCAATGAGTAAATTTAGCATTTCTTCATCAAAAAATAATTCAAATACTTTGTTTGGTGACTTTCCCAATAATTTTCTTTCCAAATCTTCCAGCGTGTCAGCTTCTTTGCTTATCAATTTGTTACTCAAAGAATATAACGCTGTTAGAATATAACTGTGAAAACTCAATTTCTAAATGTGTGAAACACTGGAGTTATTTAAAGACAAACTTTGGTGTACCATTTCTGCAATGTCAGCGTAAAAGCACTACTTTATTATGCATTGTAGCAGACACGCCACACTGTTTTGTAAAACGTTGTAGATGAAATGAAAACGCCTGAAGATTAGTTTTGCAACCGATTAAAAGGTCTTAAAAAAGTTGAAAGGGGATTAATCTGATTATGATGTAACATTGCAGTGCTTTTTCTTTCAAAACCAACATTTGTGCTGCACGAGTTTTTCAGTTTGTTGTTCATTCATTTAGTGGTTACAGTGATTGCTGAAGGAAGTCAGAAAATTGTTAGAGACAAGGAAAGCGACTACTACTTATTCAAACTAACAACATTACCCTACATGTCTCGCGAAAAATTTCTTAACTGTAGAAGAGGCACTAGCTGCTATAGAAGGTCCTGAATTTGGAGAAGGTGAGTTGGATGTTGTCATAGCACCACCAGATGTAACTGTAGTTAGTGATGAATAGGGTATGGATGAAGAGGATTTGACAGAAAGTGAAGCCATGCTTTCAGACATGGCAGGAGAGATTGAAATTCATTTCAACCCATTACAAAGTGATGATATGCCAATGACCTCAATTCCAAAAACAAAACGCTGCACAAAAGTGAAATGGAGTAAGAAAAAAGCTTCTTTTTTATCTTCTCCCATAAGGAAAGAAGAAAAACAAGTTTGCGAAACTAAGTTTAATCAATCGTATTCATGTACAAGATGGTACCTTAAAAGTTAAGAGATTAGCGCTGCTGCATTCACAATCAATTTGTTACTCAAAGAGCTTTTTAATGAGCACCATCTGTTCAAACGAAACTCCAAAACTAAAGATAACATACACAGTACAATTGTAAATTTTGTAATAACAACATGACAAGGCCCTGTTTCGACCTAATTAGGTCTCATCATGTGTGTATAATTACATACATATTACAAGATAAAGAACTTGATACTAGTACAATAATAAACTGTAAAGTTATATATGCATGCAGTCTTTAAAACTCCCTAGCACATTATTCGAAAAAGAATTTCTGCTGTTATTACAAAATTTACAATTGTATTACAATTGTGTTGTTATAACAAAATTTACAATTGTACTGTGTATGTTATTTTTAGTTTTGGAGTTTCGTTTGAACAGATGGCGCTCATTAAAAAGCTCTTTGAGTAACAAATTGATCGTGAATGCGGCAGCGCTAATCTCTTAACTTATAAGGTACCATCTTCTACATCAGAGGTGGGCAAACTGCAGCCCGCGGGCTGCATGCGGCTCGCGACGAACTTTTGTGCAGCCCGCGAAAGCCTCAAGGAAATAATTTTAAAAAATCAATAAAATTCGCTAAAAATCATATTACAATTCTGTAAAGGCAGATTTATGTCGCCAGACTGAAACGACTGACAGTACTTTTCAATCAATCAATCAATAATATTAAAAGAGTTTTGTTTCCTACAAAGAATTTCATGTGTAATATTTCTGACAATGAGCCAGGAATATATTGGACTATATTTTGGAGTAGCCTACATGTGCGGCCACGCTAACATTTTCTAGCAGCCCGCCAAAACATTCAGAAAACTATGCTTTGAAGAACCGAACTTTATTCCCGCGAGTGGTCAAAGTTTTGCGATTGCTCAATTTTACCGTTTGAAGGTAGCAAAAACACAGCACTGACAATATTTAGATACATTTAATTTCACTCTTTTGATTTTAAGCGTGGTTCCTACTGCTGCAAAAATTTAGAATGTTAAATTAGTTGCTGAGACAATCACGGTTAGAACTGTAAAAATTTTCCATTGTTACGTAACATTGAGAACAAACTATCACACGTGGCAGACATGCTGTACTGTTTTTTAAGAAACCAGAGATCAGAAATTAGCGGTTAGTTAAACTGTTAAAGTTTATTTGCAAATTTAGGGAATAGTAAACTCATGCACACTTCTAAAAGAAAACGTAAAATTGTTGATGAACGTCACGTGTTTAACAAAGAATGGACAGGCAAATATTTCTTTACCGATACAGAGAATAAAGCTGTGTGTTTATTGTGTCAAGAAACGATAGCAGTACTTAAGGAGTTCAATTTAAAACGACATCATGAAACCAAACATAAAAATTTTGGCTGCAATCTTTCAGAGGAAGAACGAAAACTAAAAGCTGAGAAGTGTGTTGAAAAACTGAAAAAGCAACAGACATTGTTTACGAAGCAATCAGCTCTTCAAAATAGCGCTACTGAAGCAAGTCTTATGGTAGCCTACAATCTCGCCAAACGCAATAAGCCTTTTTCGGACGGCGACTTCATCAAGCAGTGCATGGTAGAGTGTGCAAGTGTAATGTGTCCTAACGAAAAAAGCAAATTTGAAAGCATTTCGTTGTCAAGAAGAACTGTAGTGCGTCGCATCGACTCAATCAGTGACCAACTCACAGAACAGCTAATGATTGCGAGTAAGGATTTTGTCTGTTTTTCTTTGGCACTGGATGAAAGTACCGATGAAGAAGACACTGCTCAATTATTAATCTTTATCTGTGGAGTTAATAGAAACTTCGTTGTCACGGAAGAATTACTTGGCCTAGAATCAATGAAAGATACAACCACCGGTAAAGACTTGTTTGAGCACACTGTGCATTGCGTGGAAAAAAATAGCTTATCTTGGAACAAACTTGCAAGCATTACAACAGATGGGGCCAAAGCTTTCACTGGAAAAAATGTGGGCATGGTTAAGCTTTTAAAGAACAAGTTAAAAGCAGAAGATGCAAACAGTGATGTCATGTCGTTTCATTGCATTTTGCATCAGGAGAACCTTTGTAAAGCTGCGCTGGATTTGAGACACGTGATAGATCCTGTTGTAAGTGTAGTGAACACAATCAGAGCAAGGGCACTTCGCCATCGACAATTTAAATCTTTGCTAGAAGATCTGAAGGCAGAGTATGGAGATGTAATTTATCACAGCAGTGTGCGGTGGCTGAGCCTGGGCAAAGTGATAAAAAGAGTTTGGTCATTGCAGGATGAGATTCTCTTATTTTTAGACATGAAAAATATATCCCATGACTTTGTTACAAAAGTGAAATGTCAGGAATGGAGATACGAAATGATGTTTGCTGCTGATATATTGGAGAAATTAAACGAATTAAATGTGACATTGCAGGGTAACGGGTTATTGGCACATGAAATGTGGAATCATGTAAAATCATTCAGAGCTAAGCTAGATCTATTTGCAAGGCAAGCGGTAGAGGGCAATTTTTGTCATTTCCCTTTATTAGGCAAACAGAAAGTGCCCGAAAGTATTTCTACCAAGATTACAAATTATCTGAAGAGTTTGAACGAAGAAATTACGAGAAGATTTCAGGACTTTCAAAAAATTGAGCCGAAATTCAATTTGCTATCGTATCCCTTCACAGCAGATATCGACACCGCACCTGAGGATTTGCAACTTGAACTAATTGATTTGCAGTCGGATTACACATTGAAAGAAATGTTTCATGAGAAGACATTGGTTGACTTCTATAGTTCTCTTTCTGCTGAAAAATTCCCATGTATGAAGAAATTCGGTGGGAAAATGTTTTCTATCTTTGGGTCAACATATATTTGTGAGCAAAGCTTTTCTTGCATGAAAATTAACAAGAATAAACATAGATGCTCCTTCACAGACGTTAATTTGCAGGCTATGATGAGAATCTCAACAACAAATATGACTCCTAATTTTAAAAAAATTGTAGAAGAACGTGATAGAGTGCATTTTTCTCATTGATAGAATTTGAAAATTAAATGTGCTTGCATTTTAAATTGAATAAAACTACTTTGATTTATTTGTCTAATAATTGTTGTCTTTAATTTTATGCCAAATTTAAAAAGCAAATTAACTAGATTAGGGTATAGTACGATATTTGCTGCAAGCAGCAACAGTTTATCATTAAATGTTGGCTGTGTGCATAGAAGCTTATAGTGCAAAGTTTCACCAGGCTGTAGCTGGAAAAGTATGTAGCTATTGTAGGTGTTGGAGATTTAAATAGTTGATGCAGTCGTGGTTGTAAATACGAATGCTATTGATAGGCCAATGTGTATGTGTTTCATTACAATACCAAAGCTGTAATTAATGAAGGTGTGTAGGTTAAATTTATTAAGGCTACTTTAAACTATTTGCAGTTGTTAAGTTGCATATTGTAGATGTTTGCATGTCACCCAAAGTTGTACGTAGTTGATAGAAAGCTTGCTGCTATTTTAGTTGTATCAGTTGGAAAAGTTGATTGTGCAAATTGCAGCAGCTATACAGCACTTTGTAGTTATTTCGGTGCTGTTTGAATGCTAGTATGGTACCTTAAAATACATCCTGTAGCAGTGATGGTATTGCAGTGCAAAGTGCCAGTGCTGTGAGTATTGCAAGTGGTAGTAGTGTAGGTTATTAGCTGCAACAGTAATTCTATATTTACGTGTGTGGTAGCTTACAGTGCTACATATCACAAGTATCATACTAGAATAATATACCAATGCGTTCATTAAAAAGTGCGGCCCTCAGCTAGCTTCCGTGGCGACGATGCGGCCCGCAAGCCAAAACAATTGCCCACCCCTGTTCTATATGAATATGATTGAATCAACTTAGTTTCGCAAACTTGTTTTTCATCTTTGATTTTCAAAGTTGTAATCATCGCCAAATTTATGCATTTGTAGTTAACTATATACTGTAACTTTGTTTAGCTTGCCCTTAGACTATTTAGCATATATATATTCATTGTTGTCAACTAATTCTTCAGTCAGCCAAGCTTTGAGCTGTGGAAAGGACACTCATAAACAGGTTATAAATTCTCACGTGACCAGAAAAAACTTTGGGATTTTATGAACCAGAAATTCTTTTCTAAAGTGCACTAGGGAGTTTTAAAGACTGCATGCATATATAACTTTACAGTTTATTATTGTACTAGTATCAAGTTCTTTATCTTGTAATATGTATGTAATTATACACACATGATGAGACCTAATTAGGTCGAAACAGGCCCTTGTCATGTTGTTATTACAAAATTTACAATTGTACTGTGTATGTTATCTTTAGTTTTGGAGTTTTGTTTGAACAGATGGCGCTCATTAAAAAGCTCTTTGAGTAACAAATTGATTGTGAATGCAGCAGCGCTAATCTCTTAACTTTTAAGGTACCATCTTGTACATGAATACGATTGATTAAACTTAGTTTCGCAAACTTGTTTTTCTTCTTTCCTTATGGGAGAAGATAAAAAAGAAGCTTTTTTCTTACTCCATTTCACTTTTGTGCAGCGTTTTGTTTTTGGAATTGAGGTCATTGGCATATCATCACTTTGTAATGGGTTGAAATGAATTTCAATCTCTCCTGCCATGTCTGAAAGCATGGCTTCACTTTCTGTCAAATCCTCTTCATCCATACCCTATTCATCACTAACTACAGTTACATCTGGTGGTGCTATGACAACATCCAACTCACCTTCTCCAAATTCAGGACCTTCTATAGCAGCTAGTGCCTCTTCTACAGTTAAGAAATTTTTCGCGAGACATGTAGGGTAATGTTGTTAGTTTGAATAAGTAGTAGTCGCTTTCCTTGTCTCTAACAATTTTCTGACTTCCTTCAGCAATCACTGTAACCACTAAATGAATGAACAACAAACTGAAAAACTCGTGCAGCACAAATGTTGGTTTTGAAAGAAAAAGCACTGCAATGTTACATCATAATCAGATTAATCCCCTTTCAACTTTTTTAAGACCTTTTAATCGGTTGCAAAACTAATCTTCAGGCGTTTTCATTTCATCTACAACGTTTTACAAAACAGTGTGGCGTGTCTGCTACAATGCATAATAAAGTAGTGCTTTTACGCTGACATTGCAGAAATGGTACACCAAAGTTTGTCTTTAAATAACTCCAGTGTTTCACACATTTAGAAATTGAGTTTTCACAGTTATATTCTAACAGCATTATACTATAAATTAAAACTGTTAATGAAATAATTTTATTGCAGTAATGTGTATTAAAATGCGACTATCAAAATGTACTCAAAACTTGTAAAAAGTGCCATTAAACAGTGAATCTTTTATGTGTGAAAAAAGATTATTTTTTTAAAATAAGATTTCAAACACTTTATTTAGAATTTAAATTACCAGAATATTTAGTCTTTTAGATTGAAAGTCACTTTTAAAGTGCTCTTTCAGAGGCTCAAACTTTGTGTTGCAGCAACACAATGTCAGCGTTAATGGGTTAATGAAGATAAAGTGCTGATTGAAAATGCATAGTGAACACAATTGCACAATGTTCTTGCTGTACATTCATAAGTAGCCAGCAGTCAATACAAAATAACATGACATCAAAGTTTTTCAAGCACTACTGTGCATTTTTAAAACATTTGTCATCATCTGATTAAAAAAAAGTTTTAATGTTTCTAATCAATTGAAAACAATATGTGCACTCACTGTTTTTCTTTGTTTTACGTCACTTGCTTCTGTTGTGAAAATAATAGAAACAAAATGTAGCAACTTTGTGCAAGGAAATGCAGACCTTAAGGACTCATTTCCTCTACGATTGTGAAATCAAGCATTTTTTATTTCTTTTATTGATCTTTCCACAATTAAAATTTTAGCAAGTGCTAAGCAAAGCAAAATAAAAATCAATGAAATCCTAATGGAATCTTAGTTTCTTCTATTAATCTTTCCAGGCTTAAAATCTAAGCAAGCACTAAGCAAAGTAAAAAAATCAATAAAACAAAGATTACTCTATTCCATGCTTATAATGGAAACAAAGCTTATGTAAGCGACGGAACACCAGTTTGTTTTTCTTTTCAAAGTAATGAAGAAATCAAGCAGAATGCAACCAAAATTTATAGATACTATGGAATATAGAAATTTTTATAATTCCCTGTAATGCTATAACAAATTTATTCTGAAATCTTCATGATAAATTGGTACACACACTGACACGATTCACCAGCATTTGCAGTTAAAAGGGGGTGTTTTTACTACTTTAGGATAAATCCTTAATCCGGTTCATCCCATAACAAAGCATGGTAAATTGGCTTTGCAATTAACCAGACTCGTCTGTATTGCCATCACTTAATATTATGTTTATAGTTTTTATTCTTTTTTTAGGTTTATAAATCTATCAATGTTGATCTTAAAATACCATTGGACATGTCTGAATTTGCAAAAGTTGATGGATGTCTCACATGTTCAAGTGTATTATTATCAGTTTAGATTTCAATGCAATAACTGAATAAAATACAGTATTATTTAGTTTGTTTATATTTTTTGCCTTTAAATTATAGTTTATTTTCTTTTCATTCTATTTTTAAATAATTTATAAATTCTAAATTACACTGGTCATCTAACATGGCTTCAAACACAGTTTTTGTTTTAAGTGTTAAATCCAATCAGGCAATTTTTTACCACATTTCATTTTTAAAATGATTGGCATGTTAATAAAAGATAATAATAAAACAGATAAAAACAATAATTTGAAATAAAGTAGATGGCTTCAGCAAGTATGCTGTATCTTTTAATCATGTAGAACACCAAGAAAAATACCAAAATGTCAAGCAATAAAAAGTAGCCCTACTTTTTAGTTTGAAAACACCAGTAAATACCCTGAAAATACAGTAATCATAAATTAATACCAAACAAAATCAAATAAAAGATTGGCATTTATGCCAAACACAATGGTACCAGTTTGACACCCATGCCAAACACAGTAAAACAAACTCAGTGCAAAGAGTCTTTAAAAGGATTAATTTTAATTTAGTATGTGGTGAGTAAAACTCTGTTGCTTAATTAACTGTAAATTACTGGAATGCCCCAACTTAGCTCAATGCACCAACTAATAAACCTAATAAAAACTTATTACCAAATGAAATTTTCAGCAGCCAGTTTATTGCATCTAATTTTTCTGCTCCAGAAGATTAGTTTACCTTTACTATTTGCTAGTGATGGGTGATACCAATTTTTGCTTCGATTCCGATGCCGATTCCAATTCCTATAAAAAATAACGATGCCAATTCCGATTCTTTCCATTTAAAATGTAAATGTATATACAGATAAAATTCCATTATATTTCTTAACAATATTCTGTTTAGCTTCAGTATATTATAACAACGACAAGTGATGTTTAAAATCAAATTAGCTTCATCGAGCTCTGCAGAATAATAAGGTTCTTGCCTTGGAATCAACAGTAATACATTGTAGAAGGTTTAAGATAAATAAAAATGAAAATCGAGAAATTTTAATATTTTTTTCAAGAAGGTAAATAAAATAATGAAATAGCAATCCTTTTTAAAAATGTAATATTTCTCTGGATATAAAAAATATAAATAACAATTTTCCTTGTCATATAATTCAAAATTTATTAAATCAAATGAAATGTGACTTGTACAAAAGAAATTTATAATATAGTGAAACCAAGAAATTGAATTAAAAGCTTTAATTAAAGAAAGTATAAAAATAATATAAAAATAGCAATTCTTCTTTAAACTTAAATACTTCAAGTAATAAAAAAAATAATTCCATATACAAAAGTAAAAATTCATCAAATAAACTGATGCATCAAAAATTTGTATTTACTCATACTCAAAATTTACTTTCATGAGATTATAATGTAGGAACATAAGCATTTCGCCAGTATCAGCATTTATTCTGTTCCTTTTTTGAGAATAGAGTGTTCCTCCAATACTGAACACCCTTTCACTTTCGACAGATGAAGGTGGTGCACTTAAGTACTTTCTAGCCAGAAAGCGCATTTCTGGAAATGAATCTCTGTTTGCTAACCACCATTGTATTGGATCAGCAGTATTCTCAATGATGCTCAAGTTTTGGTATCGGACCATTTCTAATTTTACATTAGCTGTAATACTTTCCTCTTTTGAATCACTATTCTTTACTAGTTCAGTTTTTCGATTATCTTTCCTTTTTTTTGTTAAGTCTGAAAAGCAACTTGCATAATTGAAATTAAAGTCGTTTTCAGTTTCACTATTACTCTTGCCATCAATTGATTGAGATGATTCAGAATCTTGCAATAGAGGAATTGAAACTCCCTCCCTATTTTTTATTGCATAAATATCATTAACCATCCACTCTTTGAGAATTTCTTCAACTTTTTTACCATTATATTCTTCCTCAAGAAATGTAGTTTTAAAGCGGGGATCAAGATATGTTGCAACTATTAAATTTTTATCATTGAAGTACAAGTTAAATCTGCACTTAGTAGAAGCTTGCCATGCAGATAATGTTGAACCAAGTCCTGCAAAGAGTCCCTTTTCTTCTTTTTCAAAAAAATGACAAATTACTTTCATGTTTGGAATTATAGCTGAAACAACTGCATTACGGCTACTTAAGAACTTTGTACAATCCTCAAAACGTTGGAGTATCTTTAGAAGTCTTTCCAAGATTTTCCATTGACTTGTTTTAAGACATGTTGGCTTTGAATATTCACTACAAAATGAAATAAGAGCATTCTTTTGTTCATGGATTCTAGAAAGCATGTAGTATTGACTGTTCCATCTAGTTTTGATATCTTGTATAAATTTATGCTGTGGAACATTTAATTTCTTCTGAAATTCTGTGTACTTTGCAAATGCTGAAGGTGAGTGATTGAAATGACCTACAATTTGTTTGCATGTCGCTATTATATCTTTCACATACCTTTGTTCAAAAATTGCATCATTCAAGACTAATTGTAATGTATGGAGGAAGCATGGAATGGACTGAAAACCTGCTAGGTCAACACCTGCGGCCATATTTGCCGCATTATCTCTTAAAATGACATGCACTTTATTAGATGGAATCTCAAATTGATTCATTGCATCTTGTAAAATTTCACTGATATTAGATGAGGTGTATGATTCATTAAAAGGTACAACTCTAATAATGGCACTTTGTTGCTTATAATTTTCATTTATCCAATGTGCTGTCAAGCTGAGGAAAGAAATGTTTGATGTTATTATAAACAACATGAGGTATTTAGGAATATTAATAGAAACCAAACTGCTTAAAATGAGAAGCACCAGACTTGAGTTTCGCTCTTATTAGAGCTTGTCAGTGATGCATATCTCACTGCGAATCGAACTCGCTACGTGTTGTCTTCCAAGCAGGAGACAACACCACTAGACCACGCGAGGCCGACAACAACTCGATCACAAGCAGCTGGAAATGATTCCCGGCTTTGCCGCGCAAGGAATACACAGAATCCACTGTGTGGTAAGACCAAGGCCGCACCTCATGACCGGGACTTACCCGACAAGCGTTAAGCATCGCGCTTACACTCCTAGAGCAGGCGGGCGAAGAAAGGATTTTAATGATATTATAAACAACATGAGGTATTTAGGAATATTAAGTGCTCTAGGAGTGTAAGCGCGATGCTTAACGCTTGTCGGGTAAGTCCCGGTCATGAGGTGCGGCCTTGGTCTTACCACACAGTGGATTCTGTGTATTCCTTGCATGGCAAAGCCGGGAATCATTTCCAGCTGCTTGTGATCGAGTTGTTGTCAGGCTCGCGTGGTCTAGTGGTGTTGTCTCCTGCTTGGAAGACAACACGTAGCGAGTTCGATTCGCAGTGAGATATGCATCACTGACGAGCTCTAATAAGAGCGAAACTCGAGTCTGGTGCTTCTCATTTTAAGCAGTTTGGTTTCTATTAAAATGTTTGATGTATTTGCTGTCCACCCATCAGATGTAAAAGATATGAATTTAGCAGAGTTAATTTCATTTTGTATTTTTTCTTTTACATTGTTATATATATCTTGTAAAATTTGGTCTTTAACATATTTCCTAGAAAGGATTTTATAATTTGGACAGAGATGATTCAAGAGTCTATTAAAACCAAGATCGTCTATGATTGAGATAGGTTGAAGATCCACTGCTATCATCTCTCCTATAAATCTATGAACTTTTTTAGCTCTATGATCATTTATATCCCATATTTTAGTTTTAGAAAGAGTTTCATGTAATGTTGTTTGCCTTGAAGATTCAAAACCTATTTTTGCCTTTTTTAATGATGATGAAGTACTTGCACTTAACAATCTTTTCTTTTCATAATCTTTCTTTTCTTTTTCACTTTCTTCCCCTAGCTCCTTGCTATGCTTTGTTTTTAAATGTTTCAGCATGTTAGTTGTTGTATAACCACCAGATTTGGAGCCTCTAGATATCTTGCTGTTACATAACTGACAAATTGCCTTTGAATCATCTTTTTCTTCAATTTTGAAAAATTTCCAGGCTAAACTCTTTGGTTTAAGAACCATAAGATGCGAATCAGTATCTCTGCTTGTCAAGTCATTGGATCCCATCATGAGGGTGTCTGAAAGAAATGAAATAATACTCTAAATAAAGTATTGCATTTGATATATTTGTACTATTAAAATTATAGAAGATGCAAAAAAAAATTGTTTTTCTATTTCAATTTTGTATATACAATTACTTTGTTTTTATCTGCAAACTTTTTTCAAAAGTATCTATAAATATTATTACTTAAAATTAGATGCACTTAGCTTTCTGATATGCCATACAGTTTTAATCTATCACAAGTGTGAATAAAGTTATAAGCTTTGATATAAATGAAGAACAGGTGCCCATAAAGTTTTTGTGCACTTCAAACAATTTATAATGTCATTGATAATTGTGATAAAGCTACTGAGCTCATGAGCTCTTTGTTGGGTTATCTACCATTATGCAAAAACATCCCAATTAACCAAAATCCCCATAACATTTTTATATTTCTACAATAAACTTACTTTGGCTACATAGCAAAGTTTGTAGTAAAAATTGTAAAATTGTAATTTACTTACCTCAAATGATTACAGCTGCCTTCTTCAAATAGAGCTATTATTTATAATATATGTATTATCAAATATGTAATGTATCAATAATTTGATTTTTACTATTAAAAACTTACTAATAATAAACTATTGTTCTGGAAAAGAAAATAAACTATCACAATCTTGTGTACTTATACATTTATAAAATTTTTAAATTAGTAAGAATCGTTTTTAAGAATCGTAAATTTTATGGAAAATCTTTCGATTCCGATTCCAATGCCGATTCCTAAAAAATCAACAATTCTTACGATTCTCGATTCCGATTCTGATTAATTGTCCCATCACTACTATTTGCACTGCACATTGTACAATGTCAATAATTAAGCAACAGCTAAGGCAGACACAATTTGGTTAAAACATTTGTACAAGGGGCATTTAAAAAATATGCAGAATTTCATAATTTTTTATAATTTATTGATATAATCAATCTACTTTTCAACTTAGTCTCCATCAAGGTTGATGCACTTCTCCAGGTGGTGCTTCATCCTTTTATCCCATTTTTGAAGTAATCTGCTTACCATTTTGTGAGCCATGTTTTTGCTGCTTGCTTTGCCTCATTAGTGTCGTTAAAATAAACACCTTTCAAGTGTTCTTTGAGTTTTGGGAATAAAAAAAAGTCAGATGGGGCAAGGTCTGGACTATAAGGTGGATGTGGCAGCAATTCCCACCAAAATTCTCTCAAAACATCTCTTACGATCCGAGAAGAATGTGCTGGGGCATTGTCATAATGGAAAAGAATTCCACAATGGAGTTTTCCTGGACACTTTTCAGCTAATTTTGCTCTCAATTTCCTTAAAACTTCTACATAATAGGTGCCTGTAACAGTTTTTTTTACCTTCTAAAAAATCTACTAGCACAACTCCTTCAGAGTCCCAGAAAACAGTTGCCATTACCTGCTTGACAGACCTCTCATTGAATTTAATTGGGCCAGATGATCCACGTGGGAGCCACTGTTTGGATTGCTGTTTTGTTTCAGGATCATACTGGTAGACCCATGTTTCATCTCCTGTGATAATTCGATCAAAAAAGCCATCTTCATCTGCTTCAATTTTGAGCAAAATCATTGTTGACAATTCACTTCTAAGATTGAGCTGATTTGGGCGCAACACTTTGGCACCCATCGTGCCGAAAACTTGCTGAGGCATAAATTGTCATGCAGAATCGAATGAGCTGAACCAACTGATATGCCCACAGTCTCAAGCTATCTGATAAACCATCAATTGTCCATCTTCTTTGACTAGGTTCCTAACAAAATCAATTTTTTCATTGTTTTTTGAGGTTGTTGGTCTTCCACAACCCTCATCATCTTTAACAGCTTCTCTACCATCTCGAAATCTTTCAATCCACTTGTAAACACAAGTTTTCTTCAGAGCATTATCTTTATAAACTGTCTGCAGAGCTTGAATGATCTTTGTTCCTTTCCAACCAAGCTTTACCAAAAGTTTGATGTTGTTTCTTACCTTAAAATTCTTACGCTCCATGGGTTAAAAAACTACCTTAAATAAACTAGCTCTTGACAACTTTGTTTACAAGCGCAAAATGAGTGATAGCAATTATTCGATCACAAAGAACATGCTTTTTATGGCTAGTATGCAAAAATACATTTTTTCTTGCTGGCACTCTTGTCACAGAAGAATTCTGCGTATTTTTTGAATGCCCCTCGTATTGTATGCTGGTCATAGGTGAGAGGTTGAAATGTCAGAGTTTTTTATTTGAAACATTTATTTTTTTAGCCATTTCTTTAATTATAAAGTTGGTATTTTCATTAATTTGCTCTGGCATTCCATGAAATTCCAAATTTTCTCTTCAATTATATTGATCTAAATCATCTCTAAGAGTATTTTGTTCTGAAATTTGCTTTTCCAAATGTATAATTTTCTCATTTAAATGACTTATTTATTCAAGAAATTCTGCTGTTTTATTTTCTCAACTGTAATTTTTGTATTTTCAAATTCTGAACTAAGAAATTTTTGACTGCTTATTATTTCATTTATTGTTTTTTGTTTGTCAAGCTTATGGTAAACATTTTCCATAGCCTTATCAATAGAAGTTTTTAGATGTTGTTTGAGGTTCTGTTCCATCTCTTTAACCATATTGGTAATTTCTTTGAAGCAGGCATTATCAACAAAATATACAACAAACTTATTCATAAAATACTAATTCAAATAGAATTATAAACCTTATTCAAATAGAATGTAAGAATGTAATGTAATATAAGAATGTGCAAACCATTTGCTTCTGCAAGTGTGATTACTTTAAAGACAAATGGCTGCAATGATTATCAAAAATTAGAAGGCCATGGTTTGCTTTTGAAATATTCATGAAGCAATGAAAGTGATGTAAGACTTTTGGAAACATAGCATTATTTTTCCAACTGGATGGATTACTAAACCCTTAACTTATGGCTGGAGCTTGATGCATCATACATTCATCATTGAACTTTACATCAGAAAAAATATATGCAGGTATTAATGCATTTCCAATTGCATTGATACATGCACACATAGTAACACTTTCACTTGTTTGGCTGAGGTGATTCTTTTCACCTGTTTTGTTCCAGCTGCAGCAAATATGGTGCTGGGATTTCAGACACTTGAAATGCCTGTTTCATCTCAATTAAATTTGTTCAGTGGGAAAATTTGTGGACCTCCAATTAAAACATCTTTTAAGTTGTTGAAAAAGGATTCAACATTATGCTTGTTAAAAGCAGTTGCCCTAGCAATGCTGGTGGCTTCAGCTAATTGCAGAGTAATGTCTTTGTGACTGTTTCGAAATCCTTTAAGCCAGTCTTAACCAGCTGCCTCATTTTTCATCTAATTAGAAGGAAGCACCTTGCTTTCTTGTATGGCAAACTTGTACACAAGTTGCCTAAATTGTAACTTGCTTAAGCCATGAAACATTTTGGATGAATTTATGAGATATTCTATTAACACCGCCTCCTCATCATTTAAATATATCTGAAATGTGAAGAAATATTATCAAGCTAGAAAGCTGTGATTTACTCTTGCTTTAGATTTCCTATGCACTTTCATAACAAAAATGTCAGACTTATTAAATTAAAATTATGCTGCAGGACTATATTATTTCAGTTGAGTAATTATGCTCAATTAATTATCATCATATAACAATCTTGAAGCTATTAACAAAACATTTACTTGCCTTGTTACCATATTTAATTTGGTAACATTTACATTTTTTCACTTTTTTTGCTTTGCCCTTATGGCATAGTTCCAAATTGGTTTAAACCATAATGTCTTGTGGTATTTCTTAAGCTTTTCTTATTAAAGTAATCATTAACAGCATTGTTAATGATATACTGTGGATATAGCATTGTAATGATAATGTAGGGTGGGGAAAGACGAACCTCTAATGACATTCCATCAAATATTGAGAAAACCAATTCATAATGGGAGTATTCAACATTTTATTTACATAGCTACTTATGACACCAACAAAATGCATATGCACCAAAAAACTTAAAAAAAGAAAACAATAAATTTTTTGACAATTTTATTAACCCATTAGTGCCCAATTTTTTTTTTTGAATTTTTTACCAAAAAATTTATAATTTATACAAGTTTATTGAATACTAAACATATAAAAAAATTTTCATTGCATTATTCTAATAAAAATAAATATTTTTAGTTTGGTCCTTTTGGCACATGCAGCACCTTTGTTCAAAAAACAGAAGCCTTGTAGGAAAATTCTCAATTTCTAAAATAAAAATAAATAATACCTATTTTATTTATTTAATAATCTAAATATAATACATATTACTTGATATTTTTTTCTCAATTATCTCAAATACAGATTACTTTGAATGCCATTTGCTGAAACATTCTTCAATATGAAGACCAACATTACATTTTACACATCACTTTGAAACTTTCTTTTTACAAAAGGCATATTTTCTTTGTTGCCTTTCATCTGTTCAATCAAGAATATGTCCAATAGTAGAAAATCTAATTTCTGGTATTACTTTTGAAGAAAATACCTTTGGCTGTCCCGAATTTTTGGGATCAGAATCTGAGAATAATTGCAAATATGCTTTTGTAATTGACCTCTTGAAATCTAATAATGTCAAAGTATTTTCATTTGCAAAACAATGTGTAACCCAGGAATTTACCATTACAATATCAAGGAAACTTGTAAATACGTAGACTAAAATACCACTTAGATCTAACAGTGATATGATACTTCTGAATAAGCCAGTCTAGATGGTCCACTTTTCCCATGTACTTTTTATAATGGGATATGAGATATGGCTGAGGAACAAGTATTTCCTTTCCATGGTTGATTGAACATCTTTTTGCATTTCCAACTGATTGGAAGACTAATGGTTACTAGCAATTAGAAAAATGCTGTTGTTATGCCATTTCAAAAATAGAGTTCTTCCTTTTCTTCAAATTCGAAGTCAATCAATCCATGACTTTCCTTTTTCAGGGACTTGTCATCCTTGAGGGCACATCCTAATGTTCTATTTGCACATACTGTACCCGTGATTCTAATTCCCAAGGATTTTAGTTGTACAAATACATTATAACTTAAGAAAAAATTTTCAACATAAATTTCATGATCATTTTGGTTATCTAGATGGTTGATCATTGATAAAACTACTCTTGAACCTAGACTGTCATTGTGCTTGGTGTTGGGAGAAGGTTTTTTTTGCAATATACAGTAGATCCATTTCAAAACAATAGCCACTAGTAGCACAGCATAGCACCCACTGCTTGAAACCAAATCTAATTGGTTTACCACTTATAAATTGCTTTTGAGAGTTTCTTCCATAATATCTCACTATCTGTTCATCTATTGACAGTCTCTTAGAAGATATTCCAAACTGCTTGAATTTCTGATTCAGAGCATCAGCTAGAGGTCTAATTTTAAATCTTTTATCATCTTTGCAGTTTTTTGCATTTTCATTGTCAACAAAATGAAGAAACCTTTTGATGTTTAGAAATCTGTTTCTTGCCATTGTTTTCCAAATAATCTGAGTTTCAAGGTTTTCATTCAGACTCCAATAATGTCGTTCACTTGGTAGCCTGTGGTATCCTGAAAAAAGTAGAATTTCAATGAAATTTCTCAAACAGTTTAATGAGAAAACATATATAAAAGTTTAATGAGTATTTGAAAATATAAATAAATTTTATGTAACAAATGAAAAGTATATTTTCAGATGTGACCACAGTCCTTATTTTAGGACCAAACGTATAGACCATGGTATATTTGAGCAAAATAACTTTCATACATTTTCTTGGCTTTGTAAGACAATTAGAACATTCATATATACTATATACCAGTGGTTCTTAAAGTGGGCGTTACTGCCCCCAGTAGGCGTTGGGAAGATTTAGGGGGGTGGTAAGAAGAAAGTAGGAGGTGAGGGAGCAGTAAGAAGACAAAGGGCAATAGGAAACAATGAGAAGAAATATAGATGAAGGACGATTAATGATTTTTTATAGGTGACCTTACTGGGTGCTAAACATTGGAAACTTAAATACCTTTATCTTTACATTTTTGATATTAAAAAACAGAAATCTTTAAAAATAAATCTTCAGAAAATGAAAAATATAGCTTCTTTTTTTCAATCTAGCCACTTGTAAAAACTGGCATCATTGTTTTTAATATAAAATTACCAGTCATTTAAACTGAGATGCAGGAGCGATTTAAGCACTTAGAATGAGGTGAGTGAATAATATTATTTAATTATATCGTACTGAAATTTTCAAAGCTTTAAATCAAAAGCAAAATTTCAAATTACTATTTTAATTCCGAGGATTTATCAAATATCTGAAGGAGGCAGTGCCTGGTGTGTTGACAGTACATTGTGTAATACACAGACAGAACCTGGTTGCAAAGAATATTAGTGGTCGCCTTCATGATTCATTAAACACAGTTATGAGAACAGTCAATACAATTAAAGCACATGCTTTCAATTCTAGGCTATTCTGACAACTATGTGCTGAGAATGATAAGAAATTTGAGCAATTACTACCGCACACAGAAATTAGATGGCTGACCAAGTGAAACTGCTTGAGGTGTTTTTATTCACTTTTTAGCACTGTAGTGGAATTTTTCCAAGCTCTTGACAATAGCGTCAGCCTTAAATTAATCAGAATCAAGGCTGACATTGCCTATCTGTCAGACATTTTCATGAAGTTTAATGCGGTAAATCTACAACTGCAGGAAAACCTTGTTAATCTGATCAAAGTAAAGTCAATTGTACTGGCATTCATATCCAAGCTGGAACTATACAAGCACAGCTTAGGTCATCATGAGCTTTTTCAATTTCCAAGCCTGGCTGAGCCTGACAAAGAAAGCACCATACCAGATAATGACCTGCAAGAATACTGCTCACACTTAGATCAGCTCCACAAGGATAAGACCAGCAGATTTCAAGACATTTTTTTCTTTAGAGGTGCCTGATTGGGTGATATATCCACAGCATGAGTCAAGTCTGGAAGGAGCAGGTGTCTTAGAAGAAGAACTAATATCACTCAAATGATATTGAACTGAGACCAAAGCTTTTAAACTCTTACCAGGATTTCTGGCTGCAGAAACCTGTCCGTGAATGTTACCCAACATTGTGGAACAAAGTGAAGCCGTACTTTACAGCTTTTCCAACATCCTATCTGGTTGAGAAAGGGTTCAGTGCAGTTTCTCAGGTTCTTTGCAAGCAAAGGAATAGACTAGCTGTCACAGATTGGGGCAACCTAAGGCTTTTTCTCATTGCACTAAAGCCAGAAACTGACAAGTTGGTATTATCGCATAAGGCGCATCCATCTCATTAAGATGTGAGTACATGGTATGTTGATTATGTATGCTAACAGAATAAATGTGTTTTTGTGTTTCAGGTGTGTTTATTATTTACATGCAAGTTGCGTTAAAGCGTAACTGTGTGCACAAGATAGGGGGGCATTATCAAATTTTTGGCGACCCTTAGGAGGCGGTTGGTGAATAAAGTTTGGGAAACACTGCTATGTATAAATATGTGTTAGATGTAAGTACTACTTACCCAAAAAAATTTGCCTGAACCATAGATAAAACTGATTGTATCTTTCTCCTCAAAGTTTTCACTCAATACTGAAAACGACGACATCAGTGTTGCCAATGTACATCAAACAATAGGTGATAATTTTGAAAGACACTTCATGCTTTATAATTAAACACAAACTTTTCTGAAAACTGCAGCAATTGCTGGAATATGATTAATTATCCTTCAGGTCCTAAAAAAAGGACCATGGGCTCTAATGGGTTAACCAACCAATTGTGGTCATCTTACCCCATAGGGTGGTGTAACGGTAAACGGCGCTGAAGTAGCCGATTACCGCAACGCGCTTCCGGCTTCGTAAAATTAAAAGGAAATAATAATCAAGGAAAATAATTTAATATAAAATAAGTTATAACTGAAACGTTGAAACTTGGAAATAAAAGCAACGAAAGCGGAAACGGTAATCTGTAAATAAATAAAAACAAACTAAAAATTAAACACAAAAAGAAAACGCATAGGTGTCTTACCGAGCAGTTCACTTCGGTGCTGACTCACGGGGAAAACGGGAATATCTTAATCTCACGCTAAGTCTACTCAGACTTCAACCAGCTGCCCACAAACACTGCAGCTGGTCGCCTCACAAATTGAGAAGTGTGATCAACGCAATAAAGCCAGCCCTAAAATCAACGCGCTGCAGACACAACTATGCTTCTAGGTGAGATTAATTAAAAATAAAGCGTAAAACAAAAAAGGCGCTGGCAGCGAGTGCTCGCGCAAATAATGATTAGAAACTCAAGAGAAATAAAATAAAACACGTGCGTTGGTAATTTTCTACACTCCCAACACCCGAGAAATTAAAAAAGAAAAAGAAAAAAAAAAAAAAATTACCAACGCTGCACACAACACAAATAACATTAACGGAAACATTTCTAAAACTTATTTTACGGTAATTGCGGGATCACCAGAGTCCTTCCGCGGCATAACATCAAGATTCGCGGGAACCACCAAGCACAGTTTATGAACGGGCCGCCGCACTTCAGAACCACGCGTTTTTACTACGACTTGGCGCACCAAGCCTTGTTCGTCGGGGAACAGCTTTATAACTTTGCCAAGACGCCATTGCGAACGAGGAATCGAATCGTCCACGAGTAGAACAACATCGTCTTTTTGAAAATTGGTTTTCTTCTTAAACCATTTTTGGCGGGCGATTATCGTCTTTAAATATTCTCGAGACCATCTTTTCCAAAATTGGTCAGCTAGATATTGTACTTTTTTCCAACGTCTTTTGGGACTACAGTGCTCAGAAGGAAGTGAAGGGGGGAAGTTGCCGGTAGGACACAATTTCAAAAGATGATTGGGCGTCAATGGTTCCAAACCATCTGCATCAGTTGTGATTGGAGTTAAAGGGCGAGAGTTTAAAATAGACTCTGCTTCCAATAAAAAGGTGTGAAGTTGATCGTCATCGAGAGTTCGTTCCGTCATCAATGCAGTTAAAATTCGTCTGACTGACCGAATCATTCTCTCCCAAGCACCACCCATGTGGCTGGCATTTGGGGGATTGAAAGTCCATTGAATTTCCTTTTGAAGGAGAAAATCTTCAATCTGGTGCTGATTCCACTGGCGCAGGGCTTCGCGAAGGGTCTTCTCGGCGGAAACGAAATTGGTTCCGTTGTCGGAGAAGAAGTGCAGAACGGGACCTCTTCTTGATAGGAAACGACGTAAGGCGTTGATAAAGGCGTCGGTTGTCAGATCCATCGCGACTTCAATATGAATTGCTCTAGAAGTTAAACAAGTAAAAAGGCAACCATATCTTTTTACTTGAGAACGCCGTTGTTTCACGAGCAACGGTCCGAAGTAGTCAACGCCACAGTATGCAAAGGGATGAGTATCGATTTGTAGACGCGACGGGGGAAGATCAGCCATCTTTTGTGCTCCCGGCTTTTCATAACGTCGTCGGCAATGCATGCAGGAATTAAGTACTCTGCGAACAACAGCTGTACTTCGTAAAATCCAATATCGTTGTAACTGGTTCAACGTCATATTTGCTCCGCCATGACCTGTAATGCAATGACAATGAAGAACAATAAGATTGGTTAAGTGCGAGGTGTGGGGCAAGATAATTGGGTGTTTTAGATCAAAGGAAACAGAATCGACATGATGTCGCCGAAACAGTTCCATTGTTCATATTTAATAAGCTCAATTTCTGCTTTTCGAAGATCAGAGACAGACAAGGAACGAGAAAAATGATAGACAGAGTTGGAATTTATTAAAAAGATCTTAAATTTTAAAAGCCAAGCAGTGGCTTTCTTTAGCTTAAACCACGAAGAAAAATACGCAATGAGCTTGTCAACTGGATCAATCATTTCGGTAATCAAAAATGCAGACGCGGCTTTTTTATCAAATGCTTTTACATTTTCTACATCTAATGTCGTCTCTGCAAACCGGCAAGGCCAGCTGTCTGGCGATTCACTCAAAAATTCTAGTCCAGAAAGCCACGATTTAGTTTTCATTAGTTTGTCGGATCTACATCCACGACTTAAAACATCAGCGGGGTTGAGTTCACTAGGGACGTGCCTCCAATTAGAAGTACAAGTGCTTTTCGTAATAAACTTTAAACGACGGGACACAAAAAGAGGAAAACGCTTTTCTTCATTTCTTATACTTTGAAGAACTACAGCGGAGTCTGTCCAAAAAATAGCTGGTCTCAACCGCGGTAAGTTTAGTTCGTGTTTAAGAAAAATATCTAATTTTACGGCAGTCACAGCAGCAAGAAGTTCTAGACGGGGAATAGAAAATTCGTCTTTAGGAGCTAAATGAGATTTACTAATAACTAAGTTACAATTGACATATTCATTAATATCGCTCGAACGAAGATAACAAACGGCGCCATACGCATGCTTAGAGGCATCGACAAAATAATGCAATTGATAGTTTTCACTGCCTAAATTGGTATGCAAACCCATCCATCTTGGGATAGACATCGACTTCAGATGCTCCAGCGTTCGGATCCATTGTTGCCACTTATTGAATTCTAAGGAAGGAATAGGTTCGTCCCATTCTAACTCCAGCTCGCATAGTCGTCGATAGAGAAGCTTAGCTTCAACAATCACTGGGCACAGAAATCCAAGCGGGTCGAAAATGGAGTTGATCGAAGACAAAACACCACGTTTCGTACATGGTTTATCCGGAAGTTCTACTACAAAATAGAAACAATCAGTATTGAGGTTCCAATTTACTCCTAAGACACGTTCACTAGAATTTTTGGCCAGAGCGTTAATTTGTAGTGATTTCGAAAGTTCATTCTCAGGCAAATGTTTTATTATTTCAGGGCAGTTTGAGCACCACTTCGTAAGATTAAAACTTGCTTTCGACAACAGATGCTTTATATCTTTCATTAATTTAAGTCCGATTTCAACGTTAGGTACGCTAATTAAAAAGTCATCAACATAAAAATGTTCTTCAATTGCAGAACTGATATAAGGTTCGAATTGAGCGCCGAAGTCAATGGCCGCTTGACGCAACGCAAAACTTGCGCAGCACGGAGACGAGGTTGCACCAAAAAGATGAACTTTCATTCTATGCACTACTGGTTGGCTTTCAAGATTTCCATCAGGCCACCACAAAAACCTTAAACTGTCACGATCACGAGGTGAAACTTGAACCTGGTAGTACATCGACTCTATGTCGGCTGCCAAAGCTATTTTTTCTTTACGAAAGCGGGAAAGAATGGCAACTAAATCGTTCATCAGGTGGGGCCCCTGCATCAGAGATTTATTTAAAGAAATACCTTTATACTCGGCACTGCAATCAAAAACCACTCTCAACTTGTCGGGTTTATGGGGGTTTATTACTGAATGATGGGGGATATACCAAACCTTCTTAGAAGTTATTTGAAAGTTATCGTGAACAAGTTCTGCGTAGTTTTTGTCTAACATTGTTTGAATTTGAATTGAATATTTCTGTTTCAGATCGCTGTTACGCATTAATTTTCGCTTTAAATGATTTAATCGCTTAAGTGCTAAATTTTTATTGTTTGGCATAATCTGGTCTTCATACTTCCAGGGTAGTGGTAACTCGTAGTGGTCATCAACTAACTTGATCGAACTTTTAAGCATTCTATAAACTTTAAAATCATTCATCGAAATTGGTTTCGAATAATAATTATCTTCGTCATAACATTGAAACTGAATATTTGAACAATTTCTGCGTGATTCATATATGAAATTTCTATCATCCTCCTCGAAATTGTCGCGTAAAGTTGAAACGTAGTAAACATTTTTATCACTACTGGATACTGTGCAATTAAATTTAGAACAGGGCCCAAGTAAAGACCACCCCAAAGGTGACTTCACAGCGTCGGGTGATAATTTATCCGGAGCAGATCTTAAATCTTCTAATCTAAATACTCTAGGGACATTAGCACCAATTAAAAGCTGTACGTTTTGCCTGTCAAGCTTTGAAAAATTAATATCAGCTAAATAGCTATGATCGCTTAATATCTGTGATGTGGGAATTACATTTGGCTGTACAGGTATTTCATCTACAACTGTAACGTCTGGAAGCTGGACCCAATCTCCGTCAAACAAACCCTTAACTTCCATCTCTGCAGACACAGTTCTATAAGATTTTGTCTCTGTCAACGTTTGCAATTTAAGCTGTCGACTCGTGCCGCTCAGTTGCAATTCCGTTGCCAAACTGCGGTCGCAAAAACAGGCGGTAGAACCTTGATCCAAAAATGCGTATACCTCTGTTTCTTTACCTTCGCAGCGAACGCGCACCGGAACTACATTTAAAAAGACATGCTGGACATTACCAGTCGATTTATTAAATTGAATAGAACTACAGGCGTCGACGTGACCCGTCACTTCAGTGTCAGTAATTTTATGAAGAAGAGTATGGTGAAAGGTTCATTTGCAACTCGATTTACAGTAACGAGCGAAATGGTTACCGCTTAAACATTTAAAACAAAGTCCCTTTGCTTTAACAAATTTGTACTTTTCTTCGTACGTTAAATTTTTGAACTTATCGCAATCAATTAGCTTGTGTACTTTTTCACAATAAAAACATCGACTTTTTTCCACGCTCAACGCGTCTTTTACATTTTTTGTCGTTGCAGAAACATACGCGCTTTCGCGGCGAGGTTTGTAATTGGTTTGAAACGTTTCTCTACCAAAAATAGAATTAGCAATTCGACTTTTTTCTGTAACAAATTTGGACAAATCAAGAAACTTCGCTCTCTCACCAGTTTGTTGTTCAATTTGTACCGCATATTCTACCCAAGCTCGTTTCAAATTAATTGGCAGTTTGTTAACAACGCCCATAATCACATGCATTGAATCTAAACTCGAAACTTGTTCAATATTTTTTAGAGACACACAGCACTTTTCAAGAAGTTGAGACAATGATTTAAGCTTATTTTTGTCATCATCGGGAATTTTATGAACATTTTTTAATCGCTCTTCGCAACATCTAGCTATTTCGTAGGGATGACCATATTCATCAAAAAGAATATCCCATGCTTTTTGAAACGCAGTTACAGGCGACTGATTCGACACATAACTAAATTTAGATTGTACATGCGATTCACAATATTGATGCAACAACGGAAATAATTCGTAATCTTCAACCTTTCCTAATACATGAGCCTCAAACTGTCTAACAAACAACCAATATTCCATAGGATCACCATTAAATTTTTGAATTACAACCGGCGGTGCAGGACGCATTTTAGAGGCATTATATTTATGAAAACTAGTTGGCAAAGTTAACGAGGGTGAATTAAAAGCTTCTTGTCTTTGCGCTTGCTCTGTGTTGCGATAATCAAATTTAGACTTAAACTGACTTTCCGGTTTTTGACTAAAGCTTGAATTTTTAACTTTAATACGCAAATCTTGATCAGGAAGTTCTGCAAAAGTAACGGGAAATGGTCTATCGATTTGAACAGAACTTTTGGGAATGTCAGTAAGCAATGAAGTACGAAGCGGAAAATTATGCAATGGCGCGTTTTTAACACTTGTAACATTTTCACTAAACGGTTTGGAATAATCACGTATTTTTAAATGCGGCACCTTTCGTGTGCTAGTGCCTTCCTCTGCTTTTCCACAGCTTAATTCTTCCCAAGCTTCTGCCTCGATCCTTGCTAATTCTTCATTGCGCTTTTTATCTAGTAAAACTGTTTCTAATTCTTCTTCCTCCAATTTCATTTGTCTATTTAACTCTTCCATGGCTTCATTAGCTCTTTGTCTTGCTTCTTCTACTTCTCGCTCAGCCTTTTTTCTTGCTTCTTCGGCTTCTCGCTCAGCCTTTTGTCTTGCTTCTTCGGCTTCTCGCATAAGCTTTCTTTTCATCTCTTCAGCTCTTTCTCTAGTTTTTTGTCTCGTTTCGTAAACTCTGGCACTTTCTTGCTGGACAGCTGCCGTGGCAATTTTTAATTTTACAAGTGACCTTTGTTTCTCACTACGAATCGAACTAGAGGTAGATTGACTGCCAGTTCTTACCGAGGAGCGTTCATACGAAAAAGCGCGACTCTCTTTGCTTAATTTATCCTCAGTATCTTTTATCCAGCGTTGAACATGCTCTTCCAACTGCTGATTCTCTACAACAGTGCTGTTCTTACTAAAATTTAAATTCAAGGCTTCTTGTTCATCAAAAGCTTCTAACAAATTAGTCAAATTTTTAAATTTTTGACGAATATCAAATAAAAGGGTTAACAGCGGTTTATAACCCTCAGGCTTCATCATTAAACTCTCTGGTCTAACATACAAATTTTGCAGAGCCTTGTAAACTTCATTTGGGTCACCCAACGACATTATCATAAAAATAAGAACAATACGGACTCACCGAAATTGCTCGATTACTTTTTGTAACGGTAAACGGCGCTGAAGTAGCCGATTACCGCAAAGTGAAGTGTCGATCAACGCGCTTCCGGCTTCGTAAAATTAAAAGGAAATAATAATCAAGGAAAATAATTTAATATAAAATAAGTTATAACTGAAACGTTGAAACTTGGAAATAAAAGCAACGAAAGCGGAAACGGTAATCTGTAAATAAATAAAAACAAACTAAAAATTAAACACAAAAAGAAAACGCATAGGTGTCTTACCGAGCAGTTCACTTCGGTGCTGACTCACGGGGAAAACGGGAATATCTTAATCTCACGCTAAGTCTACTCAGACTTCAACCAGCTGCCCACAAACACTGCAGCTGGTCGCCTCACAAATTGAGAAGTGTGATCAACGCAATAAAGCCAGCCCTAAAATCAACGCGCTGCAGACACAACTATGCTTCTAGGTGAGATTAATTAAAAATAAAGCGTAAAACAAAAAAGGCGCTGGCAGCGAGTGCTCGCGCAAATAATGATTAGAAACTCAAGAGAAATAAAATAAAACACGTGCGTTGGTAATTTTCTACAGGTGGAAAAGATGCGACATTTTACACATTTGTACGGCAGATGCGCAGTATATGCGCATTAAGCAGGAGTTACTTTGTAAGATAGATAAAGAAAGGTACTTGTTTTCAACTTTTATTTTTGCTCCATCTTACCCCACTTATAATTGATCACCCCAGTATGTACAGAAAGGCGATAAAAGTAAGTTGCCAAAAAGCGTTTTTCTTGACAAACTTAGTTTAACCTATTAATACCCAAGCATAGACCAAAGAATATTTTTGTAATTTTTTAGCTTATTTTGTTTCTTTCCCACAACTGATCACTTTTGAAAAAGTTTTGAATTTTTTTGTTTTTTGTAAAATTACTTGCTCCATTTTTGGAACATTGGGAAGTTCTGACTAAGCTATTTGCTGTGTTTCGCTTCGTAACCCAATATTCGTTTATTCCGGTCATGAGGTACGGCCTTGGAATTACAACGTAGTGGATTCTAGTATGTATTCTTTGTTCAGTAAAGCCGGGAATAACTTATAGCTGCTTTGAGTTGACCTATCGTCCGGCTTGTGCGGTCTAGTGGTATTGTCTCCTGCGTGGAAGACCAAGATAAGCATCACTGACGAGCTCTAACAAGAGCAAAACTCAAGTCTGGTGCTTCTCGTCTTTTAAGCGGCTTGTTTTCTAAGTAATTCTAAATCTTTATTCATCTTAACTATAATTATTGTGGTATTTGGGTCGAAACATATTGAAATCAAACCTAACGTTATCTTTTACTCCGAAATTATCAAAACACCCATTTTATAAAATTTATGTAATTTTTTAAGAGAAGCGTAGAAACAAATAATGCAGTACAGAGATAGTTCGAAAAGTACATAAAAATAAACGTTTGTGGCTTTCCAAACTTTAGACATGTTTGTCATGGAAAATCACGAAGCACTTTTTGTGAAGCAGAATTTCATACTGGTTGCACATGGTCATTGTATTATTATTATTTTTTTTTGCATAGCTTGCAACGTCCCTGTTTGCCAGCAGATACGCAAATATGCACAGATTGTGAGAATCTAATACTGTCTACTGGTATTTGGCTAGGTCCTGGTCTACTTGATTTGTCTGGTACTCTCCCAAGTAAAGTTCGCACTATTTCCCTTCTGAACTGAAGGTGATTCATGGTTCCACCAATCTCTTTGTGTAGCCTCCAAGTAGCAACAACAGATATGTTTAGAAAGTTTGCGAATAAACACCACCAACATTTTTTGCTACGCAGTAAGGGTCGGTCCTCACTAAGAAAGCAATCAAGGAGATCGACTCCACCCATGTATTTGTAGCTTTCCACCAATCGTGACTGCATAATATTTATTTTGCTTTTCTTGGCAGCTTATTTTCTTTCCTGGGTTAGCGTGGTTTTTTCTTGCACATTTTTCGTTTGCTATTTTTGTTTATTGTCAAGGTATGACCCCAGCTCATTTTGATAATTTTCGCTTGTAAGTACACATCGTTTGAAGGGTATCCACTCCAGGTCAGACACAAACAGAACTGGGGCCGAGGGTTTATCCTTTTACTACCTCAGGCTGCTGCGCTGCCTGAATTAGATGCTGGCAGTGATGTTATTAAGCCAGCATCGAGTTTCGTCATCCAAAACCGTCAGACCTCATGCTCCATGTGGTGCCCGATGTATAGGACACGCTGTTAGAACGTGGTACGTGGTCTGCGATTTGTTCAGAAGCGCCACACTAAAGGAGCGAGACCCCATTTGTGCATGGACGAATGGAATCGCACTACACCAGTCCGCAGGCGGTTGAGCTTAATCCAAGCTACTCGGGGTAAGCCCATCCCAACAGGCCTGGCACCGGTCCCGGGCACAAAATTACGGAGCCTGGAAGCATTTTCACAGTACTCCGTTTTCCATTTGTGATTTGTCCATTCAGAAGCGCGAATGCCAAGTCTGGCAAGGTTGTCCAAAAGATTCCGCGCAGCTGACACAAACGGGCGTTTGGATCTTAGTCTCACTTGGCGATTATCTGAGGACCCACTTAAAAGCCATACAAGATATGATCAAAGTCCAAAGATCCACGGTGAGCCAAGGAGAGTGTCGCTCCCAGTCGGCGAAGCTCAGCTGGCTGGATGCCTGAGAGTACAGGTAGGTGGTCTGTTGGAGTGGGACGCAGGCATCCAGTAACTATGCGCAAGGCGTCATTCAAGACACTGTCGATGAGGCGAGTGTGAGCACTGCGGCACCGGACTGGCGCACAGTACTCAGCTGTTGAGTAGACTAGAGATAAGGTGGCTATGCGTAGTGTTTTAGCACCAGCACCCCATCCCGAGCCCACGAGTCGCCTCAGCGGTGTGACGCGCGAAGATAGTTTTTTGCGCAATGCCACGAAATGGTGACCAAACGTGAACGATCTTCTAGTTTTACCCCAAGGTAAGTAGGGGTTGGACAGAACGGTAAAAGTCTACCGTTGTTGTAGACCTTTAGCTCACGTTTGGCCTCTCGGTTATCTAAGTGAAAGGCTGCCGTCACCGTTGTAGTGTGACTGAGCTTCAACCTCCAGGTCTGGAGATACGCTGACAGTGTAGACATGTCTTGGCTTAAAGTCCCCTCCAAGTCCTTCCAGTTTCTAGAAGAGTGCAACAATGCTAAATCATCAGCATAAGCAAACTTTCTGGAAATTGTGGAAGATAGTACCTATAGATGTTAAATAGGAGGGGAGTCAAGACCGATCCCTGAAGAACGCCATTTTTAAGACGGCGTAGCCTGCTTTGCTTGCTGTCACCGGTGGTAAGGGTGAAACTTCGATTTCGGACAAGCTCCATAATCATTCTTACCATGTGCTTATATGGAAGTAGTCTCAGCAGCTTGCAGGTAAGGCCACGATTCCGGTATTATAAGCAGTTGTCAGATCGACAAATACGGCACCGGCCTTTTTTTGGCCTCAAAAGAATTCTCGATGTTGTGGTTTAGCAGAACAACTTGATCTACGGTTGACTTTTCGCGTCGGAACCTAGCCTGCTCTTTAGGGAGCAGTGGATCGATTAATGGCTCAACGCGGGCGTAGATAAGTTTCTCGAGGATAATGTAGGGGACACAGAGCAGAGATACCGGTCGATAACTCTTTGGGTCTCCCACGGGCTTCGTTGGTTTTGGATCGCAACTACAAGCATTCTTCTCCAGATCTTGGGAATTTTGAGTCAGCGCAAACAGGAAGAAAGGAAGTCACAACTTCAAGCCTGAGTAGGACTTCAAAAGGACTCCAGCATGGAGTATAAGCTCTGGGCAGATGGAATCAGATCCCGGAGCTTTACCTGGTTTTAAATGTTGGAGGGCAGCAGTAAATTCTCTCTGTGAAAAATTGTCAGAGATATTTACTGCGTCTGGTGTTGTGGCCCTCCAAAGGTCAGACACTTCTTGAAAGACAAGTTGAGATGACTTGCGGTCAAATTTCTCGTATCTCGTATTTCCCATTTCTAACCAGCTGAGATGCAATAGCATTGGCTGAAACGGGACAGTGACGAGGAGAGTGTCGTGACCTACCAGTAAGGTTGTTCAAAATACTCCATGCTTTTCGACTAGAGTGTGAGAAGTTGATGCTTCGAACTGCCTCGGACCATCGATCTCTCCGTTTCCTGTCAAGCTTGGCAAGCACAGCTGTAGCAGCCAAACTTGAGTCGTCTCCCTGAGGAGACTGCAGGAAGGTTTTATAGAGGGATTCACACTCTGCATCCCAACACGGAATATAGTTATTTCGATACCCGCGTGGAATAGTCTTTTGCGATATTTTATTTATTTTTCCAAGAACTTCTGTAAAAAAATGTAATAAATATACAAATTCCGCATCTATTTGAGCAAGTAAACCTCGAGCAGATACGGCACGAGCTTCAGTATCGTCTGCAGAACCGCTAGACGAAATCCCACAATACACTTTATGTGCTAAATCTCGATTCCATAACAAAGAAATCAAAATTATTTCATATATAGGAAACGAGATATGGCAGTGTTGAAAAGGTCCCACACCTCCCCTATTTAACGCGAAATTTCGGAAACTTGATCTTTTCATTTTACTGGCAAGTCTTGATCCTTTCATTTCACTAATAGGTAGGAGGCATTGGCTCCCTCTACCTAGATTTAAGAGTTTGCAGCTTGCAGGACAACTTGCAGCATACAAGCTGTAGTGTAAAAATTTCGTCGAGGCATGTTTATACAATAAAGTTAAAAGCTTAATTTAAAGTATGAGTTCGAATTTAATTCAACAACAAAACTGTAAACATAGAAGCAGATTAAAGAAAAAAGATCGCTGATGCCATGCTTTAAACGCTAAAATATTTAGCAATTTAGATTTATTGGCATCCTTCACTAGCACGCAATTAGCACGATTATATGAGTGAAAGCAGAAAAACGATTTTGTTTCGCGCGTTTCAAGATCCGCTTTTTTGGTTGCTGCACAACAGACAATCAAAGCGGCGTTTTAGTACACATATTTACGTTGACAAAAATAACTGTTGCGGTTTCAAAGCCTTGGGGGCGCATTATTCCCGGATATAACAGTTTCTATTATAATTTGGTGTGTGAAAACGGGGCGCAGATTACACGCGGAAAATACGGTACTTTTGAAATGCCGACTACAATAGTTTGGCTTATTCCAATTGGTATTCTTAGATTAGGCGTACCCGCAATATTTGCCACCACATAGTGGAAATATGTATTTCTTTATTTTTTAAGGGTTTTAAGTTTTTAAAGAGAAAATCTTTTTACATCATTCTACTCTAATAAATTACGTACAATCAAACAAGAGATGTGCAAAAAAGAAAAAATCCATTTTTAATTTGGTTCGTGGTGAACCATATTTTCAGGTTGGATTTAGCGTTCAAATTTTTTGTGTGCATGAAGTATAAACTGATATAAAAAAAATTGTGTTTTTTCTATAAATTAAGTTGGTATTGTTTGTTTTATTTTGTTGCAAATTCTCACAATATTTCATACTGTTAAGTAGGTTATTAATTGCTAGAAGTGCTTCTATCAGTTAAAAAATTGAAATAAAGTTGAATTTTAAAGTTGTTCTGCTAAATTTCAATCATTTAAAATATATCATCACAATAATTTTACTACTTCTGGGTAATATCGACCTTATCAACAAAAAATATAAAGTTTTTAGTAATTTAACAAGAATTTTTCTGCTCTCTACATCATGTATCAGTCAACCTTACAACCTATTACCGGTACTTGTATTGAGACATTCAATAAACCTTTATCCAGCTACCTAGTGGACATGGCAACTGTTGCTAAGCCGAGCAAGTTTTGGCTTTATTTAGTTTGTTTTAACAGCCAACTCATGAAACGGATAGCTTGTTTCGGTGATGTGAATTTGAGTTGGGAGAATAAAATTACCGTAGAAAAAAATATTTAGTCTGTTAGCTGAGTAAGAAAAACTAATTTAGCTATTAAAACCAAGTGCTTCATTTGAAACTCTTCATTTAAATAAATAGCCTTAAAAAAGGTTGTTTTAAAAATCCAAACGTTTTGTCCATCTCTTCAGGAGGTTTTGCTAGAAAAAACTGAAGAACTGAATGTAGTATTTGAAAAATTGTAAGACTGATTCTGATTTGGTAAAAATTAAGGTTAGTAACAGTTATGATATTTGAGAATATTTTAAGCCACGTTTTGTGGGCATAAAAATTTTTGGCAAAAAATAAACAAAAGTGTGCAAGTTTTGTGTTAAAATTTAGAAGTAAAAAAATTTTTTACACTTATAATAATAATAATAATACTTATAATAATAAAAGCCTCCTACGAAGTTGCAAGAAAAAATAGCTATCGCTAAGAAGCCCCACACCATCGAAAAACAACTGATCCTGCCTTGCTGCCAAGTTATTATATCAAACGTTTTCGGAGAATCTGAAGTTTAAAAGCTGAAGCAAGTGTCTTTGTTAAACGACACAGTGAGTAGGAGAATATCTGAACTATCGGAAAACATTTTGTCGCAGGTGGTGTCAAAGATACAGAAATCAATGTTTGGCTTCTTTGCAATTCAGCTTGATGAAACAACGGATGTTGCAAATTTAGTTGAACTATGTGTTTATGTACGCTACATACACGAAAGGCATTTGGAGGATAAATTTTTGTTTTGCAGTCCCCTCACCCCAAGAACAACTGCTAAAGAAATTTTCGTAAACAAGTTTTTCGACGAACACAACCTGAAATGGAAACATGTTATCGGCGTTTGCACTGACGGTGCTCCAGCTATGCTTGGCTGCCGTTCCGGTTTTCAGACTTTGGTTAACAAAAAATCTCCTGATGTTGCTGGTACGCATTGCACTATTCATCGCCAAGCACTCATGGCAAAAACTTTTCCTAATCAACTGAAAAATGTCCTTGACGTTGTGGTTAAAGCAGTGAACTTCATCAAAGCAAATGCACTCAATTCTCGTCTATTTGCAGAATTGTGCAAGGAAAGTAATTCCAAATTTGTAACTCTTTTGTTGCACTCTCACGTGAGATGGCTGTCGAAAGGTAAAGTGCTCAAACGAATTTTCATTTTGCGGCAAGAAATCAAACATTTTTTGCAAGGCCCAAAACCAGAATTGAACCAGAAATTTTTAGATGATTGTTTTTTGATGTGTTTGTCATTTTTGGTGGACATTTTTGAATCTGTTAATTTTGTCAATCTGACGCTACAAGAAAAGGAGACTAATTTGATTCATTATCAGGAAAAGTTGTCGGCATTCAACATGAAGATGACCTTGTGGCATTCCAAATTGCAAAACAAAAACTTTGCTTCATTTCCGCATCTCAATGCTTTTCTTGATGAAAATGAACTTGACGTCAACGAAGGTTTTCTCGAGGTCATGAAACGCCACATTTCCATTCTTGGTGAAGAAATTCGGCACTACTTTCCTGACTTGGAAGATTTTCAAAAGTATTGTCGTTTTGTAAACAACCCTTTTGGAACTAATGTTGGAGATCTGTCTTTACAAGATAATTTACTGCGAGAACTGTTTATTCATATGCTGAATGATGGAAATGCGAGACGCTTATTTAGTAAAAAGTCTTGCAGTGACTTTTGGATTGAAATGGCACAATCTACCCTGAAATTTCGAAGATGGCCTTGAAAGTACTAATACCATTCCCAACAACATATAAGTGTTAGAGATCAATGCCTTTCCGAAACACAGAAAGTTTGATTTCACCTTCTGCTGTTGGGTGCGTTGTTGCTTTTAGCTTGGGGTTGCTATACCGTACGGAGTTTCGGCATCCAGTAAATTATTTTTTAGAACTTGGACATCAAATTCGTATGTTCGATTTTGGGACGAAAATTGAAAAATCAGAAACCGATTCCAAAGAAGACTTGAATCATGTCCCTTTTTTCCCCATTCTATTTTCAAGTCCTTTTTTTCCCCACAGATCTCACGCTCTGGTTGCCTAGCTACATGAAAAAGTCCATAAATTTCTCCACGTGAAGAAAAAAAGGGACTTGATGCAGACTTTTTTTAGAGGATACCATAATTTTGGCAGGAAAATCAAAAATCCAAGACTGATTCTAAGTGAAAACTTTTTTTTTTTTCTTCATACAAGAACCCCAGACAATTTTATTTTGTCCGCCCCTCCAAAAATTTTTTTGGCTGGTACGCCTATGTCTGTCCGGAATTTCGCCTATTTAGATATGGAAACCCTATTTTAGTTTAATATCAATTGTTCTACATACTATTCTCAAAATTAAACAAATCTGAGCTAAATGATTATGGTATTTAAAGATGTTGCAATAAAGACAGTCGAAAGTACCAAGTTTAGCCGAGTAGCCGTTTAATAAAGTTTAGTCGCGTGCTGTAACTAGTTGAGCAGTTCAGAAAATTTTGGTACACAAATAAGTAGCCTGTGTCAGAGGTATGACCTCTCAGCTCTGATTTACTATATTGTTTTTCCCGACACAAAAGCTCTGGGGTTTCTTAAAGCGGTAAACTAAGCTGACAAAATAGGTGTTTATAAACTTCCGGTGTTACCAAATGTTTATGCGCTTCTAAAAATCGTGGGGAGTATTAGTAAAACCTGACTATTCTGTTTTTTGCACAATTTTAATATTTTTGTTGTTTAAATTAAATTTCAGTGCTACATCAATGGTGCTTATTGCATAATTATTGTATCAGTTGTAAAAAATTAGCCTAAAACTAGCCTAAGTTTTTTTAAAACAAATGAGCCAGAAAAAGAAAAAGATTCGTAAATACCCTACCGAGTTTGTGAAATTTGGTTTTACACCTGCCGTGTATAATGACCGTATACCCTTCTACTTATTATGCTTACTATGCCAACCAACTTTAACAAACGAGTCAAAAAATCTGGTCGTCTAAAAAAAACATTTGAGAGCTCAGCATCCCAACCATGCCAACTCAAATTTGAAATATTTTGAAACTTTAAAAAAGAAATTAAGAATCGGACAAAAATCACTTCATTATTTGCTACTCAAACGGCAACCCTAAATCGTGCTCTTGAAGCAAGTTACGAAATTTCTTTGCTTATAGCAAAAAATATAAAGCATCTTACAAATGAGAAATAGCTAAAACCAGCAATGTTTTTGTAAAAAAAAGTTTTGCAAAAAGATGACAAAGTAGTAGTAGTAGTATTTATTTTTATCGCGTCCAAAATTGGCAATTAATCAACGGAATGAAAATACACTAACAAAAAAAGCGACGAGGTGAAGCGAAAGACCATTATTAGTAGCCTGATGGCCACTCGGTCGCCGAGTCTGCTTCACCTCATAGTAAAAGAAATTAGTACTATAAGCAACAAAAACAAAACAATTACACATTAAAATAAACGTATAATGACACATCAGAATAACAATAGTAATATAAAATAAATAAATAAATAAATAAATAAATTAGAAGTTTTTTTTTTTTTTTTCTTTTAAATGCAAGCAAGGAAAATAAACATATATAACAACTAGGAAAAAACAAAAAATAATATTTATAACAGCACTGATGGAGAACCAAAAAATGAAGAATATATAAAAGTAACAAGAATTTAAAAAAGAGACTAGAAAATCAGGTGATTGTAACGCAATGTAAATAGACGATTCAACCAAATGTTATAATAGCAACAAAAATAAACAACGAGGATGTGAAATAAAAGTTTTATTTTTGACGATTTAAGAAGAAAAAAGTAACAAGAATGAAAAGTTTATTTTAATATTAAGTAACTGTTACCAAATACAAAAATGTTTACACAACACAATAAAATTTGAAATGAAATATTTCTTAGGAAGGATTTGATAAGTAAGAAAAAAAAAAAAAAAAAACAGATCAGGCTAAGCGAGTCATTGATTAAAATGAGTACCAAGAAAATGTTGTTTGAGCAATTTACTTGAGTGGTTAATGGAAGTTGTTATTAATTTATTTCTTAAACATTTAGGTAGATCGTTCCAGATTTTAGCTCCAATAACTCTAAGGGATTGATCAGTTTTGTGATAAAAGGTTCTAGGTACATAATACTCATTTGAAGAAGAACTTCTAGTGTAATGGGTGTGGACGGAGGACACCTTTACAAAACTTTTTAGGTATTCCTCACAAAATTGGGGCAACTTGTTAGAGTGAAACTTAACCATAAATTTAGCTATTTCGAATTTAAAAATTTTATTAAGCCTCAAAAAGTTTAATTTTAAATTTTTTACTTAAAATTTTAATAATACGATTTTGTTTAATCTGTAGTCTATTGAGTACCGTTTTTGAGATGTTTCCCCAGCATATAATTGCATATTGTAAATGTGAGTAAACTAAGCTGTAATAAACTGGTGTAAGTGTGTTACTGGGAAGATATTTGCAGAGTTTTGAAAAGGCACCGGTGGCGGCTGAGAGCTTTGCTTCCACGTGTTCAACATGCTTGTGCCATTTAAGTTTATCATCCAAATGAACTCCAAGATATTTAATACATTTTGTCTGCAATATATCAGAGCCGTCTATTTGAATAGCGATATTCTTATTACTTTTACTAAAATATAGATATTTGGTTTTCCTTAAATTTAGCGATAGTCGGTTGAGTTTAAGCCAATGATTAAGTTTCGGTAATTCTGCATTTAATTTGGTTTGCAAAGTATTTGCATTTTTGTGAGATAGTGTGAAAACACTGTCATCCGCATACAAGGTTGCTTTTAGATTTGAACATAAAGATATATCATTTATGTAAATCAAAAACAGTAAAGGTCCCAAAACACTCCCTTGCGGGACTCCAATATTGATATCTAAATAGGAGGATGAGAAACCGTCACCGCAAACAAGTTGCTTACGATTAGTAAGATAAGACCTAATCAAATCATTAGCAAAACCTCGAATACCGTATTGAGTGAGCTTATACAAAAGAATTTCGTGATTTACTGTGTCAAACGCTTTTGCCAAATCAATAAATAAAGCGCAAATATTCATGTTGTTGTCTAATTCTGTTAATATATATTCTCGTAGATGTGTTATAGCTAAAGTTGTGGAGTAGTTTTCCCGAAAACCGAATTGTGTTGGCGAAAAGACCTCAAATCTATTCCAAAAATTTACAAGTCGCTTTTTTATTATTGTTTCAAAAACTTTATTAAATGCAGTTAGGATAGATATCGGGCGATAATTTTTTAATTCGCTTTTTATACCTCCCTTGAACAAAGGAGTAACGCGGGCAATTTTAAGTTCATCGTAATAATGCCCTTTTTCTAAACCCAAATTGAAGATAATGGTTAGATAAGGACTTAAAATATGCTTGGCTGCTTTGATCAATTTTGTAGGAATATCATCAATTCCTGATGCCTTGTTTGGCTTAAATTTGTTTATAATGCTTATAACTTCGTAATCGTCAGTAGGGTTTAAAAAGATGGAATTTTGAACTCTATGTCCACAGAAAGTATCAGTAAGCGATTGATTTGCCCCACCGACAATGCTATTTGCCATATCATGGCCAATGCTGCAGAAGTATTTGTTTAATTCACGACAAATTTCACTCGGTTTACTTATCATATTTCCTTTAACACTTATTTGAGTCGGTAAAGAGTTAGATTTTAGCGAGTTTTTACGAATTATTTTGTTGACCACTTTCCATGTTGTAGAGGAATCTCTACTATTTTTAACCAATTTTTGAAAATAGATTGCTTTACTGGACTCTTTTACATGAGTCAGTTTATTTCGAAAAGACTTATAACGTTTAAAATCTTTTACATCCAAAGATTTTTTAAATTTCTTGTAAAGCCTATTTTGTTGCTTTATCGAAGTTAGGATACCTTTGGTTATCCACGGTTTTTTAGCGGACTTGTATTGATTTCTAGATTGGCGAGTTTTAGGAAAAAGATTATTCGTTACTTTTGTCATGCAAGTGGTCAGATCAGAAATGTTCGTTGGGACGTTTTTTTTTAGAGTTGAGTCCAGTTCGATAAGAAAATTTTCAATTCGTCGGCAGCGTGGTCGAGTGGTTAAAGCACCGGACTGATGATCAACATGGTCTCGGTTCAAAACCCACTTGCGCCATTCTGTTGTGTCCTTGGGAAAGACACTTTACGGCACTTTCCCCTGCTTGGTGGTCTTGACAAGCAGTTCTAAATTGCAGTCATATCTCTACTAAATTACTAGCGGACAGCAATATCTTGGCATCTCCGGAAGCAGGTCGGGGTAATTGCTTACCCTATGTATAGCGCCTCCGTCGCTTTCCTGCGAGTCAGGAGAATAAATATATAGATAAAAAAAAAAAAAAAAAAAAAAAAAAATTTTTTTCGGGTAATATTTTCCTTATTAAGGGCCTCCTAGTGTTTTTTCTTTTTAATGGAAGATTTAGTCCGACGAAAATTGGATAATGATCAGATATATCGCATTCAATAACTGCGGTTGTGAATATTTCATTAAACATAGAACAATCTATATAAATGTGATCTAGAATCGATTTTCTAGAAAAGGACACTCTGGTAGGGCATGTAACCAATTGCTCACAACCAAGACTAGAGATGCCATTTACGTAGAGTTTAACGTCAATTGATGTGTCATGGCAATTGTAGTCAATGTTGAAATCTCCAAGCACCACAAACTTGTTGTAAGTTTTTAAACTAATAATATTGTTTTGAAATTTGCTAAAAAATAGTTTCAAATTTGATTTAGGATGTCTGTAGACAGACCCAACAACTATTTTATTCTTATCACTGATAGTGACCTCCGTCCACACGTCCTCACAACCATCAATTTTTAAATTCAATGTATGAAGTTCGCAGCTTTTTAATGATTCGACAACGTAAACACCAGCACCACCTGCTTTGGTATTGGAATGATTACAAAAAAAATTATACCCGGGTAAGGAGACAAGTTCTACGTTACTGGCATTAGTTCTGGTTTCACTTATACAAATAATGTCAGGTTTTGGAGCAAAATTATCTAAAAAATCTTCTAGTTTTTCAATATTTTTGACTAAACTTATCATGCTTAGGTGACAAATGGTTAAGCCAATTAACCCATTGCAATTTGATTTAAAGTGTTTCGTTAAATCATCAATTTCATTGAAAGTTAGACACAAAGGTTTGTCTGGATTACCCCATGGGTAATTTTGTTGTGGGTCATTACCATCGAATACGCTTTTTCGTAGGTTATCTCATATAAAAAGTAACAGACATTACTTCACAACTTACTTAAATCATTTTCATTATGAATAATGAACGACGAAGAATCTTCATTTTTTCGAACATAAATTTTGCCATTCATTGTCCAGATGTATGTGTAGTTCAAATTTTTTGCTGTTTGCTTAGTCAGCCACAGCAATCTTTTTCTCTCTTGCGTAAGGTTTTTGTTAATGAACAATTTCTTCATACCAGAAATAGGATAATCCGTTTCTTTTAGATGCTTTGCAGCAATGCGTTTGCCATAAATCTCGTTGCGCAAGTTCCTATTAATGAACCGTGCAATAATAGCAGGCGAATCTGCAACCTTCGCGTGTCGCTTCGGCGGAAGTCTGTGCGCTGTTGATATGTCCGATTTCTTTACGTCTACACCAACCAAATTGCTGATTTTTGTAACTAACTCAATAGCATCTTCATTTTCAGTTAAAGGAATGCCTTGAAATTCAAAGTTTTGTCTGCGGCTATATTGATCAATCCCATCTAGCCTGACGGCTTCATCATTGGTTTTCTTGTCTAAAACGTCTGCTTTTTCCCTCAGTATTTTCATATCTTCATTTTGCTTTTCATTTATTGCCTTCAGTTTGTTATGGTTAAATTTCAAATCTTCATAACTGTTCATTAAAATTTTCAACTCATCACTTTGATTTCGATTTATTTCCAAGATTTCATCATATTGAGTTGAAATAAAAGTTTGACTTTTTTTCAACTCTGAAATTTCTGTTTTCAGTACAGCTATTTCCGCTTCGAAAATGGATTTAAAATCTTGCTTAATTTCTTCACAAATTGTAGCTAATTGCTTTTTAAATATTTCGGCTGTTCTATTTGCGCAGCTGTTTAAAAACTTTTCGTCTGCAGCTAAAACCGATGTAGAAGATTTTGATTTTTCTTTTGTCATGACGTAATTAAAATTAGCTGTTTCTTTCAGAGCTTTGCAAAACACGTCTGCACTCTTCAACTGTAAATTACGACTGCGATACAATACAAAGATCTATAAGCAATACCACAAAGCAACAATTCAGCAAAAGAATCGACGAGATGAGTCATGATGTTGAAAAAAACTTGAAAAAAAATTAAAATCACGAAAGTTCTCGGTACAAGTCAATAAATGTACAATACGGAAAAGCGAAGCGTTGTTATTAGCATTCGTGAGATGTATCGACAAAAAAAAGTTTTAAGAAGAGTTGCTATTTTGGCAGTCACTAGAAACAACTACTCGTGAAGTAGGTATCTAGAACAAACTCAGTAATCATTTTGATAATCATAAAATTCCTAAATCCAACATTGTATCGTGCGTTGCAGATGGTTCCCTTTTCATAATTGGTCAAAACACAGGATGTTTAAAATTGATAAAGGATGACAATCCAAGCATGTTAATGGTGCATTGTATTATCCACAGAAAAAATTTATTTGCAAAAAATGTTTCTCTTGAACTACACGAAATACTACATTGTGTAATCAAATGTACTAATTCTATCAAAGCAAATTCCAAAGCAGAACGTCTGTTCCAGAAATTTAGTGAGACTAATTGTAATCGTGCTGATCATGCGAGATTGTTGCTCCACACCGAAGTAAGGTGGCCATCAAAGGAAAACTGACCAAGAAGATTTATGGAACTATTTAAACCACTTGGTGAGTTTTTAAAAGACAATCTAAAGTGCTTTTTTTAATGACTACAGATGGCAAAACGCATGTGAGTTAGAAGATATTTTTGAAAAACTTTGTTCTTAAAACAAACAGCTCCAAGGAGCCAATGCAAGACTTTGCGATGCAAAAGCGAAGATATTTGGATTTGTGACATTTCTCAGTCTGTGCAGGAACAATATTTTGTCCAAATGCTATGATCCATTTCTTTGGTTAAAAGAATATGAGGTCACTCGAGGCAAATACAGTTATTGCTAAACACTTAGAAATGCTGATTAATGACTTTAATAAAAGATATCATGATTTAAAAGCAATGGAGTTCCTTTTGGTTGACTAAACCACTGTTAGCAGATTTATCTACTGTATCTGAGCCAGGGGCGTGCGATGACCTCTGAGTCAGGCCATGAAATTTGCATGCCAAAATCTGGTCATGAAAATGGGTATGTTATGGGTAATTAATGAGTGAAATTTTACAGGCAGGAAAAATTTTTGTGTGAGATTGTAAGTTTTAGTCGTAATGTCATGGTGATCGAGACCAACTTCCGTCCTAGATTTTTGCTTATCTCTCTAAAAAAAAAGGTCATCACTTGAAATTGTTGCCTGGTAATGCACTTTTTTCTGAAAATGCAGGGCTTTAAAAAAAAGTCATCGCTTGAAATTGTACGGGATAATGCACTTTTCCTCAAAATGCAATAATCTCTAAAGAAAAAAAGGTCAAAATGCAGTGATCTCTAAAAAACAGATCATCGCTGGAAATCGTTTCGGGTAAAGCACTTTTTGTCCTCAAAATGCAGTGATCTCTAAAAAAAAAAAGTCATCACTTCAAACCAGTCTCCGATTTCTTATTTTTTGTCCTAAATTTACGGTATTCCAAATAACACAAAAAAATGGGTCTTCGTCTCGGATCGGCCTCAGATTTCATCCCAAACAAGTAATATTTTTCATCGAATTCAACGATATCTAGCCTACCTCATCGCGCAAACGTTTGTCATGCAATTTCTAAAAATTTGGTCATGTAACGCATGACTTACATGCCCTGACCGCACGCCACTGACCTGGGCAATGCCAAGAGAAATTGTGTGAATTACAGCAAGATGAATCCAAGAGAACTTTTTTCAAGATTAAAGGAACCATGATATAGAGAGAAGTACCATCACTTCACTACTTTGGCAAGGCAAAAACTAATAATATTTTTGTCATATATTTGGTCAAATGTAGCTTTAGCGCTATTGTAGATTTGCTGCATGCTAAGATAAATCACCAAAAAGGCTGATTTGACGTTAAAAGTGACTAAACTGAAATCTCAAATCAGACAGATTTGTAATCAGCATCAGGTACAGAACTTCCAGTAACAGTTTATTGACTATCGCGATAAATATTAGTAAACTATAGCATTGTAATGACAGAGAAAAACATATAGGCTATTTATTTATTTTAATTTATCTCTATATTTATCCTCCTGACTCGCAGAAAAGCGAGGGAAGAGCTACTACATAGGGTAAGCAATTACCCTGACCTGCTTCCGGAGATGTCAAGATATTGCTGTCCTTTTGTAGTTTGATAAAGATATGACTTTAATTTAGAACTGCTTGCCAAGACCACCAAGTAAGGAAAAGTGCCGGAAAGTGTCTTTCTCAAGGACACTACAGAATGACGCGAGTAGGTTTTGAACTGGGACCATGTCGATTACAATCCCAGCACTCTAACGATTCGACCACGCTGCCGACAGGCTACTTATGACACATAATAGTTGTGGTGAGGCCTGATATTTTTTTAAAAACAAAAGTGGGGCCTCGTTAAAAAAAGTTGAGAACCACTGAACTAATATAAGCTATTTTTATTTTTCCCAAGTAATTGAATGAAAAAAACTGCCACAACATATTAACGAAAATTAACTGAAATTCATTATGCGATGCAACATGACTTCAATAGGATTGGAGATACGAAAAGTAACAATAATATATATAACCACTAAAAACAAACCAGATGCAATTATATTATTTGAAAAAGAGTGTAATTATTTTATTCATTTCTACACAAAAGTTTACAGAAATGCGTACAAGGTTAATATTTGTAAATTAAATAAGCAAATCTGCTTACCATAATACAGTTACAACTTACAAAATAACTTGGTCGTCTACCTAATTTTGGTTTTAATTTAAGCTATGTAACATTGGACTTAAATAAATTTTAAAAGCCAAATTACTGCGAGCTGTGTAAAAGATGTTTAAAAAATTTAAAAAATTACTACAGTTCTAACTACAAGCTTCAAAAGTGCAAGAAATTAGTTTTCGTTACTTAGCTAACAGGTCGAACTAATTTTATACTCCTAACTCAAATTCAAATCATCGAAATAAGCTATTCGCTAAGACTTGGCTGTTAAAACAAATTAAATACAGCCAAAACTTCCCCAGCTTACCAACGGATGTTGTGTTCACTATATGGCTGGAAAAAGTTGTATAGTTAAAAAAGATTTTATTGACTGCTGTATTAAAATTACCACCATTTTTCCTATATGCCCAGAACCCCTAACTTTTCACAATTGCTAAGATCACAAAACCTTTTAAATGCTTAAAGTAAAACTACACGACGTGTTTAATGAAAACAGAGGGCTTGAGATGATGACTTTGTTTGCCTCACCCAATACCCGCCGCTGACCCGTTAATTAGGCTAACCATGCGTCCCAATTTTGGTGGGATAATCTCAATTTTAGGGCTTTGTCCCGCCCATTTCGGCAGAAATGCAAAACAGATTTCAAATGAAGACCTTCTTTTTGGTTTTTTTCAGAAATCACTAGCTTATTAGTGCTTCTGCGCGGCTCGTTAGCTTTATTCCTCTGTAGTTTCTACAGCACTGTGCGTCCCCTTTGTTTTTATAGATTGGGATAAGCACACTCCTCCATTCTTCTGTCATCCGTTCACCCACTAATAGTCTGTTAAACAGTCTGGTCAAAAACTCTATCCCTATATTTCCCATGCATTTCCAAACTTCTACTGGCAACTCATCTGGCCCAACTGCTTTACCTTTTTTCATCCTTCTTAGTGCGTTTTTCTTCTTTACTGACACAATTTACCTCTTCGTTAACCACTTCTGCTTCCTCTGTCCTGGGGTCTCTCTTATTTGCCTCGTTCATCAGTTTTTCAAAGTACTCCTTTCATCTCTTTAACACTGCTTCCGAATTTACCATCACCTTACCATTTTTATCCTTTATAACCCTCACGTGCTGTACATTTTTCTCTGCTCTGTCTCTCTGTCTAGCCAATCTGTAGAACTCCTTTTCACCTCTTTTGTTTCCAATCTAGCATGCAAATCGTCATACGCACGTCGCTTTGCTATTGCAACTGTCTTCTTTGCCTTACTCTTCTTTTCTTTGTATATCTTTTTAGTATTTTCATTTCTTATTTTGTCCTATGTTTTTTTTGCCTCTTTTCTTTTATGCTCTCCTGAACTTCCTCATTCCACCACCATGTCTCCCTGTCTCCTTTTCGTTTCCCAAATGTCACTCCCAGTACAGCTTCAGCTGATTTTCTTAGCATCTCTGCTGTTTTGTCCCACTCATCAGGTAACCCATCCTTGCCACCCAGAATTCTGATCACCTCTTGTCTAAACGCTTCTTGATAGCTTGTCTCCTTCAGTTTGCACCATCGTATCTTTGGCTTTACTTTCTCTGTTTTTTTCTTTTTCACCATAAGAGCCATTTTGCATACAACCATACGGTGCTGCTTTGCGACATACTCATTCAATATTACCTTACATCGCACATTTCCTTCAAATTCCTCCTTCTGCACATCACATAATCTACTTGGGTGCTTTTTCCTCCACTCTTATACGTCACCCTGTGTTCATCTTTCTTAAAATAAGTATTGACAATCGCCAAATCCATCTTTTTGCCAAAATTCACAACCATTGATCCTTCCTTATTTCTTGTTCCAGCACCATACCTCCCCATTATTTCCTCATCCCCTATGTTTCCTTCGCCCACATGTCCATTAAGATGCGCACCAAGAATTATCCTCTCTTCTTTTAATTATATACTTTCTATCAACCCATCCAGGTCTTCCCAAAAATCATTTTTCTCCTCCATGCTGTAGTTAACCTGTGGAGCATATGCGCTTACTATATTTAGGATGGACCCTTTTACCTCCAACTTCATGGCCATTAGTCTGTCTGACACCCTCTTCACCTACAGGACACTTTCAGCCAGCTCCTCCCTCAGCACTATCCCTATCCCATTTTTTCTTCCATCAGCTCCGTTGTAGAATATTTTGCATCCACTGCCAATGTTCCTTGCTTTACTCCCTTTCCACTTTGTTTCCTGTAGGTACAATATGTCTATATATATTCCTTTGTTCCATCATATCTGCCTGCTCTCTTCCCCTTCCAGTCATCGTTCCAATATTTAAAGTACCCACCCTTATGAGTGAGCGTCTTCCTTTCCACGCTTCTCGCTGCTTCTTTACTCGCTTTTCTCCTCTCTTTCTGCTCGTATTTTCACTATGTTTAGCAGAAGTATAATTCCACAGGTGCCCTGCTGTGCGACACCTGAGGCGGTCGTTGGTAACCCGGGCCGCGACCGATCCGGTATGGATTGATAATGATTACGCATTTGTCTGTTTTGGCAAAAAAAAGTTTTACGAGGATGCCCTTCCTGCTGCAACCCTCCCCATTTATCCGGGCTTGGGACTGGCATCAAAAGACACAAAAATGTGCCTTCGATGGCTGGGTTTTTTGTTTAATTAGTAATTGTTTAATACTTTGAATAAAGCTTTTTGGTTCAAATGTTTCTCTTATGTGATAACACGCAATACTCAACTTAATTCTATAAACTAGAGAGTAGCTCAACTAAAGTTACTGGGTCGATCAACTACGGAAACCCGACTCCATAGTTATGCCAAATCAATAGGCAATTTTAACCCCACAAAACTACCACAAAGATGGTAGTTTATGAGTATCACTTTGTTTCGGTAAAAATACTTCCGGTTTAAATTTTATTATCAAAAATGTAAATTATGGCTCAATTGTTGATAGCTTCCCTTATATAGTCTACGGCGACAATCCAGCAATTACCTCGACCTGCTTTCAGAGATTTGAAGATATTGCTGTCTGGTTAAAAATTTTTATTTAAATATATGACCAAATTTTTAAGCTGTTTGCTTAAACCTTCTAGCAGAGAAAAGTGCCGTAACGTGTTTTTATTAAGGCACAATAGAATGACGCCGTAGATTTTGAACAAACCGTATCAATTGCCAACGCAACAACGCTCTTGACTACACGATCATGCTGTTGACAAGTTGCCTTTACACTAGGGGTGGGGTGATATGACATGACAAATGTAAAGGCGATTACGATTACTCAAAATTTGAAAGTAATCAATAACGATTACTTACTCATTCTGCGATCGCGATTACTCAAAATAATCTTGTTTTTGGATTGCTACAACATAAATTTTGGAACGGATTGGTAGAATAATCTTAACGTTAATCAGTATCACGATTTGTATTTAAAATGTTTGTTACATTCATAAACAGAAGTTTTGAAATCGTTATATTCATAAACAGAAGTATTAAAATGTACCGTAAAACGGGGTGACAAAAACCACTTTTGGGGCTATTTTAGTTTATAGTTTCTTTAACTTTGCGTAAATTGTACTGTTATTAGTTTTAGATTAGGGGGAAGGATGAATGCTGTCGAATTAAAAAAATTTTCAATTTTTTGATCGCATTTTCATAACATGTGGGGTCATAAACCGTGGTGGTTTTTTTCACGCCGGCATGGGGTGACAAAAATCAGTCAATGTTTTCACTATTTTTGGTATTTGTAAACCTTGCTATAGGAGACAAAAGCTTTAAGAAAATCTCTTGCCTTGACCTAAGTTAAGCTCAATTGATTTTAAGTTCTTCTTATGCTTTTTGCAGGGTATCAGGCAGGGTTGTGGAGTCGGTAAAATAATTTCCGACTCCAAATAAATGAAACTTTTCGACTCCGTCTCCAACTCCAAGTGATAAAAATTTTCAGACTCCAACTCCACACCTCGGAAAGTTTCTTCTCCTACTTCATCTTTAGAAGACATCTGAAAATGTTTTTGACACCAAAATTCATAACTTTAAAAAATATCATTTACAATTCATATATTAACTCTAAAAAAAAGCGTGGCATCTATGAGATCTTCTTTAACTGGCTTCCGACTCCAGTAACTAAAAACCCTCCGACTGCACCTCACCTTCAAACTACCGACTCTTCGACTCCGCTCCACCTCACCCTCAAACTACCGATTCTTCGACTCCGACTCCATCTCACCCTCAAACTATCGACTCTTCGACTCCGACACCACAACCCTGGTATCAAATCGCCCTGCTAGGTATAGCCGAGCATCAGGTTTTGTTTTATACAATCTTGGCATGATGAGAGCGCAAGCAATTCCAGCACCAACGTGATGAGGCTCGCTAAACTTAAAAAATATTGTAAATATGATATAGAGAAGAAAATTACTTCAATTTATTGGTGGTTTTTGTCACCCCATTTTTGCTCATGCAGTCCGGGGTGACAAATCCCACCCCATAAATGACCCCTAAGGGGGCTCATTTACAATATCTAAAAACTAGCTCACTTTCGTTATAATTAAAGCTACGAATTAACGCAGAATTAAATGTAAAAATTTGAAAAAATATTTGAGATACATATCAAAGTTTCCAAAAGTCAAATTTTTAAAAAATTTTTCGAATTTGAGCCGGCTGTTTTTAATCTATTGTAGTCCGATGCAAAAGAATTACTGAAACTCTATTTTTTTACAAAGTAATCTAGAATAATTACATTCAATTTTAAAATCTAAAAAACATAGATTTGAAAATAAAATGAAGCTTAATTTTAACTTCGAAAGTCGAGAAAATCATTTTTTGACCAGTGGTATTAGTCACCCCGGTTGGTATTTGTCACCCCGTTTTACGGTAATCGATTACATCTAAGTTTTTCTCAAATTAATCAATTACGATTACCCTATGTCTGCTTTACACCTAGTAGAAAATGGTAATGGCATTTGTATAAATGAAACCTGCATGTGCCGATATTTTGTGGCCCTTACGCGTACTTTACGTAAACGTGTGACGGAACGGGTTTTAGTTGCGAAATTTTGCCCGGCCCGTAACTTTTTTGTTTTTAAGTACCGCCGTCAAATATCAAAAATGTGAAAACATCAAAAAACCAATTATTAAGAGGAATTGAATCTAATTAGTAATGTAGGAATAGAGATTAAAGACATGCGAAATATGATATATTGGCTTGTCGGTATTCGCCCGTTGACGTTTAACAACATAGTTTGGTTTGCCCGTCAATGTTTTGGTACGTACGTCAGCCATCGGGGCATAAGTTGCCAATTTACCGTATCGGTCTCTGGAAGTTGGTTTACTAACTACCAAGAACATTGTTGGAAAAATTATCAAATTAAATTCTAAATAAAAAAAAGGTAGTGTAATTTTATTTTAAAAAATAACCAATTTATATCTATGGCTTTACTTAACTAAAAATTAAAAATAAAATATTGGACAACCATTGTGTTGCATAGGACAAATTGACGTGTTAGATTCCCGTTATACGTTGGTTCAATACATAGGCTACAAGCAAATAATTTTTAACCTGCTTCTCTGGGAAATGCCATGCTTTCAAAGCTACAAATCAAAACTAACAGGCCTACATTATCCACACTATTGACAACTTCAATAATTTTAAACCAATTTTTTAATTGGGATAAAACATTATGATTTCAACAATTTAATTCTGAAATAAGTGCATTTAAACAAATATTTCGTAACACATTTCATTTTATATTTAAAAGTCTTGCTCCTACATGCAGAATTAATGTTTCAATTCCGCAACATTGCTCCGGTAACGGTGTTTCCTGATCCGATCGGATTCTGGCGTGTTTGAAATTCTGTCCAGTAATGTTTGTTAGTTCGCGGTTTCGCGTATATTCGATCCGTTATAACTCCCGCACGCCCAGGATTAAATCGTTCTCCAAATGAATATTTTGTTGGATGTTCTGGTGGTTTGTATAGTTCTTTAGGCCAATATTCAAAACCTTCCTTAGCGTGAATATAAAAGCCAGTTGGTTTGTGATTGTATCTAGCCTCGTCTCGCATTTGATTAGCTGGCTTTGTTTTATACAAGTTTTTAGCTTCCATAGTATCTGGTTTGTAGTAACGAAACAACGTTTTTTCGGACTCTCCAATTTTTAACGATTTCGGAGGATTTTTTGCTGAATAGCTTCGGGTTAATATGGGCTTTTCTGAAGTATGACTAAGATCATTTTTAAAAAGAGATTCTTTAAACTGGCGGCTTCTGTATTTTTCTGGATCTTTATGTTTCTTTATTTTAGGCAACGCAATGGGATTTCCAAAATTTCCACTCCACGAAAACATAGAATTTTGTCTACGCGAGGGATCAACGACGGAAGATGAGTGTCTGTCGCCGATCCATGATTCCATTTTATCTAGCCATCTCAAATAAGCTAGCACTGCTGGCATTTGCGGCACTGGCATTTTTAGAAACTTGTGCAGGCCTTGCACTTCACGTAATGCAGTTCGTTGTTCTAGTTTATTAACAGACTGAGACCGTGCTTCACGAAAGACGGCATTTTTTCCGCTCACTTTTTCTTTAACTAATTTTACTTTTCCGCTCGCAGACATCGCAGTTAGCCCAACAAGTTTGTTAAACTCTTTTGTGAAATCTACTGTTTTAGTGAGACGTTTTGAGAGCTATTTGACACTTCAAACAAAAGAAAATTAGACACAACAATTATAAGGACGTAACAAAAACCCAAGTGACACACTCGTGTCATTGTTTAGCAAATAAAAAGATTTGTCCTCATATAATTACGTTACAGACATTTCCACTATAACATATTTATGTTTCTTCAATTAACTGTTGTTCTAACCTTTATATTAAATTGTCAAAACATCTTTTGTATAAAAAAACTTATGGTTGTTCAATTTTACCACAATCACAAACTTTTTAGCTATTTAGTCAAACACAACAAATTAGTCTAATCGTTGAAATTGAGTATTCGTCTTATATTGAACTTCATTGGCTTGTTTTGATTAACTCGCAATCAATGGTAGGCTAATACAAATATAAATATTTATCAATATTCCAATTTGTTGTCGCAGGACTAAGTCGAGATGAGGCGACTCAGCATTATAGGCTACTTTTGTTTTGGCTTACGTCAAAATAAGACGTTGTTTTTTATTTTACTTAGTCGCAGGCAACTGCCGCCAAATAAAATAAAGAAAAAAAAATTAACTCTGGCGTAAGCCAAAAAGACCCGCCTATAAAACCAAGCTCCCAAATGAACCCCTTTGTGATTGCTTTCTCTTGGAAAATGAACTGCAACCTATGTGTCATACCGATTCGATAAATGTGCTGAAAAACATGTCTACAAACAAACTAAATTTATTAAAAAATATCATAATTTTAATAAGAAGTTCAAACTGAATTTAGAGAAGTAGATAAGCTTTTACTAGACCCTATAATCAGTGATGGCCTTGCAAAAAGGAGGGTCCGTTGCAAGAAAAGTAAAAGAGGGCCACTATTTAGTGCGCTAAAAAAAGTAGCTGAAGCCATTTTTAGTATATAAAAGCATAGTGGTCTCTATAAAAAAAAAAGGTCTTCAATTTAGGGAGGGCCAGTATTGGGTCGTTTAAAGCCCGGAGAGGCGAGGCACTTTATACTACCCCAAGATATCATCAGCCTACGATGCCCCTTTTAAGAGGCCTTTTTTTCAAAAAAAAATTTTTTTTTGACATGCCATCGACGTCCTGGTGCTACCATGAAGAAATATTGCGATTTCTCGTGTAGAGGGCCACTTTTTCATGTATTTTAGAGGGCTTGGTGCGGCCGCACCGTTCGCACCCTATTAAAGCCATCACTGCCTATAGTACTATTTCTGCTTTGAAACGATTACATTCTTGCTTTTGAGGAATTTAGATTTAGAACGTTCTAAGCGGGCTTAATTTGAGAAAAACATTGTTTATATGGTCATTTATTGTACATGTATATGGCCTTGCAATAGAACAATTTTTCTTCCAAAAAAAGAAAAATAGAGAGGTGTTACTACAGTACAAATAAACCGAAGGGCTAATTTACCGCTTCTCAACTTGTATGTCGCAAAGCTCTTTTAGGTAAACCGTACACATTTTATTGATCCATTTCAATTGGTAGGTGCGAATAAGCACCTATTTTATTTTGATTAGTTTTTATCATCAGTAAAACCGACGTTAATAGTGGCAAGATACCTGTCGTGATTCGTGTATGCTTAATGCGTGGTTGCAGCGTGCTTGCCTTATGTTCGAGTCTATGTTTTTATTTTATCGTGTCCGCTTCCCGTAATGCTATCGTGTGAAATTTTGCAACAGTGTTCCTGTGTCCCACGGTAAATGATTAGGATTTCGGTGATGCTTGCTATATATATACGGACGTGGCTGTATACCATTTGGGAGACAGACAATAAACTATAAGGAACGTTACGCTGCTGTTTTGTACGAACTTTTAATTTTGTTTCTTTTCAACGTTGGGCAAATTACACCCGTCTGAACTTCTATCATAAGCATTAGGCAGACCTAGTTTTGCGATACGGCTGGTGATGTCATCACACAACTCACCTGCCAACCAATCAACGCAACTGTCTTGCCTACGTTAGCTTTTGATAACGAAACGAAATTTTCTCTCTTACCTTTGGTTGAGTATGGACGCACCCAAGATGGTGAACCCGGGATAGGCCAACTTGTGAGTCCAAACTTTATTATCCAGGGCGAGCATCGTATTAAAAATATTTGTATATACACATAACGGTTTGACCGATTTAAATTCGTTGCTTGCAACTATTGCCCAGACTGCTCTAGATAGGGATACATTACAGCTAATTGTTTAATTGATACTCGTAACAATGTTGTTATTAACTTAAATCCCTGTTACTGCAAACCTCCGAGTGTAACTTGTGTCTTGCCAAAACAAAGTCAATTTCACGATATTTTAGCCAAGTATCCCAATGTTGTAACACCGACTTCTAGGTTTGAGCGTCAACCTGTGAATATTCAGCACGCTATTGTTACGAATGGTGAAATTGTTAAAAGTAAATTACGACGTATGTCACCAGAAATGCAAAAAGTTGTTGATAAACAAATTAATGAGTGGTTAAGAGATGGTATCATTAGTCGAAGTGATTCTCCTTTTGCTAGTTGTCTACATGTAGTGCCGAAAAAATCTGGTAAACATCGTGTTTGTGTTGATTACAGACGTTTGAACGCCATTAGCTTATTGGAAGCTTATCCAATATCGCCTATTCATTCTTTATTGGATAATTTGTACGGTAGTCGCGTATTTTCTGTGATTGATTTAAAAAGCGCTTATCATAATGTTCCGATAAGACCTAAAGACCGACATAAAACCGCATTTATAACAAAATCCTAATCCTAACATACCTGTTTTTTTCCTAATGTATGTATTAAAGGTATAAAGTGAAAGCTTTTTTTTGTTCAAAGTTATTTTTTGGCTTGAGTTTACCATAGTATTATTTTTTCACTCTAAAGAGCCTACCTTAAAAACAGCTCACCATGCGCCCTTATAGTAGGCTATATGGAATTGACGAATGGGATGAATTAATTTTGAAAAAATTCAATGTACTATATGTTACAAGTTTTCAGTATTAAGTCATCATGGTTGTTGCTATGTTTGAAGGATCAAAGCAGAATGATTTACGTAGCAAAATTTGAACATAAAAAGTTATTGGCCGGGGCACGCGCAATTTTTTTATTGACCGCAAAAGATCGGCCCGAGTGTCAGCGGCGTGCGGTGACCTCCGAAGCTGGTCATGCATTGACATGCAATACTTCATGGAAAGAACAAAAGAATTGTCTGAGGTCCTAAGAAAAAGACCAATTTTTGTCCCAAAATCATAGTATTCTCTAAAAAGGTCTTCACTTGCAATCAGTCTCAGACTTCTTTCATCCCAAAATCGTGGTGTTCTTTATATTGAAAAAAAATGGTCATCGCGCAAAAGTTCGTTTGTCATGCAATGCATTACTTGCATGCCCTGACCGCACGCCACTACCGTGTGCAGTTTCTAACACAGACCAGCGTAATACTTAAATTAAGTTAGCAGAGTTTGGAGATGCAACAAGCTTCTTAAACTTTTCTTCATTTTTCATCATCAATTTTAACAGTTTACCTAAATGAAGGGAGTCTAAAGCCAGCGCGGTATCTATTAATACTTAATCCACATGTTTTTAATAAGCCAAAATGGTTCTCAGATAAAAAATGTTAGACGCCTCTGATTTCAACTTTCTAAATTATTTTGAAATTGAGCTTTAGAAAAGCTTTTTATTACAGCGACTTGGGTCAATAATAAGACTTTAAGGCTTTTTAAACAAGTCTACAGTAATAATTTATTTAAAAAATATATGTTTCTACGAAAAAACAATATAAAAAAATAAAAGACCATTACACGAATATCAGGTAGCGCTAGATGGCGAATCGATGCGACAGAGCAGCACGTCATCGAAGAAATTTCCTGACTCGTCCATGCCACCGAAGACGATGCAGACCGGCACATAATCGCTCGGAGTTGCTTGAGCGTTAAGAGTAAGCGAACTAAAAGCGTCCATTGTCTCTCCACGAATTCCACTGCTGGATGACCACAAGTCGACCGGAATTATATTTGGCCGCGTAGGGTCCGTTTCAGAGCAGGCCGGTTGCGTTGGGGTCGAGGTGTGCACGTCACTTCCGTTACATACCTTAAATATCGTTAATAAAAATTAGTCAAGGTCGCTTCGAACAAAAGTAACAAACAACAAAAAGCACCAAAACTTAAAAACCTAATTTAAAAGTAGTACTTGAGACTATGCCGCGAGTGGCGCATGAACCCACCTCTATCCCGTCAGGATTTGATGTTTCAATGTAAGGCAAATAAGCGAATATCATGGAATGGTCAAGTCTCGGAGTAGGAGGAGGAGACTCGAAGCTTATTTTGGTCCAGTTTTGATTCACTGCAAAGAAACAACGGCATGAACGGTTGTTGCTCATGTAACACATTAGCTGACAACTGACCAGTATTGAAATGATACATGTCGTCGAGCGCTTTTTCCGGTGACATCCCGCCAAAGATGAACAGAAGCTCATCGTGCGAGCAGCATGCGTGGGCGGCTCTCGCGCATGGGGGAGTCCCTCGTTGCTTAATCTTGGAGCAGCTTTAAAACCAAAAACGTAAGCATCTGCTTTTCACTTTATCGTAATTAAAACTGAATATAAGTTCGTTTCTTGTGTGGTTTCACTAAAAATTTTTCGAATATTTAAAGTCCAACCTGAAACTTTCCAGATTTATGGCGTGCATGTCTTTGTGAAAAGTAGATCCTGACATCCCGCCGTGAATGTAGAGGCTTTTGTCGATTACCGCCATCACGTGGCCATGTCTTGCACTCGGCACTTTACCTATGAATATTTACATTTTAAACTGTACCTTTAAATTTTCTCTCCAGAGGTAGCAGGTTTCAATGTTACTTTGTTTGGTCACATGTCCTTTACTGTGATGCACAATACGATAAATATCATTTTAAATAGTTTCATATACAACAGACGGAAAAATAAAAATAGACAGCTCCATTTCGTATGCAATAAAAACCTGGTAAAACGAAACAAAAATTTTCGATTAGAATAAAGCTTTTCTTGGTGTTTTTTTACACTTAAGCGCAGCCAAATTCAATGATCGGAACTACTTGGAACCGAAAATTATCAAACGCAGTCTAACATACAGCGCAGTCAACAACGTCAATCTACCTTTGACTGTGGGTTTCATCCACGTATGATTGGCGCAATTAAACACGTGCAGTTGAATATCGTTGACTGGAGTTGAGCCTTTATGACCACCTCCCCAAACATATAATAAGTCTCCATCAAAGGCGGCACTGTGGAGTGTTCTGGGGGATGGAGGAGATCCTCCACACTTGACTGTTTCACACAAGTTTGAAGCTGAAATTTAGCAAGTTATTTATTCTAAATTTACAAGCCTAAAAATTCGAAAACATTTGGTGAATGACGTAATTTAATAAACAAATCTCACTGGTGAAGATTGCAGAATTAACAATACAAAACATAAAATTCAGTCGAACCGCAATATATCTGGACCATTGAGTAAGCAGTTAAGGCATTCGTTTAACATTGCTCAAAATCCCTACTGCTTTTGAACAATTTTGTCATTCTTTTTTTAGGTTTTCTCAGAGTTTATCAACAAACCAGACGTAAAATTGAAGGCAACTTACACGTGTCAATCACTTGTATAGAGTTGAGATTATCTGATTGATTTGCTCCACCAAAAAGATAAATTTTATGAGCAGCATAAGTAGGTTGGAGAGCACAGTGTTCGTACCTTGCTGTGAAATGACCCAAGATTAACTTAGTCCAACGTTGAGAGATTAAATCCAACCTGAAGATAGTTAAACTGATTGAGAGATAAAGTTAAACAAGACAATACATGTCTAAAAAATTTAACTCAATTTAAGCACAAGCAGTAATGCCATATCTTCATATGCCAGACAATAATAAAGCCACAGGACATTTTAAGTGACTACGTGAAAAAGCATTTTAAGACTAATATTTACAAATTATTTTTTTAATTTTATTTGCACGTTACGGTGTTAAAAGCGTTTAGTCTTGTTCCATTATGAGCACTAAGAATGTTTTAGTCAAGGGTTGCTAATTTTTATTTACGTAATTATTCGATTATAATTCGCATCTAACTCTGTACAACTTTGCAATAAAAACACGCACACCATTAAATTCCTTCAAGTAAATTATCATCAAACTTTTCAAACAGATCATCCCAATCTTTATCTGGTACATCTTCATCCCATGAAGGTGTGGTAAATAACTCCCAACTTTAACTTCGTCCTTAGTTCTTGGGTTAAACGATGCGTTTATGTGATGTCAACTATGCATAATTCACAACTAACTTTTTGAATGAATATTTGGTGAAAAAATGCGAGCTATACTCGAATAAACATATTAATTTAATTTTTTTTCAGTGTTTTGAACAATTGTTACAACAGAAATGCAGATATAAAGTATAGATATTTAATAAAAACAAAATAGAATATTTAACAAAAACACTGAAAAAGAGAAACGAGGCTCGGACAAAGGTTACATTGGTTTGGACAAGTGATACGAAGAAAAAAGAGGGAGATTTAAAAGAAAAAAAATATAAATAAATGAATGAAAGTCGATATTTTGAGAAACAAAAAGGGTATAGAAGCAAACTGTAAATTGATAAATAAAATGTCACAAATAGATGCAAGGGTTAAAGAATTTCTAGTTTAAATCCAAATTTGGAAAAAGTAAAGTTTGATAATTAAGATGAACTCTTCTTTAATAATCCAGAACGTTAACCAGAAAGCGTGAATATTATTTAAAAGAATGCGATGTAATCAAAGTTAAAGTGACAGGAAATCCACCAACACCCCTGAGATGTGCGCTATATTTTACCCAGCAATTTGAACAGATAAGCGTAATGGTGAGGTAGAGATCAACGCTTTTTTTATTATTTATGACGCTGTTTGACTATAAAATGTCAAGTATAAAATAAATCTTTAAGTAGAAAAAAATGAAGCAAATAAAGGTTCGACGCACATTTATATTAAACTGTAAGTTAGAAAAAAAGTAAATAGCTCACTTGTAGATGTCATCGTATGCTCCTGATGGATCAGCCCCACCTAATACATAAAAGCTTTTCTTCTCTCTTTCAAAGACACAGGCTTGACCCACACGCTGTGAGGGTGAATCAACAGACGATATTACATACCATAAATTAAATAAAGGTTTGTTGCCCGGTTCTAGTATAGGATGCAACTCCATTTGAGCTACAAAAAAAAGTAGTCACATGCCACGAATTTATCGCATTGTCCACGAGTAATAAATTCCAGAAAAAACATTACATTGAAAAAACAATTGAATTTAAATTGAAAAAAATTTTTTTATCTTTTACATTTAAAGCTTTGCAAACCTAACAAACATACGACAATTTTACTACAACTACTGTGACTATTAATGGAGTTTAACAAGCAAATCGTTGATATTGCAAACGTTATCAAATATTTTGATTATATATCTATTTCCGAAAGCGGTTGTTTATGAACAATAATAGCCAAGACAATATTGTGCATATTTTTTTTTTATATAAATTAACGATTCCAACAAGTTGCAAAATTTTGTTCAAGACAACATGGCAGTACAGTGAGCTAAAATCAAAGTTTTAAAAATAGCAACATAATTTTTTTCTGGTATATAACTGCACATGTGAAAGCCATCTGTTACAAGCTATGCAACATCACCACCGCCGACATCTTGAACTTGCTGAATCACAGTGATGTTGTCGCCTTTCAACATTATTCTTCCCAAAGGCCTCCTTGTATTTTTCTTTGTATGAACTTCCTGTGCATCATCCAAAACCAAGTTCATATATTCATCAAAACCAACAATGTGACCTTCAATGCGAAAATTAACTTGCTCAAAAACCCAAATTGACACGCGTGAGCGGTTTTGAAGATAACGAAATATCAAATTAATAGGTTGAACCATAACTTTTTGAACTTTTTGTCCTTTGTAAGCCATATTTGCATATAATAATCACTAAAAAAGTAGTCAAAGGTGCTAAAGAAATAAATGAAAGCTAAAGTACTTAAAAGAGTTAACAAATTTCTGAAAAACACTTTGCATAATTTTAATATCTCCACAACAATACAAAGTTTCAAAAGTCTTGAGATATAAAAGCAGTTGGCCATTCTGCCCTGTCCGCTATCATGCAGAAAATATGACAAGATAAATATAGAATTTTTCGATCTAATTTGTTGTTTTTGCAATCAAATTGGTTTTTTTTGCAATCAATTTCGTTTTGCAAAAACTTTTAGTAAAAATGTAAAATTTTAAAAATAATTTTTTTTTTTATTAAATAACATATTATTATGAAATATCTTTTTAAACAAAAAAATGTCATTAACCCTATATGTGGCGGTGTTTCTCAAACTTTTTTTTCGGATCTCTAAAAAAAAAAAAAAAGTCTTTACCTCGGATCTGATTCCGATTTTTTTCAATTTCCTCTTAATTTCGTAACGACAACTCAAGAAGGTCCTTTACTTCTCAAATCTTGTGCGCACAGATCTTTTTCTTTTACGCGCGATAATTTACAAGCCTTCGCGACCCGTGGTTTAAGAAACACTGCTATATGGCATAGTGAAATTCGTTCAGTGAAAATAACTTCGTATTTTGAGAAAAAAATACAAAGTACAAGTTTCAAACTACAAATGAATGAATCCGTAAAGTTTCCGCGTTGATGCCAAAAGTCTCCAAAACTAATTATAAAATATGTTAGTTAATAAAAAAAAATAATTTTTAAAATTTTACATTTTTACTAAAAGGTTTTGCAAAACAAAATTAATTGCAAAAAAAACGAATTTGATTGCAAAACAATGAAATTGTTGCAAAAACGAATTGGATTGAAAAACCCTATAATAAGACGTCGCACCATTAATTACATCCTGGTAGAAAATCAAGCGTAACATGCAGTTTGATTTTCTGTGCTTATAGAAATTTCTTTGTTTGTTTATAATTTTAATGAGTGCCGTCAGTGGAAAAAAAATTGCAAATATTTCATAAATACACAAATGAATAATGAGCATATATGCAAGATTTAGACCACCCCTTAATTTTGTTTATGTCAATTTGTTTATTTATTAACCTTATCAAATAGTTTTAGATGAAAGAGCAAGATTTGGCACTCATTAAATTAGAAACCTATTTTTAGAAAGGAACAAAAACCAGTCTTTCAATCTTCTTTAAAAATATATATAAAGTATAGCCATAAAAAACATTTTCTGGACAAATTTGCGATAAACAGTCATAATGAAAACAATGTTCCACCAGCGCAACTGCAAAAGACACCGCTAAACCGCAAGGGTATACTGGCGGCGGTTCCGATATGCTAACTACATCGAGTTAGCTAACACGGAGACGGGTTGTGACAAGCAAAACCCTGCAGTTCCCATTACAAACATATAGTAAGAATGGTCAAGTCAATCAACAAGCAAGTGTCGACAGACCTGTTTCGTCCTAAGGACGAAACAGGTCTGTCGACACTTGCTTGTTGATTGACTTGACCATTCTTACTATATGTTTGTAATAAACAGTCATGTTAAAATGCTAGCTTAGTTGGGTTTAGGAATGAAAAGCACAAAAACTATTTGCTTTTATTAGTGTTGTTGTAACAAACGTTAAAAAATTATATACTCTAGTTTAGTGCAATGGAGCTTTACGAGTGACTCTAAAAAATTGAAAAAGAGCATGAGTGTCAAAAAATTGGTTTGGTTTGAACTTACCAAGCCCATGCAAAACAACTTTTTATGGTTATTTCTAGTGGATTTTTAGCAATTGTTTATGAATATTTTTCAAAGAAAGCACTTTATCAAGCAAAAATTATAAAGAAAATATGTGTTTGTGATCCAGTCATGCAGAAACAATCCCATTTGTTAAAATATCATTGTAAAAAAAGCCATTTGAGTTAATTAAACAAATTACAATTTCATCATTTTAAGTTGATTAATTGTATTTTAATAATTTTATTAAGTACACTTGCAAATATGTAAAATAAGTAAAAAAACTTGTTATGATTGGCAAGTTCAACTGTTTTTACGTTTTGTGGTTCTTTGTGATAGAAGCTTTAGCCAGTAGCCACTTCAGCATAAAATCCACCATTTTGGTGTACGTTTGCAAAAAATCGCTAAGTGTTAAACATGAAGAAATTGTCAAATCAAAAAAAATTTTGCTTTGAACACAAAAAAGTCAGTGCTGAAAAGCCGTGAGAGTTCTAACACAGGTGTTTGAGTAACATAGGATCATGCATTAATTTTCAGTGCATGTAGTTTTTTATATTGTCTTTGGTATTAATAATTACAACATGTGCAATGCAAAATATGTTTCCTTACATTGCTGATGCACATGCTTGAGTTAACAATCAAAAAACAAGTACCAAATTTAGTGTGCACTAGAACATGAGCACAAATTTTTGTTTGCCAAACTTTCATGGACTGTTTCAGACAGCCTACTCACATTTTGTTTTTATTTGGTCATTGGTTGACGTATGGAATCAAGATTCTTTTCTCACAATTGATCTGAAGTAAAAATCTTTTTTTATATTTGGTTGTAATTTGGTATAACTGTTACGAAAATGCACTTTTTGAACACCAAATAAAAGGCTAAGTTAATAATGAGTTATTTAAAAAGTTATGAACTGCCAGCAGCCTGCAATTTACAACACTTTTGAAAAGTGGTCAACAAGGGCACAGAACTAAGAACCACTATAAATTACATAAAACAAGGCAATTGAGTTCTGGTCAAATTAAAAACTGCATTTAAGTCATTTCTTGCAGTCATTTTAAATAATTATAGTTGTTTATAAATCTCAATTTGCTGTGTATTAATTTGTGCTTTATAAAAGTTTGATTTACTTTTTTCTGTCTTAAGAGGCAGAAAATTAAAAAGCACAACATGAAATACACAAAAACTAAAATTGGGCACATAGCCTGTACAAAGCCATAAAAAATTAGCAAGAACAAATACACAATTTTTGAAAATAACAAATTTTTGAGTCCTGCTCAATCAAACATCAAATTCACTTCAATCTAAACCAAAAACTGAACTATTTAGCAATGTATGTAAAATTTTAACTGAATGAAATTTGATTGCTGATTATGATAGGAAATTCTTGTTGAAATTTTTATTAATAAACATTGTGGAAATAATTAAATGATGAAATTTAAACAACTGCTTAAATTCATGAAACCATTCAGAACAAAATTATTAATCAAAAAGAAAACAATGTTATATGTTTAAACTAGTCAACAAAAAGGTTGAATTTATCAGACATAAACTCTATTAACAATATAAATAGAAAGCTTTGATTTTTGTTTTTAATATGGTTCAGCAGAATAATTTGGCTTTTGATAAAAATTCAAAATTGAAAATTTTGACAAGGCAATACTTGCAGTGTGTATGATTCATCAGTTGAGAATGCAATCATAAAAGTAGAAAACTTTTAAAAAGCTGCATAAGCTAAATGAGAAGTTAACATGTCAATCATAAAATAGTTTAAATGTTTCATGGCAAATCATATATGCAAAGGAAAAGCAAATTTGTATGTAATCAATAGAAGCACACAACTACCAGTTTCATGAATCAACAACATATAGATTTACGAAGTAGATGTGAACAGATGAATTACAAAAGTCACACATGAAAGCTGTAGTTGAAAACTAAAAGCAGAAGATTTGTATCTACTCTTTTACAATGAATCTTGCTAAATTCCAGCAAAATCATTAACAACATAAAGGATTTAATAACTGATCAATACGTTAGTTGTTTAAATAAACCCAATTATTTTCCATCTTTCAACTCAATTGATATCAAATTATCTCACTGACCAAGTATTCCACTAAAAAACAAATCAATCTTATTAAAACCAGAACCCAGAATAATATCATACAAACCAATTTAGGCAAATACGTTATAAAAAGCAACAACCAAATAAAAATTTTAATCACTAAAATAACTAGAATGAGAAGAAAGTGAATTTGAGCGTGACCTACTATGAGAACTTGAATAACGTTTTTTGCCAGGCCGATAATGACGACATGGTCTACTGATATCAGTGTCACTAGAAGTATATGAATGATCACTTTCATTTGAACTTGTTGAAGTAAAATATGAATGTGATCTAGCACTGCTCCAGCTGGAGTGACGACGCTTGCCTGTAGAATAAGAATGAGTTTCACTATTACTACTGCTTGAATATGAGTCTTGTAAAACAGAATCATGATCTCTAGTTGTATTGTCAGATTTACTGTTGTTTCTTTTTGCATCATCATTAATGTCATTTTCAATAGATGATGCTGGAGATGGAATGTTATTCATTTTTTTATCTTCAAAGAAAGATTTCAAACTATCTCTAGTAATGTCTTGGCTGATAAACATATTGATTATTTTTTGATTACTCAAACGCTTTGAATCAAAAGTTGGCTCAGGTGGTTTTTCTGGCTCACTGTCAGTAGGCAATGGCGGCAGTTCGTAAGGTTTGAAGGGAGATGTAGAAGTGTAATCCATATCTATAGTCAAATAGGAATTGTGAAAATCAGACATGTCTTTTTCATTCAAGAAATTACTAGCAACTGAATAATTCATGTTAGAATTTGACAAGAATGATGGATGATTATTGCGACAGTTTAAATCATACTGAATTGTTTTTGGAATATTTCCAATGTTTGACAGAGACTTTGTATTTAAAATAAAATTTTTAGAAGTTAATATTTGATCTTTTTCATTGCTTTTTTTTATAGCTAGATTGGAATCAATATTCATTTCTTTGACTTCTTTTTTGTTTGGGGAAGAAATATCTTGATTACTTGTGTCACAATTAGAATTGTCCAAGTTTATGTTAAAAACAAAAGATTTTTTATTGATACTTATAGGTTCTTTGGAAATTAGTTCATTTTCTTCCTCACTTAAATCTGTTGTTTGAAAAGATGTATTTTTTGAACTATATGAATCAGAAGTCTTCTTTGCTATTTTTTCACTTTTTTCAGAAACCTGTTTCTTTTTGTGTTTCTTCTTTTTTTTGGATGATTTTTTGCCTAAACCAACATAAGTGATTTTGGCTCTATCAACATCACTTTCATTAGAAAGTACAGCATCATCACTTTCATCAGACCAAATTTTCCATTGCTTTACTCTTTTCATAACTTTTTGCGACTCTCAAAATAAATTAAAAATCAAATTTTTTAATCAATGAAAATAATATATAAACCTAAAAATAAACCTTTAATTATTTCACACAAGACTTATCAGACATTTTTTTGCATCTCATTTCAAAAATATCATTTTGGCAAGCCTTTGACAATTAAATGAATCCTAGTTTAAACTCACAAATGTTAGGTCTCTTCAAGAAGTCACCATAAGCAATTTTTGTTTGTGAAACTAACCTGGATGCCCCTGTGGTTACTATCATTTTTTGTGAGATCCTTTTTCTCTTGGTTTCTTCTTTATTCCACTATGGTGCTGAAAGGGTTATTCTGGGCTAATTTTATCAAAAAAAATCGCTTATTGTGACTTCTTGAAAAGAAATCAAATGTCATGGTCAATGTATTGAAATTTCTTAACATAGACACAGAAAAAGTTTTACATTTAAAAATAAATATAATTTCTAAAAAATTTAAATTTTTTTAAACACAATGCTGGCTATTAAGTATGCATGCTACATATTCTCTTTGTCACATCCAATATGAGTTGGACACAGACCAAGGATGAGGACTTACTATTTTACTATGCATATATTTTCATTGGAGTTGTAGATAAACACGTTAATCAATAGTTATGTTCTAACTTGACAAAACTTACAACATAGAAACAATTAATCAGACTTTCATAATTACATAAAAGCCAAATTAAACTATATTTCAAAGGATCTCAAACTTTAAGATCAATAGTATTGGAATCGATTGACACCTTCAACACAACACACCAAAATTTAATGCTTTAAAGCAGGGGTGGGAAACCTGCAGCAGCGAACCAAATACGGCCTGCAAGATATTTCAATCCGGCTCAAGTGTGGTTGTGAAGAAGTATATTAATCTCATTGATCAAAACGGTGCTTTTTGCTTTATTAATAACCAGGTTACTATAAAAGAAATGTAGGTCCACCAAAAAAAATACTGATATCAAATGAACGCTAAAAAAGCTAATAAATAGATAAAACAACGCTTGTCTATCTTGTTCGTCGTGTGAATTGAATACCTTTTTTTGGTCTTTGTTTAATGCTAGTGAAGAATAAAAATGGTCTGGAAAAGACGAACCGTGGTCTATCAAGTAACTAACTTTTTTCTTAAATCATCAAAGAATATTGGAGCTCGCACCTAATTTTTTAATTTGGGAATGCAGCCCGCGAGTGCAATGAAGTTCCCAACCCAGTTCAAAAACTTCTAAATGATTTATAGCATACAATATTAAGTTTTGTACTAATAATTTTAAAAACGTAAGCTATCATACATTAACAATAAAATAAAACGATTTCGATCGGGGAGTAACTTGAAAAACCTTAAAGAATTTTTGTGGAAATCATTGCTAATTGACTAAAGACTCGTTTCCACTACGAGTGTAGAATGAGGTATTTTTGTTTCTTTTATTAATTTTTTTCCTTCGCTCAGCGCTACCTCTAAAAGAAGTAAAATAAAACAATAAAACAAACAAAAAATGCTCTATTTCACTCTAGTAGTAGAAACAGGCCTTAAGAATTTGTGGCAAAAGCAAGGGGAAAGGAGAGAAAACGTTTTGATAAAAGCCATGGGCGACGGGCGTAGGCTACACTTTATACCTGCGAAGTGAGCGGCGCACATCCTGTATTTTTTACAGCTAAGTATAAAAATATTTTGTTTAATTTTAAATCAACTATAGGGGAGAGTGGGTTACAGTGAATCACGGTACACAGTGAATCACCCAATTTAAATTAAAAAATATTTCATATATTTTTACAATAATTACGTTGCATGACGATAGTAAAGCTTTCTTTTCACAAACAAACTTTCAGGTACCACAAAGTTAAAACTACTTTTCAGGAAACAAATAACTAATATTGGTGGCAAAAAGTAAAAAAATGTTAGTTATCACTTTTAATTATATTTTAGCGCAAGGTAAAACTTAGGCAAAACTGTATTTATGAAAAATAAGAGCTTTTTATGGGGATAAATGTTAATAAAATGTGAAGCAAAGTTTGCTGTAGAACGGCTTGTTTTTATTACTTTTGCTTATAGACCGGCCATAGTACACAGTGGAACATGCCTCAGTGGATCAGTGACGCAAGTGATTCAATGTGTACCGGATTTTATGATTAAATAAATGGGGTTCTAGTATTTTATTTTTTTGATACTGTACGTTTATAAACAAATATTAAAAATGCCTAAAGCTAAAAATAAGTCAAGAAAAATTAGTGCTACTCCTTCGGGATTAATAAAAGAAGCTGTAGAACAAATTATTGAAAATAAAGCATCAATCAGCAATGTATCTGAAGAATATGCCATACTATTTACAATATTGTGGCGCTATGTATACAAGTATAAATTTTTCGAGCATTCTACCGATGTTGTTTTTGAACCAAGATACAATTTCCGGAAAGTATTTTCGGATGCTGAAGAGACTATGTTGAAGGACTACTTTATAAAAGCATCAAAAATTCATCACGGTTTATCTGCAAAATCTGCTCGGAAATTAACATATCAATTTGCAATAAAAGTAAATAAATTCTTCCCATCGAATTGGGAAAAGAACAAGTCTGCAGGGAAAGATTGGCTTTCTGGTTTTTAAGAGATTTCCTGAACTTTCTTTACAGAAGCCAGAGGCAACCAATCTCGCAAGGGCAACTTCGTTTAACCAGACTAATGTGTCCTCTTTTTTTGACAAATTATGAGTGTCTGAAAAGGGCTATCTACAGTCCGTCAGACATATATAATGCTGATGAAAATGGCTGTACGACTGTGCAGTCAGTAAGAAAGGCCAAAGTGATTGCTTGTCGTAATAAAAAGCAGGTTGGAAAGCTGACATCTGGTGAAAGAGGGGCTTTGATTACCGTATTGTATGCAGTTAATGCAGCTGGTAATTCTGTTCCACCAATGCTTGTCTTTCCCGAGTAAAATTGAGAGATCACATGATGAAGGGTGCTCCTCCAGATTCGATTGGTGTAGCAAATCCGTTTGGATGGATGAATGATACAGAATTTATAAAGCATTTTATTAAACACACAAAATGCTCAAAAGATCGCTCAGCCATATTAATTTTCGATAACCATGATAGCCATATCACCATAAAAACAATAGATCTTTCCAAAGAGAATGGTGTTACTCTTCTTACGCTTCCATTACATTGTAGTAACAACCTTCAACCCCTTGATCGATTGGTATATGGTCCTTTCAAAACGTTTTATAATCAAGCTGCAAATGCTTTTATGGTTAGTCATCCTGGTAAGACTATCACCATTTATTATGTGGCAGAGCTAGTTGGCAAAGCTGACGAGCAAGCATTAACGCCCAGGACTATTAGATCAGGATTTGCTGCCAGTGGCATATGCCCGTTTAATAGAGATGTATTTGGAGTAAATGAATTTTTGTCCTCATATGTCTCGGACATGCCCCACTGTAGCACCAATAATTGCGATCAACCAGTGAGACAAAAGACTATTAATCCATTCATCTGCATTGTCTACCAGCATCGGAGTCGAAAATGCATCTGAGTTTTTGTCAATATCTTCTGCTTCCGGAGACGGTCTCACCACTACCTCAGTGCACACAACAAAGGAAGAAATTGTCCTTTGCAAAAAAAAGAAGAAAAACTCAAATTTTAACCGACAAACCAATGAAAGAAGCTATTGTAGTAAAAAAAATGCTTACCGAAAAAAAAGGAAAAGGAAGTTGAATCTAAAAAGTGCAAGAAAAAGATCATTCAATATTTACGAAGCAGCAGTGAGGACGACTCTGATGTTGCAATATGCTTTGATGAAGCGGATATAAGTTTTTTTGAGGATTTCGATGCCAATGATTACAATACAAAGGAGCTGCAAACTAGCGATTTTGTGCTATGCAAATTTTTTACGGAAAAATGGCGAATCGCAATGTATGTTGATATAATCACTAGCGTTGGTGCGGAATACGAAGTAAAATTTTTACGAAAGTCGTATTGGGGTTGCTTTACGTTTCCTAATGTGGCAGATACACAGTATGTGATGTAGCAAAAAGCGATGTGGTTCTTAAACTGCCAAGTACACAAACTTCTGAAGGAACTTTAAGGGCAAGGAGACAACTATCATTTTCAGTAGACTTAACTGTAGGCTATATAAAAATTTCTTGTGTTAAGTAAATGTCTCATCGTATATTTCAAACTAAACAATTTTTTTTCATGTAAATGAATTTCATTAATTTTGTTGCGTTTCTATTTTGACACGAGTTGTGCAGGCTTTGTGCATTAATTCACTGGTATTTAGCTATTTTTTTAGTAGTCTACTTTATTTAACACGTTAATGATTAAACTTTAAAGTTAATCTTCACAGCTAAATTAATAACTCTTGTTTGTAAAATAAAAGACAAGTCTTAATTTAAAAAATGTAATTTTGTTAATAGGCCAATTGTTTTCTTGATTCATTGTGTACTTGTACTATATTCACTGTGTACAGGTACCTGTACACAGTGAATCAATTTTCTGTTCACCTTTAATATAAAATAACTCAATGATCAAAAATCCCAAAAACTTTTTATTAGTGTGAAATGTAGCTTAGACCAGTTAGTTTGGATCACCAAAGTTTGGTGTTTCTATGTTACCCCATATTTGAATAAATGCAAAAATTAACTTTTGTGATTCACTGTACCCCACTCTCCCCTGATAATACTTTTATCAAAGCAATGGATAATCTATTTTATTACTATATGATCATTGGATAAAATTTATTTTAGTAGACGTTTGGTGGTACAGAATTTGAAGATTGCGTAAAGTAAAAGATTTTTCTTCCCAAAGCTTTTCATCTGACGCTCTTCAGGGGAAATCGTCAGAATGAAGCAAAATTGAAACCAAACTGAATTACAAAGGGGAAAGCAGAGTTCTCATTGGTTGAAAGAAGTTAGCCAATGAGAGAAAAGATTAAGAAATTTTCAAAGAGTAGACGAATTCTTTTTGCTTACACAGAAGGGGATTGAAAGATTTAATGAAAGTTGCTTCAAGACCAGAAAGGTGAAAAGAAGAGCGACCTCGAGCGAGAATAGAAAATTTTTCGTTTCTTTAGTGAAGAGCGCATTGGGCGTTGTCAAGAAGATGTTGACCAATCAAGGATTCGTGAAATTGTTGTGGGCGTGTGTCGGCCTTGCAAGAGCGGGAAAGACTTTGGCGGTTGGGCGAGGCAGGAGGATTGGCGATGGATCTAGGAACTTGTTGTTTAATTTGCTCTTCTAGGCGTTGAGACGTGCGACCAACGTACCGACTATCGCAGTGGTACACAAACTGGTAAATAACACTGCTGTGATGATAGGAAGGTAAGAAAGTACGTCATTTGAAAGAATTTGGGAGCACACTAAACATAAGGGCCGTGGCGATTGTTCACTACACGGAGCTACAGTAAAACCAAGCTCCAAGTATTTTTTATCGTATTGCCTGACAAATTCCCCTTTTCGTTTCTTACTTCCTCCTGTGACATTCGACTTATCTGCACATGTCCTTTTCGTAGTTTGCTCTACACTTACAGTAGCCCTATTAATACTAGCTTCGTTTCCATTTTGAGAATTATCTGTTTCAGAAGTCTTAGTTTTATCCTTTTTGTTAAAATACACCATAATGCCTTGTTGTTTTGTTGATTCCATACTAATCCTTCTGCAGTGTCACAGTACAAGCTATTACAGCATCTCAAAAGCAAAAAAAATTACTTTGCACAGCATTCCATCAATAAACTTTTAGAACGCTAGACGTAGTTTATGTCGAAGCAATTTTAACAAAATCACTTATGACCAAACAAAACTTAGGTGAAACATGAATCTAGAAGGTAATCGGAAGGTTTACCTTGATTATTATTAAAGATTGCATATGAAAACTTACCACTTTTACAATTTTAGGCTTTACTTAACAGAGCAATTAAACTTCTGCTAATTTTTTCGACGGCTTATCTGTAAAGAATAGGATTTGGGTTAGGGTTAGAATGCTCAACCTTATCTAAACAAAACTTAATCAAACTTAACAAAACTTAATCAAAACTTAATCAAGCTAAACCCTTTTCAGCTTTATCTCTTATAAAAATCATAGAGAAAACTTGAATGGATAGTTAAGCTGAAGTTCGCCAAGAGGCGCCGGAAAAATTTTTGGCGGGGGGAGGTAAAGATTTAAAACGAAAGCTCCTCATTTTGATTGAATAGAAAAAAGTGTAGTTAAGACTTCAAAACTAAATCAAATCGTCGTCCGAAATTAATAGTCGCGTGATCGAAATATAGTTAAGACTAAAAAAAAAGGTCATCATTTGGTGTACAGACATTTTATCACGCAATATTTTACCATGCGACTATTAATCACAAATATTTAATCACTAAACATTTAATCATAGAGACACTTCATCACGCTCTCAAGTGTGGTTAAGTTAAGTATGGCAATTAGCGGGTAAAAAGGCCTGAAAAAAGTCATAATCAGTCGTGGATATTGGGTGAGGCGAATGAGGCAGTTGCCTCGGCCCCTTTTTTTGGGGGCCCCTTCCTCGAAAATGGCATATACAGTTTCATTTCTCTGCAGATGTTTTTTAGAGATTATTATAAAGTCGGGACGAAAAGTGGGAAATAGGCTACAAGATCGATTCGAGGTACCGACCTTTTTTTTTTTTTTTTAGAGAACACCGTGATTTTGCGAGAAAAAAGTAAAAGACAAGATCAAAGCTCTTTTTCTTTTTTAGAGAACATCAATTTTTGGAAATCCTTGTCTCGGGTTTCCCGAAATTTGAATATCCACCACTGGTCATAATGTAATTGTTTATTTAGGGTTACGGTAAGGGTTAGGATTAGGGTTAGAGTAATTGTTTATTTATGCGATAAATACGCAATATGACGCAAATACACTAAAATGTCTAGTAGTTAAATATGTTAATAGGTCTACGTGATTAAATGTCATAGTGTTAATAGGTTTATGTGATTAAATGTTTAGTAGTTAAATGTCCGTAATTAACAGTCACGAGATGAAATATCGCGTGATGAAGTGTGGGTAAACCCATCACTCTTATTTGCACTCTCATTCTTTCGCTATGACTGCAATAATCACGCGAGGATTAGAAAAGGTTCAAAGTTAAGAAAAAAAGGCAGTCGTTTGGTTGATAAAGTACTAACAATAAATGTAAAATATAAAAATCGTTTTGTTTGTATACAAGAAAACCGAAAGTTCATTAGGTGAACGAACTTCCGTAAATAGGAGATAAACTTTTTTTTAGTCTTTAACTAAATTTCCAGGTCATGCATCAGCGTACCTGTTCAAAATACAGTTGAAGACAAAAAAAAATGTTGTCACTGATTTTACCACCTATTCTTTTTTTTTTGTTTTCAAATATATTTCGAATAGGTGCGCAAATGCATGACCTGGAGAGTTAGTTGAAGACTAAAAAAAGAAATTTCATCTCCTGTTTACAGCAGTTAGTGTTTTTATTCCTACCGTTTGCAATGGAACGAGATGTTAATATTTTTTAATAATTAAAGTTATTCAATCGCAATTCATAAAACTTTGTAGTTCTATTGATGATTTCTTTCATCTCAATTCAAAATTCAATATATTTATCTTTCATCATAATTTAAAATTCAATCTTAATATAAGTTGAACAGATCTATGATTTATATCAAAAGAACTGATGCATTTTAAATCAAGTATTATCTCGGGTTGCAGTGTTTAGAGTAGGGTTGCCAACTGTGACAAGTTTCAATAAAGGACATATGGAAAATAGATATAAACATAATTTTCAATTCCACGTATATCACTATATATATGCATCAGTGGCGTGCGGTGACCTCTGAGTCTGGCCATGCAATTTGCATGCCAAAATCTGATCATGAAAATAGGTATGTTATGGGTGTGAGATTGTAACTTTTAGTCGTAATGTCATGGTGATCAAGAACAATTTTCGCCCTAGATTTTTGATGATCTCTCTAAAAAAAGGTCATCACTTGAAATTGTTTTCTGGTAATGCACTTATTCTTCTGAAAATGCAGTGATCTCCAAAAAAAAAAGTCATCACTTCAAACCAATCTCCGATTTCTTACTTTTCGTTCTAAATTCGCGGTATTGTCTAAAATAACGCAAAAAAACGGGTCTTCGTCTCAGATCTGCCTCAGATTTTATCCCAAACAAGTAATATTTCTCATCGAATTGAACGATATCTACCTCATCGCGCAAAAGTTCGTCATGTAATTTCTAAAAATTTGGTCTTGCAACGCATGACTTGCATGCCCTGATCGCACGCCTCTGATATGCATCATAAAAAAATAAAAATGAAAAAAGTGTAAATCTTTTTATTTTTTAAAATTGTGTTTGGTTTGACTTTTTGCTGCTTTCAACAATTGAAGGTCATCTTTTGTTTTTTCAACAAATTCTAAACAGCTGTCTTTGAAGTTAAAGTACAGGAATATGAAAAGCTTATTTTTTATTATTTCTGCAGAGCATCTGTTTCTTTCATTTCGCCATTTTGAAGAGATAACACTAAAAATCCTTTCACAGTATGCTGATAAACCATTTCTTCTAATGATTTAGGGGGGAGGAGGCAAATAATTTTTTTTGAAAACAACTTGGAAAATTGCTGGAGAATGTTTAAAAATATAAAAATGTTGATTCAGTGTTTGCAAAATTTAAATCAACTTTAAAATACACGTTCTAATCGCAAAATTGGCAGTAAGTAAAACGATATTTAAAATAAAGGACATTTCTGTACTTCATAAAGCACAAGAACGGAAAGGGTTAAATAAAGGACTGTCCTTTCCAATAAAGGACGGTTGGCAACCCTAGTTTAGAGTAATTCTTTAATTTTACTTGAATGCAAATAAACTTGCAAAATCAATTAACCGAAGCAGCTATTTTCACACTTAAGCTGCTAACAAAAATGTATAGGCAACGATTTGTACAAAAAGTGAACCAAAGAAGAATGATTATAATTCCTTCGAAAAAGGAAGAAATTTAAGTTAAATTTGTAAAGGAATGACGCAAGTAGATTTTGAACGGCGACTACGAGTACGACTACGACTCGTATGTCAAACACATTAGCCATCAATACGGTGCTCTTTAATTATTTGGCCACAGTGCCAATTTTTTATAACAAACATTCAATTGGAGGCATACAATCTTTTTTTTTTACATTAAAACAATGCTGTATTTTTTTTATCCAATTTTAAATAGTAAAAAAAAGTTTACCATATAGGTTAAGAATTTTAAAATAAAAATTGCGCTGCCCGGGGTGGAGATTGCTAAAAGTTTTTAGAAGAGATTTGCAGAGGTGGAGTCAAGACACGGTGCCTCGAGACCGAGACGAGACTTTGGAGTATCGAGACCGAGACAAGACACGAAACTTTACATAAGTTATTTTAAGTCAGGGCTGTGGAGTCAAAGTCAGAAGTCGGAGTCGCATGTTTTTAATTGGAGTCGGAACCGAAAGGGTTTTTTAAATATGCTGAAGCCGGAGTCTCTTTTTTAGATGTGCTGAAGCTGGTACGGAATTCATATTTTTCTTTGGTCACTCCAACTGCAATTTTTGGTTAATTGCTGAATAGTGATATTTATCCTTTGAATCATTCAAAATTAAGCAAGCAAAAATACGGCGAGTACTTGGACAGGTCACCTTTTTGGACTTTAATTTGAAGTGCAAACTAAAAACAATTTTGGCTTTGTAATGACAGCCAAATTTGGCTTTTTATTTGCAAAATTAAACTTAATTTTCGGTTTGGAAATTTTTTGAAAAATTCAACTAAAGATTAAAAAAGATTTTTATTGGAAAAAGTGCGTCAAAATGTGCGTGATTGCTTATCGGTTTTGAAAGTCAAGTGACGAATGAAAAAAAGTCTTTATTTGAATTCAGCCCTCCCTAAAATGTCGAGATTGTTGAAGAATTGTGAGCACTTGTCTAAAGCTACCGCTTGTAATCTCTTATCATTCCCAATACTAATAATATGCATTAATTTAACAGAAAAAAAGTGTTTTGATCTGCGGTTAAATGTAACCAGAGTAGGAATAAAAATTTTTCAATTTTAATCTACTCTTAATTGCAGACAAGAAATGGTATTTGAAAAGCTAACTCTTCAATACTAAAGGCTATTTTTATACGAGGAAGTGTCGCTTCTTGTTTGCTGGGTCCTTCCTGGTGGCAAAGTGTGACTTATCACCAGGGTTGTGAAGTCAAAAAAATTTCTTCCGTTTTCCGTATATAGAGAAAAACGTTTTCCGACTCCGACTTTAACTATTTAAAATTTTACGTTCAAACTTTGACTATAGAACACCTGAAAAAATGACTCCGACTTTATTCCTAAACCTGGGACTCCAGCAATTCGATTTTACAACCATGGAGGTCTAATTGTCAAGTGCTTAAAGCGCGTTAAAGAAACGTGATTGTGATTGACATGATATTGTTTAAAAACCTACTCGAGCCATTCTGTTGTGTCCTTAGAAAAAACACTTTTAGGGGACTTTCCATGCTTGACGATCTTGGCAAGAAGTTCTAAATTTTAGTCATATCTCATTAAACTAAAAAACAAACTAAAAAATTTCCATCGGACAGCAATATCGTGACATCTCCAGGAGCAGGTCGGGGTAATTGATTAATTGCTTGCCTATGTACAATACCTACGTCACATTCCTGCGAGTAAAGAGGATGAATATAAAGATAAAATGTAAAAATCTAAAATAATTTAGCGTAAATCGAAATCTCCAAATGCAATAAGAAATACGATTTCCAACTTTACCAAATCTAAAAAACCGACTCTATTTGCGACTCCGATTTTATCAAATCTAAAGAAAGTACTTCGACTCCGATCTAAAAATGCGACTCTGGGACTCCCACTTTACAACCCTGCTTATAACTATACTGTTGAGTCGGTGTTGCCATAGCCGGATATTTTAGGATGAAGTTGGACTCCTTTTTTACATAAGCTGAAGTTGGAATTGTATTATTATATTTTTATAGAGTCGGAATTGGAAAACTTTGAATTGGTGGAGTTGAAAAATAATTTTTTGGATCCACAATCTTGGCTTAACCAATTGGTACAAAAAATATATAAACTCCTTTTCCACACCAAAAATCTTTACCATAAATTACAGGAAAGTTTCTCAAGTTAAATATTGATCCTCGCCTATTAGATTTTTATTACCAAGTTTTGCTTTATCACTGCTAAACATGCCAGTTAAACAATAGAGCTTTTGCAGTGTCAAGTGGAATGATTACATCGCTTTACCAACTGAAAATGGAATTCTCTTAGTTGAACAGAAAAGCTTTGGATCCTAACCATCTTCTGTAAGTAATTTACCCGACTTGCTTGCTTCCGGAAATGCCACAATTTTGCTGTCCGTCTGAAATCTTTTATTATTTTTTTAAAAGATTTTTGGGTTTCTACCAGGTGCATTACTGCACTGATAGAAGCGGTATTTGCACCACGCAAGAAAATGATCAGATGCTAGAAATATATCGAGTTGTGGACAGACAGCAATAAGAATGCAATCTGGCATTGTGCAATATGCACGCCAAACCCAAGCTTACTGCCCGACCATGGTTTTAAGTTTTAAACTCTCATCAGGGACAGTCTGCTTAACCAGGTTTTGTCGCACAGTTGGTCATATAAAAAGAAAAAAATTTAAGATTTGTGGGCTTCTACCAGATGCATAGCTACACTGATAGAAACGGCAAAACCTGGGTAAGCAGACTGTTCCTGATGAGAGTTTAAAACTGGAAACTATGGTCGGGCACTAAGATCGGGTTCGGCGTGCGATACGTGATGCACTATGACATAGATAGTGGTGGTGGTGGTGGTTTTACCCGACCCATTCCTAGGGATGGGGGCGCGGATCAATTCCGCGGAATCCCAATAGTCGGGCGACTCCCCACGGACGGGACCAGAGGTCCAGAAGAGAAGGAGTGTGGCCGAAAATGGCCCGACGCAGAGGGTCTAGTACAGGGCAGTCGAGCACGAGATGTGAGAGATCCTGTGGTTCAGAACCACAGTTGCTGCAAGAAGGAGTCTCGGCTCGACCAACCCTGTGGAGATAAGAGTTGAGGAGAGTGCTGTGCCCGTTGCAGCGTAAACGGGAGAGAGCACAGCGAGCGGAGCGAGGGAGAGTAAGCTCCTCGGGAGATACTGTAGGGATTTGGTGTTGGAAGAAACCAGATTGGACACTGCGTCTCCAACTGGTGTAGAGGGATAGCCGTTGGGAGGAGATAAGGGGTGTGAGGGATACTGATATACTGGAGGGATCGAGAGAGGCACCGGCTTTAGCTAGAGAGTCAGCTGAGTCGTTGCCTGGGAGGGAAGAGTGACCAGGTATCCATTGAAGATGGACAACCTTGGTTGAGATAGAGAGTTAAGAAGAGATTGGGTATTGGATAGGGATTTTGGGGTTAAATATGGTAGGGGGGTAGAGAGAGTTGATAAAACAGATAAAGAGTCGGAAAAGAAGGTGATAGAGTCGAAATTACATGTCTTGGAGTGAGAGATACACCACTCAAGAGCATGTAGGAGAGCGAAGGTTTCAGCGCTATAACTGGTAGCCCAGAGACCAGTCGAGAAGGAAAGCGAGGTAGCAGTGACACACTTTGTACACTTGATGTGTATCCCTGCACCACCCTGTCCCAGCCCGCCAGGTACCGAACCGTCAGTCCAGGCAGAGATATCGCTGTGAGATAGAGTGGAAAGATGGGAGGTAGCTGCAGTGTTGCGAAGGGAGGGGGGGTCTTTGCGAGAGCATGGGGATGAGAGGTGGAGTGAGATTGTGTAATTAGATGGGGCAGACCAGGGGGGTTTTGGAGGGCAGAGGATTAGTGGTTCACGGGTGAGATGTAGGTTAGGGGTAAGGTTATGTGATCTGGAGAAGGATCTCCATGAGCACTTTTTGAGACGTGTACGGGGGTTAGAGTTCGCAAGACAGGCTATAGGAAAGGTGGGAGGTAGACGGAGGGCTCGTTCAAAGAAGGAAAGGGATTGGTGAGTGAGGGTGACTCGTAGTGGAGGTAGAAGTGCTTCTATATGAAGTAGAGGAATGGGAGTGGACGATAGACAACCTGTGATTACTCGACAGGAAGATCTATGCATCCTCTCCACGGAGGTGATGTGAGTAGGAGATGAGAAGGGAAACCAGCCTGGGGAAGCATAGGTGAGGATGGGGCGAATGAAGGCTTTGTATAGGGTACATAAGGATTCTTTTGATGGGCCCCAGGAGGCAGAGGCAATGGAGCGAAAAGCACGGAATCGGTTGTGAAACTTTTTCCGTAAGGATAAGACGTGATATCTGAAAGAGAGAGTGCGGTCGAAGGTTACATTGAGAAAGGTTGGATGAGGGTTGAATTTGAGAGGGGTGTTAAGAATGTGAAGAGAGGGTTGTATTCGTGATTGGTAGGGGTCTAAGCTGAAGAAGGATGTTTCACATTTGAGGGGGTTGAGAGGAAGGCGCTATTTTGAGGACCATTCCACCAGTCTGTTGAGGGCAGCTTGTACTACAGCGGTTGCACACTCAACTTTCGGGGAGGAGGCCCAGATGGCTAGGTCATCTGCATAGAGAGAGGTCTTAACAGATGCAGGAAGGAAAGTGGGAAGGTCATTGATATATAAAGAAAAGAGAACTGGTCCTAGAACCGAACCTTGGGGAACTCCTCTTCGGAGACGGAAAGGACGACTGTATGAATTAGAGATACGGACTTTCGAACGGCGATCTGAGAGGTAGGATCGTATCCATTCGACAAAGCAAAGAGGAAGATCTAATGAGAGGAGTTTAGAGAGTAGGGCAGAGTGCCATACTGAGTCAAAAGCTTTCGCAAAATCCACAGTGGCAAGGACTGTACGTGCGCCTGGCTTAGATTGGTGGAAGGAATCTGCGATTGACTGTGAGAGAAGGAGAACCTGGTCTACAGTCGATCTACCAGGTCTAAAACCAGCTTGCACGGGTGAGAGAATGTCATGTTGTTCGAGAAAATAGGTTAGTCGTCCTAATACCATCCTTTCGAAGAGTTTGGAGGTACATGAAGTGAGAGAAATGGGTCTATATGAAGAAGGTGAGTCAGAGGGTTTTCCGGGTTTGAGAATGGGGATGATTGTTGATTGTTTCCAAGCAGACGGGAAGGTGTGTGTTGACCAGGAAAGGTTGAAGATGTATAAAAGAAAATGTAACGCAGATTGTGGTAGGTGGGATAGAAGAGGGTAGGTAATTTGATCAGGGCCGGAGGAGGTTGAGATTGAGAGTTGAGAGATAGCTGTAGAGAGTTCAATTGAGAAGAATGGTGTAAAGAAAGTGGAATGCAGGGTGTTGCAGTGTGCAGTTCTGATTTGCTTCATTTGGGCTTTCTCGGTGCTTCGAAAAGGTTTTGGGGTTTGGGTAGAGAAATGGGACTGTAGGTGTGAGGAGAGATGGTTGGCACAATCTACAGGGGTATGGCAATTTGAGAAATTGGGAAGGTCAGAAGTAGTTGGGGAGGGGGAACCAGAGATGGAGCGAAGTAGAGAAAAGACTTCGCTGGGACGGGTTTTAGGAGAAAGGCTAGAGCAAGTATTCTGCCATGACTTGGCTTTAGCCTTATTAATCACAGTGGAGGTATATCTGGATGTAGCGATATAGTGCTGGCGGTCTTCTTCGGAACAGTGTGCCTTCGCAAATGCCTTTCGGCGTTTTGCGACGGCATCTGCGACTTCAGGAGACCACCAGGCTTTAGCAGGACGGTTGATGCTGCCGAAAGGAATGGCAGAAGTGGCAGCATCATTGAGGAGTTTGGTAAAGGTGTGGGTGGCTTCAGAAAGAGAGAGTGTTGTAAAGTTAGAAGGAATGGGGCAGTGGGTATCAATATAAGTAAGGTATTCATCCCAGCGAGCTTTATTATAGTTAAATGAGGGGGGGCGGTGGAAAGAGTTAATTATAGGGGAGGTGGGAATAGTGATGGAGATAGGAAGATGATCTGAGCCGAGGTCCGGAAGGGTCTGCCATGTACATTTAGAGGCTAATCGGGCAGGAACTAGGGAGAGATCCGGGGAAGAGCGGTTTCCAGTGGCACGGCGTAGTAGGGTGTGGTGTTCGGGGTTATTAAGAGGTAAAAGATCAGAGGAGAGGAGCCAATCAAACAAATCTTTGCCTGAATGGTCTTCCGGTGAGTGGGAGTCCCAGGATGAGTGATGGCTATTAAAGTCGCCAAAGATGTAAGTGGTAGGAGATGATGGTAGGAGAAAGGGTGAGAAGGATTTTGGGCGGGAGTCGGAGGAAGAGGAGCGGATAGGAGGGACATAGACGTTGAAAAGATGTATGGGAGCGGCTCCTTTTATTTTAACTGCAATAGCTAAATAATCGGAGCTGGGGTCGAGGGAGGAGAGGGATTGTGTGGAGAGTGAAGTGTAAGATAGACCATTTTTGACAAGTATCAGAACACCTCCTCCTAGGTTTCCCGTAGAATTGGTGGTTCCTCTCCTCGTCATAAAACGGTTCTTTTGGAGGGTTTTGTAGCCTGGTATGCGGAAGGTGGAGTCAGAGGAGAGGTGTGACTCTTGTATGAAGATGAGATCGTACTGATTATGAGAGAGAAAGTGTAGGAGTTCAGTACGACGCGGGCGAATCCCATTAGCATTCCACTGTAGGATTCGGAGGTTGTTTTGAGAGGGAGAGGAAGGATGAAATGAGGATTGTGTGAGAGGAGAGGTGGTTTGTTGAGTTTGAGGAGAAGGAGTAGTCAAAGCTGAGGGAGGGTAAGTATAAATTAGTTGGGGGTGATTAGGAAGATAGGTGGGATTATTCGAGGTTGTTTTGGGTGAGGGTTTAGTTTTTGAAGATATGGTTTTGTGGTTGATTGTGAGTGAAGGTGGGGGATTTGGAGTGTGAGAGGATGGAGATGCGGAAAAGAATGAGGATATGGGATTGGAATGTGAGAGGGAGGGAGGGGGTTGAGAAGAGGATGGACACATTGGGCAAGTCCAAGAGTGTCCTGGGGAGATTTTGCGGAAGTCAGCGGGAGAAAGACCAGAGCAGGAGAGGTGTACCCAGAGAGAACAGCCGGTACATTGTATTGATCTGTTTCCCCAGGTAACTCTACGGGAGCAGACAGAGCAGGGGTCTATAGGGCCAGGGTTGGGGTGAATGTCACCGCTGATAAGAAGAAGAATAGAGATAAGAAGCAGTGGTGAGTGGGATGAGTAATGAAGAGGTTTGGGGTGGAAGGAGGGACGAGGAAGAGATGTCCGAGAGAGAATAGAAGGGGTAGGGGGGCGGTCAATTGGGTTTAAGAGTGCTGTCCACATGTGACCGCGCATTGGACAGCTGGGATAAAAAATGGGAAGAGTTGTCCAAGGGAGAATCGCCCGAGGATGAGACCCTCGGGGAATTGACAAGCCATTTCGACCCTCCCCAGTGCAGGGAAGGGGACTGCACCACCACGTTGAGGTGGCTTGTCGTTGGTGCAGATGACATAGATAGTAGTTTTTAGTGCCGTCTGTCCTCTAGCTCGATATATATTTTTTTGTTCTTATTTTGTAATGCGACTGAAATTTAAAGCAAAAAGCTGTGCCGTAAAGTATCTTTCCACAGGGGCACAACAGAACCAAGCGAGTAGGATTTGAACCGCAGTCGTATCAACTGCTTAATGCTCATACATGCAACTTATTATAATGTCATAGAACCAACGTTCCCTCTAAGAGCTCGCTTAGTGTACGCGGAATGAAAGATGGCGTGAGCCCCAGAAAAAAAGGTCTGCGCCAAAAAAATTCGAAAAAATAAAAACGAACACAAAATTTTAAACAAAAATAGAATTTATTCATACACTCAAATAAATATAAATTTAAATCTTTTCACGTCTGACTTGTTGCTCTGTCCACATAATAAACGCTTTGTGTAAGTCAGCAGTTCTTCCTGCATTTAAATACAATTTTATTCGCATAATATGATCCAAATGAGTATTGCCTAGCCTATTGTGCGACTTCACTTTAATGTTATTCATAAGGCTAAAGCCTCGTTGGCAATCAGCGCTGGAAGCTTGAAAAGTACAACAAATGTCAACTAAATTTGAAAGTAGGTTAAACTGTTCATCATTTACAATGATTTCAGCTATTTCTGGCAGTGATGTAATAGTGCCTGATATTAATTTTTCACTCATCAGGAATTTGAAATCATTGTACTGCTTTATAATCAAATTGTCATATGTTACGCTAATTAGATCTTTATATTGCATACACAGCTTCTTAACTTCTGCAACACCAAAATCAAATGTGCAATTTTTCAAAGCAGTAGGATCAAAAGCAGACCAACATTTTAGTTCATCAGACGGAAATCTAGCATATTGATCTAATAAACTGCGTAATTTTTCTTGTGTCAATGTCTTTATTTTCAGTTAAAATTTGTATGGATTTATCATTCCAAAAAGTGTTGTCGCCAAGGTACTGAGCTTTTAATTTGCGAATTTTAGAAATGCATAACTGGTGAGCTTCGATTGGTGATAAAGTACTTTTCTGTAACGATTTTGATAAATTTGCTAATTCGCTTAAAACATCGTTCATTGTATACAAAGCTAATAAATATTGTGGATCTTGTATACATTGCAAAACATACGTACAGATGGGATCATTGCACTTGTTAATTTGTTCTTCACAAAACAAAACCATTGCATCTAAATTTCTCACAAAAATGCTGACAGCAAAATGTCGTGATAGCCAGCGACTTCTTGAATTGGTCGAAAAGACAAAACATCTACTTCATTTACACTGGCCAATTCAGCAAGTGCAGCTGTTTTAACAGAAGATCGACTAAATAAAGTATAAACAGTGCGCAAAAGAACCTCAACGTTTTTCAATAAATTGTTGTCTTTCCATGAAGCAGTTAGTGCCAAGTCTTCCCGATGTGCGACGCAGTACTGTTCTGAAAGATGTGGAACAGTGCGTTTTAATAAGGCCGCTAATCCATTCCACCGACCCAGCATAACTGCTGCACCATCAGATGTTAACATGACTAAACGGTTGAGGTCGATTTCATACTCAATGTAAAACTCTTGTATAGCTTTTTCAAGAGCCTGAGCGTGACTTTATGCACTGCAATATCAGTGTTTTCATCAACAATGAGTGTATGGAATATGTATGCTCGTAATTTTGTAAATATTTCATCTGCAACAACTTTATTAATTGCCGCAACAAACTCAAATGTATAGTTTTTACTTCGCCAGCTATCTGGTAGCGAAACATATTTTTCGATATGGTCGTGTATAGTTTGTACAGACAACATCGAAGCATTCATATTGATAGCAAGAAGAACATTGTCGATTAGAATGCGAATTTCTTCATTTGTTTGCAGGCGTTTGGCATGGTCCAAGCGTGCTTTCCGGTAAGCAAGTTTTTCTGTCAGAAGACTTTTCACACTGATTCCGTGCTTTTGATTGTACAAAATCTGAACATTTTTTGCATAAATGCGCGATAATAAATGTCGTTTACAGTAATCTAATTTCCATGCTTCACATCGCTTTCCAGTTGCATATTCATTAGCTGTATTAGTTTCGAAGCTTGAACAAGCAACACAAATTTTACATTTGAGTCCGTTTTCAAAAGAATATTCGTAAATCGAACTTAGTTCAACTTTTACATTTTTGAAATCCGGGGTATCTGTAGTTACTTTTACTTTTAGCCACTCGAGGTTGAACAAGTCTCTCGATTTTTTATTTCGTGTTCCTTTAGGGCTCAGTCCAACAAAATTCCTTTTTGACATGGTTAATATTACTAGAAAAGGTATAAATTTACCAATACACTGAAAAAAACGACGTTTAGTTTGTAAAATGAATGCCCGAATAACAAATATACTGATGTCCACTGTTGCTTGATAAATTTATGTAGCAGTATCTTTTGTGTGTTGCCGAATGTTAATGACAAGTTTAACCCCCAACAGCCTGTTTCAGCCTGTTAGAAATCTTCAGGAAGAGTCCTAGAATATAAATTATTTAAAAGCAATTAATGTAAAAAAGTTTTCCTGAAATATGTGTCATATCCAAACGAAAGCAGGTTTTGAACCCCTGAAACCGTGACTTCGGTAAGTGGAGCTACGCACCTTATCACTAGGCAAGCAATTGAAATTCAAATCTGACTTTAGGTACTTATGTCGTATTTAGGTTTAGCTACAATCTGCTCACATTGTAGGCTAGGAACGGTATCTCAGCGATTTTGCCAACAATTTTAATTCCTAGCCTACAGTGTGGACACACGGTAGCTTACGGCATAAGTACCTAAAATCAGATTTGAATTTCAATTGCTTTTGTGGCCTAGTGATAAGGTGCGTTGCTCCACTTACCGAAGTCACGGTTTCATTAACCTCTTACCTACCATTTCATCATTTCTTCTCTAAACCTTGAGTACCTTTTATTGAAACACACAACTAACTATCACATGCCTTGTGCTTATTGGTTTAACCCTTATCAGAACAGTACTTCCAGGTAACTTAATCGAAACATCTGTTAACAGTTTGTCCACAACATGCTGTTTTCACGTGTTTTTCAGTGGCAATGCGCTCTATTGAAATTGTCAAGCAATTATGACGTCATTTTTAGTTAACATGCTCGATTGATTACTAACACAGTAGAAGTTCATGGTATCATTACAAAAATAAGTGATTACACCTTGATTTCGTAAAATAATATTGCCAAATCTCAATTATGGGGCTTACTTCCAATTGAAAGCACGTATTTATCTTGTTTTATCAACACTTTTGCAGTGCGCGGCAGAACTAAAGTACTGCGCGGGGGTTACAGGCTAGCTGCGCGGCCGCGCAGGCGCGCAGCTTAGAGGGAACCGTGCATAGAACAATATCCACTACAATTAAAAGCATCGTAATATAGCCCCTTTTCGAGATACCAAATTTTGTTATTAAAAACATGAAATGCAGGACGTATAAATGTTGATAAAAACAGTTTGATAATTTCTCGAGCACCTTATAGAGTATCCAGGCGTTTTGATTGCCATGCATAAAGATCAGGGCTGCCACGTCGGAATCGGAGTCGCATAGCGTCGGAGGTTTTAAGAAGGAATCACAGAGTCGGAATATTTTATCCGACTCCGACTCCTGATGTCCAATTTTTTTTAGAGAACATTACATCTCAGAGACGAAAATAAAAAAATTCGAGACAGATTCCGATTAAAGACGAATTTTTTGGATTAACGAACCTCCCGATTTATGACTTCAAAAATATGGCCAACCTTATTTTAAGTAAATCGTATTTCGCATAATGCTATTGCCTTTATTGGTGAGTCGGTGTTGGGAGTCGAAAACAGGAATCGGAGTCGGATTCCTTGAAATTCTAGAAGCTGGAGTCCGAGTCGGAGTTGGCATCCTAAAATTTTATGGAGTCAAAATTGGATCCAAATCTTCCGACTTTGTAACCCTGATAAAGATTGCCATGGTTTACTTTACAATGCAAATTTAAAAAGGACCATGACGCCCGAAGGGCTAAAAAACGTACAAATAACCTATTTTTACAAAAAATCATGACATATTTACAACACCTGTAAGTTTTGCCCACATCGCTGCAATGTCTTGACCTGGATTCGAGACACTCTAATCCGAGACCGAGACCGAGACGAGACCAAGACTTCGAAAAACGTATTGGTTATTTCGTAATCGGCCCTTTTTTGGTAAAAAATTCAATTTAGCAAATGGTTATTTTTTCTGAAAATTTGATCAGCGTTGTTTGGCTTTAGAGAATTAAAATTAATTAAGAATCGTTCTGAATTTTATCAAAGTCTCACTGTACTCAATTCACGTGCTTATTTTATTCTCAGTCGCGTTTAAAAATTAGTTCGCATTGTATTTACTATTGCTAAATGCAGTGACGCAGGATTCTTTTGTTCTTTTTGTTATTGTTAATCGATAGAGCTACGTGTTGCGTCACAAATGCTTTGTTCGCCCGTCATAAACTTCTTAAACCTTCTCGCTATAAATTGGAGAGCTGACATAAAGGAATTATTCAGTTGAAGTCTTTCGCGTAAGACAGTGTTACGTTATTTGTAGAAGGCATTTATAGATCGTTTGAATTGCCCGGTAAAGTTATTATTTGAATTTCATAGTTGGTTAAATTGAGGAAAATTTTTGTCGAAAATTCTACGTTTTTTGGATCTATACGCTGACTAATTTCACTTGAATAAAGGTTGTGTTAAATTTCAAGTCCTGAATTTAGTAGCTATAAGGAAGAGGTAGGATTGGAGAAGTTCATCCAACAAACTCTCCCGAAGACACTCGCCAAATAGAAGACGGACATTCTGAAGTGGTGCAGGATCTTCGTGAAGAAAGCATTATTATTTTTGACGTAAGGTCATTAATAGCCGTAATCTTGACTAGGCCGGTCAGATTGACTTACGTTGGCAGTGACGCCAACACGTGCCTCGAGACATGTCTCGAGGTATCCACATCTGGAGGTTTGAAGTTGGTGAAATATTGTAAAACATGTAAAAGTTATGTAGCTGATTCAGAAATTACACAGAAAAAGGCAAAAAGATTTATGCTAAGAAGTGGCAATCCCAAAAGTTTTAAAATACCTGGCTTGTTATAAAATAAGCTGTCCGAAAAATTGCAAAAATGACAAAAAATGAGTTTTTGTTATAAAATCCGACAAGATAAAATTTTAATATAAACACTGTTACCAGGGATATTACTTATTTTAAATTCATTTGTTCTTTTGGTAGAATCAGAGGCAAGTAAAATTTCAACAAATACAGAAGACGTAATATATTTATTAAAGAAAAACTCAACGACGTTTCGTCCGTTACATCGGGCGGACTTCATCAGGTAAAAGCAAAACACAACGCGCACCGTATTTAAAAACCAAGAAGTTAAAAACACAAACTACTAAGCACAAGGTGAGAAGCGAACATACATAACAATTTAATAATTACTTCGTGCAAAAGAAACAAATTTAACAGGTTGAAAACCCACATTCGTTGAGATTTTTTATATTGCTGTATATTTTTGGAAAAACATTTCGATCTTTATCATTTATTGAATTTTTTGTATT